>JAYKAV010001998.1:3349659-3389790 GCA_035582835.1 Phoebastria nigripes | reverse complement strand
TTTGTTGTTTTGTGGTTTTGTTGGTGGTTTGTTTTTGTTTATTTGTTTTTGTTTGTTTTTTTGTTGTTTTGGGTTTTTTGTGTGTGGGTTTTTTGGGGTTTTTGTTTGTTTGTTTGTTTTGTTTTTTGTTAAGAAAAACTATGAAACACCCTACATTTAATAATTCAAGACTCCTTAATATTTCTAGAGGCTCTCTGGATATGCCATGTTCCAATGCCTGCTGCTTTTCCCAATTTTGTAAAAGGCATTATGTCTGTCTGCAAAAGCGGTCTCATTTAATACTAATTATAGAAACCATAAAAAGAGATTTTTAGCATACAAGGCCACCCACTCTCTCTCTGGATTCCATTTTCCCATCTTTTTTGAGGACCATGTAAATGCAAACTAATGCAACGTGAACCTAAAAGATGTTCTAACATAGTCCACTATAATAAAGAGATAATTACCTCTGAGTACACGTTTGGTTGCACAAAACTAAAAGGCACAGAAGAAAAAAGCCTACCTCCTTTTTGGGAAACCTTGTTGGGAAACGAAGCCATTCATAAGCTGTTTTTCTGGTGATGCTGGGATCAAGAATCCTGATTTGACTAGATTTGTATATCATGTTCAGAGCTGGTTTCTTCCAAAAGCCTTTAGCACTCTGTAACAGGCAAGCAAATACACATTTTTAACGGCTATAAACAGTTGATTTTGGTTTTGTAGCAACTCTAATCAGAGTAAAATCCAAGGGCAGGAGGTTGAGAAAGAAGAGGAGYGCTGAACCTCCCGAAGTTCAACAAAACCACGTGCCAAATTGTGCTCCTGCATCAGGATAACCCACTGCAGCAGCAGAGGCTGGGGCCGGCTGGCTGGAAAACAGCTCCTGATGGACAACACGCACCAGCAGCGTGCCCCGGAGGCAGTAAATGCTCATTGTGTGCTCGGCCACATTAGTAAGAGCATAGAGAACAGGTAGACAGAAATTATCACTCTCAAGTGCTTTGTACTGTGCCTTTCTGTGGTCTCACAAATGCTGTTTTGGGCTCCTCCCTGTGCAAGAGAGAGTGTCAAACTGGGGCAAGCTCAGCAGAAGGCCACTAAAATGGCTGAGGGGCCAGAGCACACAGCAAACAAGAAGGGTCTGAGGAGGCTGGGTTTTGTTCAGCCCATCTTCAACTATCTGGTAGGGGTTTACAGAAAAGAGACAGGATCAGACTCTTCTCGGAGGTGCACAGTGAAAGGATGAGGATAAATTCTTTCCTGTGAGGGTGGTGCAGTACTGACACAGAGATTGTAGAAATATCCCTGGAAATACTCAAAACTTACCTGGATGATGCCCTGAGAACCTGGTATGGCTTTGAACTTGGCCCTGCTCTCTTTCCACAGGGTTTTGGACTAAAGAGCTCCAGAGAGAGGTCCCTTCCAACATTATTCTGCAATTCCACCAAGTAYGCAGGATAAAATAATCTGGGAAATGGCTGGAGCACGCATGTCAGAATATGAAACAGTGCTAGGAGGATAAAAAGGTATTTCCAAGAGGAAAACTGCTTTGGGGTGAGGAACTGATCAAATATGTGGGTGAGAAAGAGGACAGAAGCATTTATGGGAAAGGGATATCGAGCAGACTGACTGGGAGATCCAGCGCTCCCCCCAGCTAGGAGGACTAAGGTTAAAGGCAAATCAGATGTTTCACGTGAGGTGTGTGGCAAGCTGAGCCTAAGTGCATGAATAATTAAACTCACTATTTTCTGACCACCTAGTATCTCCCACAGCCACTTCAAGTCACGTGGTTTGAAGACAATGAGAACAACAGTCGTATTAGGGTCATAGTGGATCGGATCTGAGAAGATGGATTCCGGGTAAGAAAGGCGGAAAGTCGTCCTCCTCCCAACATCCTCTTCGTACCCTATAACAGGGCCATTATTCATTCTGCAGAGGACAGAGACACAGAGATGGCAATGACTACCCCACCCATGTCCTTACTGTGCAGTGGCTGGCACACGCATTAGTCTGCGGGACAGACAGCGTGTCCAGGTACAGGAGAGTTTAGCGGCCCAGCATTTACTTATCACATTACATGGTAGATGAGCAATTATTAGGTGCACTCACCCTCTAACTCAAAGGGATCAAGCACATATGGGAACTTGGCCAAGGTGATTTAGAATACAGTCACATGCTTGCTTATCGTGTGTCGCTCGAGCAGAAGGCCACCTGATTTGGCTCAAACACAGAAACTGGAGAAGACCAAAGAGAATATCCGGCTTGGAGAATTACCTGTTGCTCCATTCATGCTACTAGATGATTCGAGTCATACAGGAGGCAATTCAAGAATGTTTTAATACTCTTCACTGTCTACAGCATACAGGAGCAGGGATTACGACTGTGTACCTGATGCTGATACATCTCTGTGTTTGCTTTTTTTTGTTTGGGGTTTTTTGGGTGTTGGCATTTTTTTTTCTTTTTTTTTTTTTTAAATATTACTTACACAGCTGCCACTGCTTTGGGATTAACAGATTAATAAGCAGGGAGCAGGTGGGTCAGGTCTCTCTGCTCTGAGGTGTTAGAGGGGCTGTGTTTAAGTCTCCATCTTGCAGTTTTTGCTTGGTGGGTGTGTTGCATATTCTTTGGAGAATTCAGGCAGTCTCTGTATGCTCCATTCCTGCCAACGTGACTGACTGCTCAGAATAGGAGGCACGCTGCTTAGGAACAACTGTTTGCAAAACAAGGTATGCAGACAAGGGAATATTCCAAAGTTTTATCAGAAGTCATCATTAAATACAGAATGCAAACACCATCTCTTTGTTCACTCACAGTAAAACAAATGTGTACTATATTGCTGAAACAGTTTTGAATTTAGAGCTGGTTTTAAATGTGTGACACCAGTCTACACAAAGATTTCCATTTTAATAAGAGTAGATAGATCTACAAGGAGCCCAAATACTTGAAATAGCTTAAAAATAATCCACGGAACTTCCTTGCATCATTATACTACACTAAGTGCAAGGTGGGTTTATTTTATAAAGTACAAAGTTGTCAGGCAAGTAAAGTTTCCTAAGAACAGGGATATTATCGGGATCACCTTCTATAGTGATAAACTTATAGTTTTAAGTTTATAAGAGAAGCTACAACTCAAGAATTGCATGTATTCATTTCCACCTTATTGGTACATTTTCAAATGCGTGTCAAACTCCAGGCTTTGTGTACAACTTTTTATGATAGTGCTYGAAGACTGAAACGCTATTACTAAAACAAGTATTAGGATTGATGGCAAAATAACAAAAATGAGATTTTGTTCAATGTTCAACACAATGTTGAAGCAGACAAACTGAAATGGCAGCTCAGAGGTTTTAGTGAAAGAGGGTTCAGGCACACTATCTGACAGGGTACCTACAGGCAGAAGGGCTTTTAAYCAGTTACCATCTCAGTTCCTGCAAAGGAGAAACTGTTTTATCTTTTTCTTAATGTGCAGAAAATTCTGTTATAATTAGCCAAATAGTCCATTTTCAGTTTGCTTAGCATTTGAGCTTTTTTTTTTTTTAATCCCTCCTTGCCTCCTCTCTGAGCACTTCCCCAGTTTCCCTAGTCCAGATGCCTCTTCTTCAGACCCCAGCATCCTCTGGTAGATCGAGGCATCTCAAACTTCCAAATATGAACTAACATACTTGAGAAAAAGGGGCAGACATCAACATCATCCTCCAGTTGACACGTGCCTTGAGATGGACTTCCCAGCATAAACGTTACGTTTAATCCACTTTAAGCAATGCACACGCCAGCACAGGGGTTAGACAGGCGTGGTGTGGAAAGTAAGCGGCAGGGCTGCCTGGGATGCTGGCTCACAGCGAGGGGCATGTGCAGGGCTCCGGGCTGTCACATGCCTGGACCCATTGCTGATGGCAGCAGCTTGCACATGTGTATCTGTACATGAGGCAGACTGACCACCCAGTGATTCTTCCTCCCCCATATCAATCAGTCTGTATAATAAAACACTGATCCATTTTTTCCTAAAATTTTTTAAATGAAGGCTGTGAAAGAGTAAGTAAAACAGGAAGTTTTATAATTTTCATTTGTATAACAACTGAACTCCAAAGCTACTGGCTGACAGCAGAAGTTTGTTAATTCTTTGCATGTACACAAAATTAAAAGGAGATACCATTTACCTTATTATCACGTCGTATGAGTCAATTTTCTCCCCTAAAGTCTTATTTCGAAGTACCCCTCCATTGCCGACCACAACACACCGTCGACAGGCAATGCTGTGGAACAAACAGAACTTTTAATATGCGCGACTTCCCTTTCTTCATATTGTTATTAATGATATATTTGCATTTAGCTGGCTTATTTACTAACTGAGGTCCTGTATCTTTTACACTCCTTGGCCCCTACAGAGCAGTGTCAATCCTGTATCACACGCTAAGGCTGCTTTCAAAAAATGCAGCTGCATTATTTCAGGGACTGCCAAAGTCAGGAAATGGCTTCTCTCATGTAAAACTGTTTTTATACATGTCCTTTTTCTAGTGGTTTGCTGTTCAAGATCATCTAACCAGCTGGTGATATGGGTGCCATTAGATTATCTTCCACAATGCTTCAAACTTGTCCCAGTCTGCGGGTATACCAACCAGGATAGAGTATGTCTGGAAAAACTAACTCAAATTAAGGTGCTTCTGCAATACTGTACAACTCCACAACTCTAGAGATCTCCAACACAAGCTAAAGCAGCAAGATTTATGTTCACAATTTACCTTACAGGCCTCTGAATTGTACATGTGAAAAACCTTAGCCCAATGACACACGTGATGGCTCTTCAAATGAATATAATCATGTCGATTTTTCTCCCTCTACTTAGAAAGTGCAGTCTAAACATGTTTAAATATGTGCTGAAGTGCATGCTGTCATGACATAACAAGAGGGATACACTTGATTAAAAGTTGCATTCTCATATGACTAGATTCAAATTAGACAGCATTACTATGTATATAAAACACTGCGAGCTACAAATTAGATCTTATACTACATCCAACCAAAACAGTAATTCCTTTCAAATTTATAATATATTCAGAGTTAAAAAGCACCCAAAAAAGGTATTATGCAAATGCTAAACTTATGAAAGTGAATTCTAATGGTAAGATTTTCCAAGTTATCCCAGGTTTTCTAAGTGTATCTTTTGCTCTCTACTGTCTATTTTCAACACTAGTAAAATGTGTGCTTTGCTTAAAAAAACAAAACAAAACAAAAAAACCCAAACCAAACAAATTTTAAAAAAGCACACAGACAGGCTTGCTGTTTTTTTACCTAAGAAATTTTGCCTCTTTAGGGAAGGTTTACATCCAATGTATAAGATTGCAAACTCCTCCTTACAGAACAAGCACATCATTTTTTCTTGTAAAAATGCTTCTTTATTTAGAGCAAAAGCTGTTCAACTTGGTTGCAGCAAGAACAACAGCAAAATAAAAATGTTGGTATTTTCTTCAGACACAAACAGGCTCACAGCTTACTGAGGATGAGCCACCTCCCAACATCCCACTCCCACAGTTCTTCAAATAAGAAAAAGGCTCTATGCCATTTCTTACTGTATGGGACCCCAGGACTGTATCCCAAAGAATACTATAATCTGTACTAAATGCCTAGTGTGGCACTTTATGCAGACTAATGAACATCTTTCTCCTCGGATAGTCCAACCTGTTTTTTCAGCTGAGGAGAGTATTATTCAGAGAGTATTATTCAACATCAATGAAAACGGCCTGTTCCAGCCAAGACTGACCAACATCTCAATGCCCAAAGCAGTTCCCTATATTTCCTACAGAATTGTTAACGCAGTTATGCTGTGCTGCATGTGGGCTAGGGAAAAGAAACTGGGCCTCAAAGCAATGCTGAAAACCAGAAGCTTACAGAAAAGGTGAAATAAGAATAAATGCCAACTGTAAAAGGCACTGTATTTCAAAAGAAATGCTGGGATGGCACCTTCTCACCTGCTGCTCTAGGGTCACATCTGCAGAGGAAGTTGCCTTTAAAAATTTTTTACATATATATATAAAAATAAAAATAGTGCTGCTAAATGCAGCTCTGAGGGTGGGGTGACATGGARAAAGCTGGCACACCTTTCTCTAGTGTTTCCTGAGCAGCTTAGTAGAAGCCATGCATTCATAAAAAGATTTCCAGCTAATGCCACAAGTCCATGTGACTCGGTACCTCAGAAATCAGAGGCGTGAAAACCTGTTACACCATCCTGTGTATGCCCATTCCTTCTACATCCACAAAACCCTTCCCTCTCTACTCCAGGACTGCTTCAGCCCATTCATTTTCAAATTAGTTTTTCAATCTAGTTTTAAGATATCCTGAGAAAGCAGGCTGATGAACTCTTGCAAAGTTTACAGTGGGAGGAAGGGAGCAGTAGTTACCCTTTTCCTGAATTACACTTTGTTACTTGCAGCTGTATCATAGAGCTCAAAGCAAGATCCTGGGCTACAGAGAAGCAACAGCGAGGAGGAACAGGTAGGAAAAAGGACAACTGGACAAAAAACGCCATCAGTAAGTGATGAAGGGGGAATGCGGGAGAGGGGGAAAGCGCACAGAATTAGCATATGGTTGTATCATGTTTTCCTGTCATTACAGCATGCCTCTGTAAATCAGTTAGTTTGAAACTGAAAGCTTCAACCATCTCAAACCTCTGAATTCAGCGTCAACCAAAAGTTACGTGGCCACAGCTGGGTAACTGAGGTACAAACCTCATCACCACAATGCAAATCCTGAACTGCTACTCATACTCCAACTCCTGGTGGTACCTCCTGGCTAGAGCATCCATCCCCAATGCTTGGTGGACACCCTGGTTTGGCAGTGACTGACACGCCATGCATGAACTCATCTTCAGGTCTCAATAAAAAGCCAGAAAAATTGCTCCTAATCTTGCTGAATATTTTCTTTTATACTCTCTTGACTACTTGGTGTGAATTCACAAAAACTATGTCAACTCCATTACAAGTGATTTGTATGACCGTGATAAGTGATATTCTGAGCATGATAAGCAGCCAAAAGGTTACTCTGAGGAGGCACTGCTTGTTCTGTCCCTTGTAGATGAACTTTAAGTGATTCCTTATTACATACCTTCCAATTTTTGGCAGAGGCTATGATTTAAGAAGCTTCTTCGCTATGTCAATCCCTGGCTATTGAAATAATGCCTTCCACTCTGGTATAAAACTGAAGAGCTCTTTGGTTTCTCCTCTCTGCACTGTGCAGTTGTGATGTAGCAGGACGCACTCAGGACAGAGCTGGGCAACTGAGGTTCGCGCAGCTACAGAAGCTGGGTAGCTGCTCTCAAGTCAAATCTGAACTCTATTCCCTCTTACTGACGGATGCAGACCTGATCTTGTTCATGGCTAAGAACTGACTAAAACTACTTGGATGGAAAACTGAGTGGCATTTGAAGTTTGATCAAGCTTTCAAACTCCAGTGGCCTTAATAAAATGCATACTCAACAATAAAGTTATCAGCTGCCTTCAAATAACCAATAAACCTCAACGAACTTCATGAGATTGAGCAAGGCCAAATTGCAGGGTCCTGCACCTGGGTCAGGGCAACCCCCAGTATCAATACAGGCTGGGGGATGAAGGGATTGAGAGCAGCCCTGCCAAGAAGGACTTGGGGGTACTGGGGGATGAAAAGCTGGACATGAGGCGACAATGTGCGCTCGCAGCCCAGAAGGCCAACCGTCTCCTGGGCTGCCTCAAAAGAAGCGTGGCCAGCAGGTCGAGGGAGGTGATTCTGCCCCTCTGCTCTGCTCTGGTGAGACCCCCCCCCCAGTGTACTGCATCCAGCTCTGGAGCCCTCAGCACAAGAAAGACATGGACCTGTTGGAGMGGGTCCAGAGGAGGGCCACAAAAATGATCAGGGGGATGGAATGCCTCTCCTGTGAAGAAAGGCAGAGAGAGTTGGGGTTGTTCAGCCTGGAGAAGAGAAGGCTCAGGGGAGACCTTACTGCAGCCTTCCAGTACTTAAAGGGGGCTTATAAGAAAGGTGGGGGCAAACTTCTTAGCAGGGCCTGTTGCAACAGGACAAGGGGTAATGGTTTTCAACTAAAAGAGGGTAGATTCAGACTAGATACAAGGAAGAAATTTTTTACGCTGAGGGTGGTGAAACACTGGAACAGGTTGCCCAGAGAGGTGGTAGATGCCCCATCCCTGGAAACATTCAAGGTCAGGTTGGATGGGGCTCTGAGCAACCTGATCGAGTTGAAGATGTCCCTGCCCACGGCAGGGGGGTTGGACTAGATGACCTTTAAAGGTCCCTTCCAACCCGAACTATTCTATGATTCTATGACTATTCTATGATAAAGCATCTAATATTGGTATGTGGACTTTTGAAATGGATAAAGTCAACAAGCAGATCTCAAATACTCCTGATTAATTGTACATGAATACAGTCATAAACACAGTCAAACAAATTAGAAAGACCAGCTTYTAATCTCTGTCAAGCTCAGGAAGTTGAAGCGGGCTAACTCAAGTCTGGCACGAATGTGCTATTTCTGAATTGTCTCCTCCCCTTAGCCCTCCCCCCAGTATACAAGTGTCTCCAGTTACGATCATAGGTCTTCATCCACAGTAGCACAGATTCCACTGACAACGATAAGCAGGGAGGGAAATGGTTTATGCTAGAGTAAAAAAACAGAACATAATATCATAGGAAATCGACATGAAATGGAGATAAAGAATATGTAGCAAGACTGGACTGTATTCAAAGATATTTAAGTTAAATAAACTGACCTTTACTTACTGTAGATCACAGAAATCAATACATTGCTTTTCAGCAGACTGTTACTCCCAGGTATTTTATGAACCCCACTTCTTAAAGTTTCCTTTTTCATAATGTTTTCATATTAAAAAACCCCCAAACACTCACCCCAAAGGGTGAGTAACACTCACCCTTTCTCCAAGTCAATAAATTGGCAAGAAGAGAAATAAATTCAGATGTCCTTAAACACCATCAGGTGTGCTACAAGTGAAATACAACAGACCGAAATGTCTGGAGGTCCAGCTTACAACCACCAGCACAATATTGATGAAAGTGAAAAATATTAAGACCTCAGCTATAACAATTGCTATAGCAATGGTCTGAGCGACTAAGGGATTGCATTTAGGTGTTAGAGATCTACTTAGAGTATAAATGGATCCTGATGCAAATTGCATGGTAACTGATCTCCAACATCTAAATACAATCCCTTTAGTCACTCAAACCATTCACGTGGTGTACAAGAGCCTCTTGATCTCAAGGCCAGGCATTAGTTTACATATTTTGTTTATATGGTGAAATGCTAAAAGAAACATTTTCCTAGTCTATAAAAGAAAAATATTGTTAAATGGAAATGTAGCCTTTAAAGGTCAAAAGGCTTGCATCCTCCACATTCCACTGAAATACTGTTTCTCTGGAAAAGGAAAAAGAAGATCTCAACCTCAACTCCTTTAACACACACCCCCGTAGTCAGTTGAGGAATGCAAATTATTTCCTTTGAGGTTATTTCGTAAAAGGAGAATGCAGAGGTCACATTTTGTTGACTCGGGATTGTGTAAATGCATTTGTAAGAATTTACTGCTGTTGAGCTTAGAGTCCTGGGAGTATCCAGCGAGTAATTATGAGGAAATGGGTAGAGCGGGTGTTGAGAGGTTACTCTGTGAATATACCCGTAGCCTGGAAAACCCTCCCTCCTACAGGCTATTCCACTGAAGTCAGTGAATCTGTTCACTTCCAAACAGTTTTAGAGAACTAGACTTTTACGCAGTGAGAATTCCACCTAAGTTTGGAAAATGGCACTGATCAGAAAAAAATCCTTTGTAGCTCACTATGTACAGTTTTACCTAAGTCGCACACAAATACAGCTATATGAGCACCATAGATTTGGTGCTCATATAGCCTAATATTTGTTAAAATACTTTATAGCAGGTTCCCCCACTCTGCCCCAAGAAAAGTTTATAGGGAAATTCGGTTTGCATTCTGCCAAGAAGCCTGAATTAGGCAGCAGCATTACAGAGCTGCCTAAAAATTCTGTATTACCGGAGAATGTTGTTAGGATCAATTCCCAAAGGGTTTCACATTTAAAAGCCACTGTATCTTGGTTAAATTTATACATAAAAGCTCTTCCTTACTACAGTGATTCATGCCCTAACAGTGCTATACACAAAACCTGATGGATCTAGAAAGAATATATTGTATGAAGTCATTGTATATTTGATTTGTTTATACTACCGCCTATTAAATAGTAATAGTTCTCATTTTGCTTCAGTACTACTGAAGTATATTACTTCTATTAAAATGAAGCATACTTGCCAGAACCACTAAACATATCTATATCTCAGAGAACCTACATTCAAAGGATAAATACCAATTACCTTACTTTTGATCTACAGGACAGACACTTCCATTTAAAAGGTACTATGCTGTACTACAAGTGTCTCCACTTCACAGCCAAAACGATGATAGTGCCAAACTTGTGATTTCAGGAAATTTCTAATACAACATTTGGCATTCTCCTTCCAGCTCCAGACAAAAGACTAGCCTTTGTCAGCCAATTCTGTTTAAATTTCCCCAATTATCACACTCCTGATAGAAAATAGGATTTTTTCCTTTTTTTTTTCTTTCTTCTCCTTAACTTAAGAGTAAAGCTGAATATCCTAGAAACAGATACTAAACACAGGGAAAGGAAGGAGTACAGTAGGTGAAGAAAAGGAAAACTGGGTATTAAAATCTAGATAATTCTTAGGCTTTAACACCAATTATTTTGTTCATATTCCACCCAAGTTTAATTAAAATGTGATCCTGGCATTTGGCTTGAAGCAACAATCTTCTGTTTGATCTCTTTGATTAAAAAACAAAACCTCAGCATTATTTGCATTCAACTCTATTAAGAAGTCCGCATATTAACATGATATATGGCAGCTTGTCAGCCCATTTGGTAGACTGTAAATCTAAGAATTCATTTGCATCACTTGGTAAACACAAGATTTTAGTATACTTGCCAACCCTACTACACTACCTCCAAAAAAACCCCCCAAAACAAACAAAAAAACCCCAGAACAAAACAAACCCCAACAACAACAAGACACACACAAGTGTGAAAGACCCTCCAAAACCAAGCAAAAAATCCCGGCAGAAGTGGCTTCTAACCAAGAGATTTAAACAGGGCAATCTAATGCATGGGAAGTGAGGTATCTAAGGCATGTTCCACTCCATGCCACACCCTGGTTACTCCTGAAATGCCAGGAACAGCCTTTCCTGGCTGCCTGCGTCTCCCTCATTCACAGGAAAAGGAAGCTGAGCATACGTACGAACAAGGGCGTGCAGCAGGCCAGCAGACACAGTGGCAGGGGGATATGCGTAAGATTTCTTTTGCGTAGAAGCAGTCATGGGTTTGCATCTGCTTATCTCAAACTTTCTCTAGCTTACACTAACAGTGACTTTGAAAGAAGAGATCACATTCAGTTTTTAAGGGGTGGTTTCACTTTCCTCAAGTATAAAATGATACTACAGGAAGATGGGACTGCATTCAGCTAACAAATTCCTAATGCATTTACAAAAAGAAATCTGTAAGTTTAAGCTTCCTCACAGAAAAATTATTCTTGAATGCTGGCGCTACATATGTTTAAACCCAAACTTACTTAAATCTTGGAATCGGTTACATATTGCTTGGACACTGTCGGTCAGATCTCCATCTTGGCTAACTTGAGCGATTTCAGGATAATGCCACCGACATTCCTTTTCAGATAGATAGTGAAAATGCAATGAACAGAAACAGAGCAAATAAACCATCTCACCTGTCATCTTCATTGGAAAGTCCACAGTTCTGCAGTCTTGAAAGGGCTAAACGAAAAAATTGCTCTAGAAAGCAAATATAAACATGATTCATGAAAGTGTTCAGTGCTTTCCAATATAAAAATAAGCATGCCACCCTGACTACAGCATTTTCAGACACAGTAGTTTTTATGTACTGTGCATAAAGAACTTAAAAAAAGAACACTTGTAATTTAGGGCCAGAGAAATTCAGGTTTATCAGAGCTCCTCTCTGGGAAGCTTTTCCTGCCCCAACACTCCCCTGTTGGAAAATAGCATGGGATCTGTATCAAAAAAAAAAAAAAAAAAAAAAAAAAAAAAAAAAAAAAAAAAAAAAAATCTTAGTTACAGTAAATAAGCATCAGAAGAGTTTCCAAGACCTGCATCCTAATTGACTGTTTTTTCTTCTACCCACCTTCAGCTGAAACAGAAGCAGCCTTGACCCAAGAGGAGAGGTCGCACAGCCAGGGACAGTAACAGCATTATGTATCTTGGAGAAGACACCAAACTAGCCTGCGCTCGCTGGCAAAGCTGGGCAGAGGCACCTTCCCAGCCCTCCCCCAGTGGGCAGGTGCCTGCTGGACACTCAACGTGCCTCTAACTGAGAGGGGGCCTCAACTCATTCCCAAACATACTCTTCCTCACCGCAACCCCAGAGGTGTGGGAAAATGCACCATCCTTGTTACACTGATGGAGGGCAAATCGAGAGCCTAAAGCCCAGATCCGCAGGGTACTAGGAAGGTGCACTGTTCAGTGTTTAAAAACTCTGAGACTTGAGACTTTGCAACCCTTTCCAAAAGGGTGACTAAGACCCTTAGGGTCTTCCTCTGGCCCTGTTTACTCTGCCCTGACCAACACGGGCAGCAGGCATGAGCAGGCAAACACTTTGCACAGGTACAGCAGCCATGCAACRGCAGGAATGCCCCTTGCAGCCCCACTGACACCTTCCCTGATGGGAGAAGCTAGCCCAGTAAAAGGAAAATTTTGCTGATGTAACTGCCCCAACCTGGGGACCTCAGTAGGACTCTGGATGCCCATTGGCTTAGGTGTGTTGATCGAACTCCATCACACTGACCTGGCTAATATTTCACCTAGCAAAGCACTAGCTAAATATCTTCAGCACTCCAGCCCACATACAAACAAAAGGAAGCTGAATAAGCTCCACTCTGCCTCACTTACACCCCTTTTTGGAGCTTCTCTGCTAAGGGGCAACCCCAGCATGGTGTTTTATTTGTTAAAAACAGGAAGGTGCCACGTCAGAGGGACTAAATGAAACCATTAAGTCACTGCTAGATACCCCCAAAAGGACTGGCATCGGTGAACAGGAAAGACCAGGGCCAGAGATTGCGGTGGCTTTACATGCCATTTAGGTAATTCTTTTTAAAAACAAGGTACATGGGGAACACAAACCTGCTCTCTTTATTCCATACGGTAGTTCAAACTTATCGCTCCCGTGGAACTCTGCCACTCTGATAAAATCATTAGTGCACAGGAACGGGTATATTTTGTCAACACTAATGAAGGGAAAAAGTAAGAAGTTTCAAAAATCCACATGATGTATTTGAATAAGCCAATAATTCATGCAATTGCTTTTAAAAAAAGCTTTATTTATCCTACTTCAAGTATTATCCATTTTTAAAAGAAGAAAACTTGAACACAGGGAAAGAAAGCAGGTGATAGAAAAGGGGAAGATTTTATATTGGAAAATACAGGTAGAGAGTGAGATAAAGTGATTTCTCTGCTAGTATAAATTATACAGAGTCATTAAAATCACATGACTGAAAGCTTACACCATAAGACAGCATATTTAAGAGAATACATAACCCAGGAAGACAATGAGTAACTTCAGGTTTGAAAAGTACGTAACAGAGGCAGCAAGGAAAACTAAGAGTTGTTATTATTATATATGGCAATTTAATAAATAAGAATGGGATTTGAAACAAGGTGTTTTAAGTTGAAAATACCATCTCCTGAAGACATCAGCTTATTTGAGATGCGCTCCCATTCCAAACAAGTGGCACTTTATGGCCATTAGTAAGTAGTTTGGGGCAACCAGGGTATATCCATACAGCAAAAAAGTATGGAGTTCTCATGTCCACATTACACAATCTCAGTTTTTTTTTTTACTCTGGACTAACTCTAGTAGGGTCCTACAGATTGAACACCCCTTAGCAGCTGCAGCACATCACATGTGCTCCTGCAGTGCATCTTCTGGCTTAGCCAGAAGTCAGATGTCTGAAAGGAGGCCAGTGCACATGTGCCAGGGCCACCCTGCRATGAGAAGCATGGCATGTGGGGATCACAAGGAGATTTGCCTCAAAAGCGCATTCCTCCGGCAAACTAGAACATGATGGCATCATACCTTATAAGCATCAAGATAGAAAGAATGGGTCACTTCTTTCTTCAAAAGACAGTAACCACAGACAAGGGTTATCTCATAGCAGGGAAGGGACTCTCTATTACCATATCTGCCAAGTCAAGCCAAATGAATGAACAGTAGACCCAACCCTGTCACATGCTACCTTGCCCTTGGCTTCACCTTGGAGTTGTGGACATGCACTCACTGAACTGGTTGACTTTGTAGCGATCCTGCATACTAGGTATTATATTAAAATATTAACATACAAGTATACAGTCACAGTGAGAAAACCTAGTGTTGATCATAAATACGCACAGCCAGCACAACTTGTTTCTCCATTAAGAATATTAAACTGTTAAAGAAAACCCTCCCTCTCAGTTTCACAAATCAAGTATCTCACTCTTTAAGCTCTACGTATTCAGAAGATATTAACAGTAAAAAGGAAAAAACAAAACAAAAAACAACAAAACACCAAGCCCACACACCAAGAACTGGGCCATCGGTTAACTAAGCAAGACCAGCTAACTTTGAGACATCATGCACTAAACACCCATATTAAATTTAATAACTTGCCTTGCTGTTCAGAAGCAGCTGGTAAGCCTAGACATAATAAATAATTTACCTACTGCAAAGAGATTCTTAATTCTAGCTCTGGTTCCTTTCCAATAAATAATTCTGCCAGGTTAGAAATCCTTTCAACCTCCCCAGGCTACTACCAAAGTGCACAGACCAGATCTTCAGCTCGTGCAAACTATCTCTGTAAAGGAGCTATGGAAATATGCAAGAGACTCTGTTCTAGCTCCACACCTACCTTCTTCTCGCTGCTCATCTCTTGAGTCCATTTCTGCCCCCTTGCTCAGCACCAGAGCTATCCTGCTGTGCCTTGACACAGAGACAGCCTGGGCACACTCCATGGGCGAGGGACCTAGGACCACCTCACTGGGCCAGGCAGCTAACCAAAACTCAAGGACTACAGGACTGCTTTGGGGAGGACAAACTGGAGATCCTTCCATGTTCTTTAAAATAACAATAGCACTGAATTAAAGCCATGTTTTCTTGTACACAAAAAGGAGCAAAAAAAAAAAAAGCAGCAATGGTGTCTTTGCTCAGAGCTTCAAGACTCCTTCAGCCAGGATTTGGTCTAAACATCTTCCCAGGCTTTCTCAGGGCCATGCTCAATGTTTGCCCAGGTAAAACACAAAGCCAACAATATAGCCTGTCTGCTTCTGGTCCTGTAGCAGTTCCTTGATCTCTCATTTAAGACTTGTGCTTCTAATAACAAAAACTCTCAGTATTTCCTCACAAACCTCTTTGATGCACTTTTGTGACCAGACACCTCCTTTGTTTTGGGTTAAAGCTCCTCCTTTTTTCATCTGACTGCTTCTTTACAAAGGAAGCTTCCTATGAGTACCTTAAAGTGGAGGACACCTACACGCAATTCAACAATACTATCAGAGGACCAAAACCATGAATAATCCCAAATTTAATTAAAATTAAATTCCATTAAAATTAAAATTCCATTGAAGGGGAAGAATCTTATATCATTAAAAACTGGATGAATTTTTGCACATTTCATACTCCTCTTTCCAAATGAAATGAAGATATTTTCAAAACTTCTCTGGTCCCTGGCTGCTACAGAAATACTTAGCTACCAAAAAATCTTAATCTTTTAAGTCCAGGTTCTTAATAGCAGAATGACTGAGTTTCAGTCTTGGACATGAAGGCTTCTTTTACAGGAAAAGCATGGGGAAAAGAAAAATTAAGGCTTGTATTTCAATCATTAAAATAGTTTCACTGTTACTAGCTACAATATCTGAACAGGAAGTATTTATTTATTTATTCAGTACATACATCAGCATCTTGAGCTAGTTGTATGGTATTGCTCAGATGCTGATCAGTGGCAAGCTAAACAATTTGTGTTGCCCCAACAAGGAAAAGCAGCAATGAACCCAAGCCCAAAAGCTGTACTTGCAGAGGTGAATCAAAATGTKAAATAGTCCAGAATATGTAAATAGCCCATTTCTACCTCAATCAGCACAGCCTTTCCTTTCCCCCACCACCTCCCACATAAGACTCACCCCAGTAAAGATTCAAATGCTGGTTTCAGGACACAAGTGTCCAGTGCGTTCCTTCTCTGCACAGCCGTAGGTGGCAGCCTGCAAAATAAGAATTTCAAAGAAACAGCAAGAACAGGAACAGGTAGCAGCAACAAGGTAGAGAAACTTGGACAAGCCAAATCAGTAARAGCTGATTACTGAGTTAACACCACACCAAACTTTCATGATTGCCTCTGTATTACAGAGATGGATCTTTCTTGTTGTGGTACAATTACTTTTACTAGTAAAGGCTTTTATCTCACGGTGCTGCTTCAAGGGGTCTGCAACCACCCTTGCTCGGCAACTATCAAAGCAGACATAACCAGAGGTGAGATCTCAGGCCCACCTGCAGAGAAACAGGATACCTGGGCTGAATCACCCCTGCAGCCATACCAGATAGCATCACCAGCACTCCTCAGAGAGGAGAGGGGAGTCTTGTTTGGAGAGGGGAATAGACAGCACCACATAGGGTACTTCAAGAAAAATGAGATTCTTTGGGGATAAGTCATTCCTCTCATAATAAGGCTAAGACTTACACTTCTAAGCACATTCCCGCCTTGGCGATTTAGCCCAATTAATAACAAATATGAAGCCCAGAAGGGAGGGTAAAGTTCAGTGTGAGCAATGCGTGCATCTGGGCTGCATTAAAAACAGAAGGATGAAACCACCACATTAGAACCACAAGCCAAACAGACCATTAAGGTTAATTGCTTTTGGTAACCTCAAGTTGTCATGTGAATACTGACATTTGGAAAGTACCCTGGGAAATGTATCAGCTGGCCAGCTCGTTGCTTTCCAGCATCAGCCTCACAGATGGCATTTTGCAGGATGGCTTCAGAGAGAGCAGAGGCCTGCTTCTAAGTTTTAGCATAGGCACTCCTCAGTCCCACAAACCTAATTGCAGGGATTTACTAGCACAAGATCTGCTTATACACGCACTTGCACATCTCAAGTGAACCACACCTCTAATTTATTAAATTTTAAGCACAAAAGTTGCCCTCGTAGCTCTGCTAATTTTATTCAGGTATAACTCAGAATTACAGAAATTTGGAAGTTGTAAACAAATGTCCTTCCAACAATTCATTGCTTGTTACAGTCAGTCACTGTAAGTGGCCATAAGTATTAACCAAACACTGGAAACGTGACATGGACAAATTCCTTTCTGCCAGACACATTACAATTGTGTTCATAACAGAAACAGCCAACGGACACAGCTATACAATAACCAATTGAACAGGGAGCCTACAGACAAAGGCTACAGATTTTAGCCTCAATCCCGCCCACCTGCCCAAAAAACCAACCAACCAAACAAAAAAACCCCACCACAAAAATACTCAACTGCTGAACTTACTGGGTAACTCCACTAGTCTCATAGGAAGGAGGAGCCCTCACAGAGGAAGTCTGTCCATAAAAGCTAATCCTGCAAAAAGGGAAATGTCACAACACTGTGGTTTGCTATAAACAGAAACCACAACAGAAAGCCGTTCGTATCAATTGTATGCTATGAACAAGACAAATAGAGGCACATCAATCACTACTTTTAAAAGCTGTCACTATTATCTTCATAACACAAACACACTGGTCAGTCCTGGTCACAGCTGGCCAACGGAAATTCAACTTCTTCGATAAGCGCCCTGAATTTTAGGTCCCAAGCCACCTGTCCTGTGCAGCCTGGAGACAGTGAAGGCTCGCTTCCCACAAGGCTGCACTGGGACTCGACAAATTTCAGCTTTTCAAAAGGTGCCCACTACACCTGCAGTTAATCCCGTCTGTGGAGCAGGTCTCTCCCACGTCATTTATCAGACATCTRAAGGAACATGCTAACACTAAACGCATGTGGGGTAGGAGGAGATATGGACACGACACACACAAATAAGATAGCTCTCCTCACCTGAACACCTGTTTTCATGAAACTCAGAGGGGCTGACCTCTCCATACAACCAGGCTCAAATCGACTACTAGGTTTAAATGTGACACAAGAGAAGGGGCGACAAGACAGAATGATCACATTCATTCCCTCACAGTACAAAAAAGAACAACCACAAAACAAACACACACACAAAGAGTAGTAATTGCTTCTGTCGATTACTAGTAAACAGCTGTTCAGCAACACGGCAACTCACAGCCACATCTCTCATACACCTGTGAGGGTGTTTGCACTATAAGTGAACAAAGCATCACCATACCAGTAGAGGTTATTTCTCCACAGATTTCCATGCAGTATACCATACATAACAGCAGCAGCCAGGATAAAAAACAGAAGAATTCGTTTCATGACTGGTAGACCTGAAATGTGAGAAAAACAAAACAAGAAATTTAAGTCCAAGTTATGCTATTAACATTAACTTTTATAAAGCATCTTGAAACCTATGAAAGGAAATCATCGTTATTACAGCCATTCTCCACCACCACAAATTTGATGGGCGATCACTCTGGTTTGATTTCTCACACAAAGTCCCAGTGACAGGGACAGCTGAATGCTGCCTTGCACCTATCACACGTGCATACTCTGCACAGAAGCATTGAGAGAGGCTCACTAGGTTCTCTCTGAAGACACAGGAGGAAGATGGGCTCTTCCAGAAGCATGTCAGAGTAGGAGCTCCTTTCTGTCCACTGGCAGCCCAAAGAAACCAGCCTCTTGAGTCAGAAGTTGGCCTTTACAGGTACCTGTGCTTCTCCTCTTTCTTGCGCCACCCACTATCAGTTTCCATAATTACACAGTTAAACAAGCGTTGGCACTTTGCAGGAGGCAGATAGGCCTGCTGAAGCAGAGCAGGGTATGAGCTGCCACAAATTGCTACTGGCTTTTTTAGGATCACTTAATATTCTTAAAGTCTGGTTTTGGACATTTAAAGCTGCACTGAAGCTGTCTGCTTATGCCCTCGTGTCCTGCACAGTCTCCAGCTCCTGACACAGTCCAGACTTCATTGCGCAAGTGACAGAAAAATACTATTTTCACACATTGCAAAGTGAGGAAGAGAAGTTAGGACCCAATCTGTGGAACTTACTAAGTTATGGAGAAATAGCAGAGAAAGTGTTCATTTTTCAGATAGAGTTTTCACCTCATTGCACAGCCTAGTAAAAGAAAACTGGAGAAATATCAGAAGCTTATGTATCTGGCAAGACACGCTGGGAGAAAAGCAAGTTCTGCATTGCTCACGTCCACACACTGAGCTGCCCTTTCAGTAGCTATGAATGAACTGTTGTTGCTTAATCTTCTGAAAGTCCAAAATAGCCATTCTGGCCACAAGTTACTGTGGAAATTTACTTGAGAGCTATATCCTTCTATTATTTTCACTTCTCCCCCTATCATGGTAAGCAGGTTCAATGCACACAATGCATAAACACCTACTTGCATATCTGTATTTTAAAGTGAAGGTAACAAACAGCTGTCCAGCAAAAACAAGCCATATCCAAACACACTGCTGCATTTTCCAAGAGAAGAGCCTTTGGCTTTATGGTTTGTTTTTTCCTTTTTTTTGTTTTTATTTTTTTTAAATTCCATGTTGCTTTTTAGAATATTTAGAGTTGGTGTTATTTTAAACCAGTGTTAAACAGCCCTAAGGCAATAAAACTCAAGGCAGATATAGTCCAAGTGATTTACAGCAACATGCTTTATGCTAGTAACATCTTAACATCATACCTTGTATTAAAGGCTAAGAAATTACTAGAGGGAGCTGCATCTTGTTATTAGAAATTGAGAAGCAAACTACTGTCACTCACATAGCTTCACCCTGAAGAAATACCTAACAGTGAACTATTTGTTACAATGACTTGAGTGCAACAAGCCTCCACTTCCTTATTTATTTTTTTCCCCCATACCCTTCACAGGAGTTTAATTGTAGAGTCAGAGATGGGGTTTTATAACAGCATCTACCAGTAACAAAGCCACGCAATGAACAAGCTATAATCTATCAACCTTAAGTATATCCTCCAGGCTGTCCTGCTCTGTTCTGGATGAAATACTCATAGGCTGCAGCTGTTGCAATTTCAACCTTTCATCCCTTGTTGGGAAGTAACACTGCCTCCCTTACAGCTCCAACTCCCTTGACTCTTCTTGGAGAGTCACTGCAAATTTTTTTTTCACAGTCGCTCTCAACTTCTAGAGCAAACCCTGAGTTTCTGCAATAATTTTGTAAGAGTCTTTCCCTAAAACTGCAAGAACATCACAGGAAAACTCACCTGCTGGGTTTAGTCAAGTGTCATTAACAGCAATTGGCTCATTTACTTGAAAAAGATACTGTGCTCTTTGGGTGTTTTTTTTTTTTTCCTTTCATTGTCAGTATTTTTACCCACCCCTGCTTTGCAAAAGTTTGCTAAAATATCCTACTAAAGTGGAAATCAACTGTTTACTTTTTACTCCCTAATTCAATCAATGCAAACTTCAGTTAAACAACAGAACATAATGAACCAGCTCTTCAGATAAAGTTGCTAAATCAACAACTGATTAAATTGCTGATTTTGGTGACTTCGATGTAAAAGAGAACCTTGCTGAAGAGTCAGACCAAGCTACAAAACAGAGAAAAGACAAGGCAAAGCTGCCCATAAATGGTCTTTTAAAAACAAAACAAAAATATTATTCATAATAGTATTATTCACAAACAGAAAAAGAAATTGTTCTGTTTGTAAAGTATTTACAAAAATATTCGTACAGCCTGCAAAAAATTCATTAAAACAAGAGAATATGTCAACATCATTCTTCAAACAGGATCATAAGGCATCTGTAACATCTGTACCTTATGTAGGACATTCAGCCCGGCACACACATCAGAATGTAGCATCATTAAGAGTGTACCTAACTCAGCTCTTAGGAACATAAAAGGGTCTTTAATTATACAAGTGTCTTCTCGCCATCCCATCCCCCAGTGCCCGGCTTCATTCAGTGCTTTGAAGGGAAAGCTCTGTAGTCAAGGAAGATGGTCCTCTTAGCGAAGACTTTCTTAACCTGGTTTAGTAAACAGAAACATTGCCTTGTTTACGGAAGAAATTATTCTGAGTGTATTTTTAATGGTGACAGCATTTTCCAGCTCTCCCTTCCTACTTTAAAATAGCTGAGCATTACAGAAAGTTAATCAAAGGAAAACTCACTCCTACAACGTAAATATTGCACTAGAAAATTCCCATAGTCAGAGATGCAAGAAAATAGGCAATTGAGAAGACACAGTTCAGATGTAAAAATGACGGTCACGTTCCAGCTTATTTATCACAACACAAGACCCAGCATCTTGATTTAAGCCCATCAACCTGACTGACAGAGGTCATGGTCCTGTGAACAGGACAGGCAAACAGGGCGCAGCACATCAGCTAGGGATTGGCACAGGAGTTCGCGTGGGCGGGCACGCAGGGAGCAYGCCTCTTCGAAGGAGGGGCATTCCATGGGCCAAGTGGGGGACTCGGCGTACACATAACCCAGCAACTGGGCACCGTTCTTTGACCACCTGCACAGGTCAAGGGCACTCATCCTACCTGACCCTCAAGGCAGAATGGTGGGCACTCATCTGAGAGCAAAGGCTGCGGCTCTGGCTTTGGGGTCTGCACCATCTACCCCAGCGGTGGCCGATGCCTCCACCCAGATGGAGCTGCTGAAGGGAGAGGCTGCGGTGCAGACCTCAGACTGCAGGAAACGCCTAGACCTCTCCCCTGGGGCAGGGACAGGCGGCAGACCTGCCTGCAAAAGCTGTGCCCAGGGGGAGGACCTCCTGCAGCAGGTGGCTGAGCTGCAGGAGGCGGTGAGAAGGCTGTGTAACATCAGGGAGGCAGAGAAGGATTTAGACAGCTGGTTCCAAGCGCAGTCTGCAGTGGACCCACAGCCCATGGCCAAACAGCCAAAAACTCCCCCATCAGCACACACAGAAGGGAGGGGGGCCAAAACGTAGAAGAATGGATGGTTGCAACGGCAAGGACCACCAAGAGGAAGAGACTTCCCCCAAAGCCTGAGGTGCCCTTACAGAACTGCTTCACCGCTCTGCAGGCCGAAGAAGAAAGACCCACCACACCAGGAGAGACGCTGGAGCTGAGTAAGGCAGCCCGATCTGCCCCCCGTATAACAACCAGCCCAACTAAGAAAAGGCAATGGGTGATAGTAGTAGGCAACTCTCTTCTGAGAGGTATGGAGGCACCCATTTGCCGACCRGACGCACTCTCTAGAGAGGTGTGCTGCTTACCAGGGGCTCACATCAGGGATGTCACCGAGAGGCTACCAAGCCTCATACAGTCCACTGACTACTACCCGCTGCTGCTGTTTCACATGGGCACCAGTGATACAGCCAGGAGCAGTCTGAGGAGTACTGAGAAGGATTACAGAGCCCTGGGAGCAGCAGTAAGGGACTCTGGAGCGCAGGTAGTTTTTTCATCAATCCTCCCGGTCAAAGGGAAGAGGTTTGAAAGGGCCAGTCGAATCTGGCGAGTCAACAAATGGTTACTGGTGCCACAGCCAGGGGTTTGGCTACTTAGACCATGGGACTCGCTTTGAGAAACCTGGTCTACTGGGGGCTGACAGGGTCCATCTGTCAGAGAAGGACATCTTCAGTCATAGGCTTGCCAAGCTGGTGAAGAGGGCTTTAAACTAAAGTTGCCAGGGGAGGGGAACCTCAATCCATCCCACTCCTACCAGTTTGAGGCCAGGGCCAGCAATAGATACCCAGAGCCTGGAGAAGGATCACAGGTCAGCAGGAGAGCGCCTAAAGAGCGGCACAAAGGAACCCCAGCCAGTAAGACAGCTTCATTGGGGGCCCAACTTAAATGCCTCTATGCAAACGCACGTAACAAGGGGAATAAACAAGAGGACTTAGAGACGTGCGCACACCCGCAGGGCTACGACCTTATTGGCATCACAGAGACGTGGTGGGATGGCTCCTATGATTGGAGTGTTGGGATGGAAGGATACAGGCTCTTTAGGAAGGACAGGCAGGGGAGATGAGAAGGGGGTGTCACCCTCTATTTCAACAACCAGCTGGAGTGCATGGAGCTCTGCCTGGGGACAGATGAGGAGCCGACCGAGAGCTTATGGGTCAGAATTAAAGGGAAGGCAGGGACAGCTGACATAATAGTGGGGGTCTGCTACAGGCCACCTGACCAGGAAGAGCGAGCAGATGAGGCCCTCTACAGACAGATAGGAGCAGCCTCACGATCACAAGCCCTGGTCCTCATGGAAGACTTCAACCACCCCGGTATCTGTTGGAGGGACAACACGGCAGGGCATAAGCAATCCAGGAGGTTCCTGGAATGTGTCGAGGATAACTTCCTTCTCCAGGTGGTAGAGGAGGCAACAAGGAGAGATGCTACACTGGACCTTGTTCTCACCGACAAGGAGGGGCTGGTGGAGAATGCGAAGCTCAAGGGCAGCCTTTGCTGCAGTGACCATGAAATGGTGGAATTCAAGATCTTTAGGGCACCGAGGAGGGCACACAGCAAGCTCACTACCCTGGACTTCAGGAGAGCAGGCTTTGGCTTCTTCAGGGATCTGCTTGGTAGAGTGCCATGGGATAAAGCCCTGGAGGGAAGAGGGGCCCAAGAAAGCTGGTTAATACTCAAGGATCACCTCCTCCTAGCTCAGGAGCGATGCATCCCAACAAAGAGGAAGTCAGGCAAAAATGCCAGGAGGCCTGCATGGATGAACAAGGAGCTCCTGGACACACTCAAACACAAAAAGGAAGCCTACAGAGGGTGGAAGCAAGGACAGGTAGCCTGGGAGGAATACAGAGAAATTGTCCAAGCAGCCAGGGATCAGGTTAGGAAAGCTAAAGCCCTGAYAGAATGAAATCTGGCCAGGGACATCAAGGGCAACAAGAAAAGCTTCTACAGGTACGTCGGGGATAAAAGGAAGACTAGGAAAAATGTGGGCCCTCTCCGGAAGGAAACAGGAGACCTGGTTACCGGGGGTATGGAGAAGGCTGAGGTACTCAATGACTTTTTTGCCTCAGTCTTCACCAGCAGGTGCTCAAGCCTCACCACCCAAGCCGCAGAAGGCAAAGGCAGGGACTGGGAGAATGAAGAGCCGCCCACTGTAGGAGAAGATCAGGTTTGAGACCATCTAAGGAACCTGAAGGTGCACAAGTCCATGGGACCTGATGAGATGCATCTGTGGGTCCTGAGGGAACTGGCAGATGAAGTTGCTAAGCCACTATCCATCATATTTGRGMAGTYGTGGCAGTYYGGTGAAGTTCCCACTGRCTGGAAAAGGGGAAACATAACCCCCATTTTTAAAAAGGGGAAAAAGGAAGACCCAGGGAACTACAGGCCAGTCAGTCTCACCTCTGTGCCCAGGAAGGTCATGCAACAGATCCTCCTGGAAGTTATGCTAAGGCACATGGAGGACAGAGAGGTGGTTTGAGACAGCCAACATGGCTTCACCAAGGGCAAGTCCTGCCTGACCAACCTAGTGGCCTTCTAYGATGGAGTGACTACATCAGCRGACATGGGAAGAGCTACAGATGTCGTCTATCTGGACGTCTGTAAGGCCTTTGACACGGTCCCCCACAACATCCTTCTCTCTAAACTGGAGAAGTATGGATTTGATGGGTGGACTGTCCGGTGGGTGAGGATTTGGTTGGATGGTTGCATCCAGAGGATAGTGGTCAACGGCTCAATGTCCAGATGGAGATCGGTGACAAGTGGCATCCCTCAGGGGTCCGTATTGGGACCGGTACTGTTTAATATCTTCATCAATGACATAGAYRGTRGGATCGAGTGCACCCTCAGCAAGTTTGCAGATGACATCAAGCTGAGTGGTGTGGTCAACACGCCTGAGGGACAGGATGCCATCCAGAGGGACCTGGACAAGCTCAAGAAGTGGGCCTGTGTGAACCTCATGAGGTTCAACAAGGCCAAATTGCAGGGCCCTGCACCTGGGTCGGGGCAACCCCCAGTATCAATACAGGCTGGGGGATGAAGGGATTGAGGGCAGCCCTGCCAAGAAGGACTTGGGGGTACTGGKGGATGAAAAGCTAGACATGAGCCGACCATGTGTGCTCACAGCCCAGAAGGCCAACCGTATCCTAGGCTGCATCAAAAGAAGCGTGGCCAGCAGGTCGAGGGAGGYGATTCTGCCCCTCTAGTCCGCTCTGGCGAGACCCCACCTGGAGTACTGCGTCCAGCTCTGGAGCCCTCGGCACAAGACAGACACGGACCTGTTGGAGCAGGTCCAGAGGAGGGTCACAAAAATGATCAGGGGGATGGAACGCCTCTCCTATGAAGAAAGGCTGAGAGAGTTGGGGTTGTTCAGCCTGGAGAAGAGAAGGCTTCAGGGAGACCTTATTGCAGCCTTTCAATACTTAAAGGGGGCTTATAAGAAAGGTGGGGAGAAACTTTTTGGCAGGGCCTGTTGCGACAGGACAAGGGGGAATGGTTTTAAACTAAAAGAGGGTAGATTCAGACTAGATATAAGGAAGAAATTTTTTACGCTGAGGGTGGTGAAACACTGGAACAGGTTGCCCAGAGAGGTGGTAGATGCCCCATCCCTGGAAACATTCAAGGTCAGGTTGGACGGGGCTCTGAGCAACCTGATCKAGTTGAAGATGTCCCTGCCCATGGCAGGGGGGTTGGACTAGATGATCTTTAAAGGTCCCTTCCAACCCAAACTATTCTATGATTCTATGGTGCCCTTAGGTCAAGGTCAGTCAGGGTTAAGCAAAACAAGGAGGACAAAGCTGGAACTCAACTATTGAATTCCCTCCTCTTTCTAAAAAGCCTACAGTGATCCAAACAATGAAAGGGGCTAGGAACCCCAGCATGCCAACACCCAACGTTCACCACGTTAGCTGGTCAATTTTCTGAAAGTAAGCAAGCAACAGGAKGCGTAAGTGTTGTAAAAAGATTGATGGGCATTTTTTAATAGGAATCTAAGCTAATTTCCGCTGTTCAACTTCCCACCCCTGCCAAGGCAGAGCTACAATTACAGAATTAGACAAGACAGACTCTGTTATGGTATTAAGAGATCTCACAAGAGCAGCCTGCATCTCCTATGGACAGATGGGTCCACCCCAGCTCCCACCAACCCACCACAGACACGCATTTGGGTATATGACAAATTAGCTATATAAACCCAGAGGCTAATTTTTTCTTCCCTTGGTGGAAGTGGGGAACCAAGGTCCTTGTCAGAGCTGCATCTTTACTTACAATTAGTCTTTGAGCGTGGTATCTGGTATGAGCCACTATCTCATAGCCTCTGTTTATCTTTCAACTTACATATGCAGTTGATGCAGCCATGCCACAGAATAAAATAATCACGCAGGAAACTACAGCTCTTGGACTGGGCAATCACATGACCACACTACGATCGCCTTTTTTCATAACACTTGTAAGCCTTCCTTTTGCTTTCTTGCTTAGAATTAGGTTGTTAATAATAAAATGCAGGAGGCTTTTCCATCTCACCTTTGACTATTACTGATGTAAATACTTAATAAATATTTAACTAAAAAGTGGTTACTACTAAATTAAATACTACTCATCTTAAATCAATCTTAGCTCCATACCTAGTCTCGTGACACTAACTTCTTGCTGCTGCAGTTACCTGACAGCATGAAAATTTCAGCTCACTCAGACCTCAAATTCCGAGCCCTTGTAGTTGTGGGTGAGGAAGGGAAGTGAGCTTGAAAATGTGCTTTGAGTGGACCTTGAAATGTAAAGGGACAGTGGAAAAAGCACATAAAAACCTACTAAAAAGTTTAAAAAGAAACATCAGGATTTTTAAGATGTAGGCAGTATTTTGTGGGATCACAAGTCCTGCAGCACTGCTTCCTTTTGGTCAGGATGTAATGCATGCCGGGTGGAACAACTACGCAGCAAAAGGACAACCAAGGAGGGAGTTTTCTCATGTCGTCACTTGTCTCAAGTTAAGCTGCCAAAACGTGAGCACATTATGGCACGTATATAGATATTTCTTCTGCCAAATCTATACACTATTCATCATTAACTCTTCCAGTTCTTCCTCTAAGTACGTGAATAGTTCATTAATTCTCTCCCTCTTCAGGAAGGAAACGCTGCAGCAGACAATGCAATAGCACTGCAGCAGAGTCTTAAAGGTACTGAAGTGGCTGAGTCAGTCTAGTGCCTTCCCTCACACACTCCTGAAATTTTTTCATCATCTCTAATGCTCCTTTTGATTTTAGTTTATTAAGAAACAGAAGTCCTCAGAAATATTAAGTTTAAATGAGAAAGGTAGATATATTGGATTATGCTAGCAAAGTGGCCCTGAATTAAAACTACATTTCTAACTCTCCGACAACAGTGACTTGGTTTTGAAGTGGTAAGTTTAACAACATCTTAATTGGAAAAGATTCTTGCTAACCTGCCCCACCCCACACAAAACCAAAGCAGTTATTCCAGTTCCTGAAGGCCTGCACAAACCATGACACCAAAAAACCTAAGGTTTTACTGTGTCAAAATGTCATTGGGGACTTCCACCATCACACCACATGTACGATCTTCACCAGCAGTTAAAGATTTTTCCTGCACTGGAAGATAAGATGTTTTCAGGCTCTTTCTGCCCTAATCTCTTTCAACGATGAGAGGATGAGCAGTGGAGGAAGAGTCTGCTGACTATGAAAACTGGAGCCTTCTTTCCCTCCAAGAGCATACCAAACTAACCATTTACTTCCACAGCATCCCGATAACTGTGAAAAAAGACAGTCTTCCTCCAGAGACAGTTTCTCTTTGTTAAGGAAGGTTTCCAATGTTTCCCCTAACATTTCCCCTTTCTCCAACTACTGCAGAAGACCTGAAAAGAAACAGCAAGATAGTCTTTTCTCCAAGTACTCAGCAGCAAGCAATGATGTCCGGTAGATTTAGTATCACAGTAGTAGTGATGTTTAGTAGATTTAGTCAACCCTTGTTCTTTATCAGCTACTACAGCCTGAAATGTAGCCTCTGTTGACATTAATCTACTGGGGAGAGATGTAGGCTACAGTTGTGTCCACCTTTGACCTTTTGCACGGCTGCACACTAATTCAGGACAGGCTGCAAGAGTTAATAGATTGGTTTTAGGGCTTAAGTGCTTGCCTCCCTCCCTTTCATCATCCTGCTAATGGTGAAACCGATTCTGTACCACAAGAGACAGCAATACATTTATCATTTTGTGGACAATTCATGACTACTTTATTCCATTTTTGTCTTTCAAGTATAGACACCAGTATTTTGCTCCTCACCAGAACATGCCCGCCAGCTGGGTCAAGCAAGGAGGAAAAGCAACTTAAATCAGTATTTTTCATTGACAATTGCCATTTCAGTTTGCTTCTGTCCAAAATCTTCAAGGAGATCTCTGCATCACTTTCCCTCTTGTGTGACTCTCCAGTCCTACTTATAAGCTCAGAAACTCTTCCCATGCAAGGCATATCCTTCGGCTAAAAGGTATTGACAAAGAATCCGAGTCCAGTCAAATCTACTGTATTTTCACCCCCTACAATCCTAATTCACCTAGACAGGATGGCTGGTGGAAGAGGGAGGTTAGCTCCCTTCTAGAAGGCTGCAGGCAGGCCCGGGAACGAGCACAGTTTATGTCTGTGTCTTGGGCATAACAGACAACACAGCACCTACACCCCTCCAAACCTTCATCTCCAGCCCCATGCTCTCACCTCATTCCCGTTACCACCTTTAAATGCAAGAAATCAGGTATGGTGGCTTGTTCTAGCCAAACCTAAGCCCTTCAACATTTCAGGCAAGATCTGAAAAACACAAGTTTGTAGCCTTCCAGGAAGACATGCCATCAATAGGGAGAGTTTGGCAAAAGCTGCAAAAGGCCTGCAGGTCCTGACTTACTCTTACAGTCTTACCACCACACTCAGACTCTCTGGTTCTTACCTCCTTTTTATCTAGTGCAGTATCATCTGTTCAGCGGTGTAACTCCTTTTTCACTCCTCTTCCCTCCCTCTGCCTGAGCACCCAGGAGCTTTTATATGTGCCCCACAGTAGGGGCAGGAACAGAAAAAATGAAAAGGCCAGAGAAAAAGAGAGGTTGCATGCACTCATCAGACTGTTTCTTGAATAGCAAGACGACACATGTACAAGCCTTGGTCAAGTTACTACAAGCATTTTAAAGCTTACTGAAACAGTCCCCCTTTTGGCTGCAAAAAACTGCTGTGATCCTGTTCTCAGAGGTACTGCAATCAATGATGCACGTTATTTCACAGAGATATCACTTTTAGGCCTACCAATGCAAAATTTAATGTCACTTATACTGACACCAAATACTAGCTCCACGGATGAAAAACAGGAGTACAAAGCATCAGCCAGTGCATCCTGCCAGAAAACCCTGATGAGCAAAATACAATGGAGCACAGGCATTAGATTATCACTGAAATGGCCCTCAAATAGGAGCAGTATTCGGTGCAACTGTCTGATGCCGAGTTAATTAGCCCTGCTGAGATGTAGAACATGTTACCTCCAGCTTGGGGCTATCACAGGGTTGCTATGCCACCCTTGAGATCCGAGCTAATATTTTGGCTCAGATTATCACAGTGCAATGTGGATCCCTGGCACCAGCTCAAGGTGACAGCATGCATGGTGTAGACACACAATTAAAACTGCAAGCGTAAGAGAGATAGCTGGTTTGATATTTCTCAGCTGGTGAATGTTGTTTTTAATTATTTTTCCCCTCCAAGATAGAAAACAATATTCCCTAACATTCCAAAATGGGTTGGGGCTCATTCCAACAATGGACACACTTTTTGTAGCACAGTTAAACACTGCTAACTTGAGTTTAAAAGTCAGCCCTAGGTAGATCCAAATCCAACTTGTGGCTTTGWGGGGAAGAGGAACAATAATAACTACTGGATTCTCATCTAACTGGTGCTTTCTAAGTACCACAGTTTTCCAAAAACCTTGCCTATAATTACAATCAAGAATAAGATCAAGTCCACAGCCTCAGCTCCTTGCCTGCTTCTGTGCCTTGAGATGAGGACTAGAAGGAAGTGGCCAATTTATGCAAAGGTGCACATAAGTTGGGAACAGACATTTCCAGATACTTTCCCTGTCCTGTCCCTCCACAAGCCTCCCCCCAACACACTTTGCTTCCCCCCACCCCCTTCCTCCAGTGCACTTGAACACAGACTGGCAGTTACTGCCATGCCCCGCAGCCACAGAGATGCAGTGCAGTACAAAAGCAACTACTTTGGGTTCGGTCAAAAGCTAACCTGTGCATGCAAAGTCCAAAGCAGGTATGAGCTGAGCACAGATAGCTCTGCTTCTGCAACTCCCAAAGCTTCAATCAAAGCAAACACCAGAAATCCAGCTCTAACTACACCTTTAAAAAAAATTATTTTAAAAAAAAAAAAAAAATCACAAATTTAGTAACACAGCCTTAGCTGAAAGATTTCTTCCAGTCCTGTTGTACTTTGCCAGATTAGCCTTTAAAGCTTTAGCCAGCCTAAGCTAGGCTATTTATATATTACACATCATAGGTGTCGGTATAATACATGATAGAACAAAGTATACAGAGAACGGGTGCTATAAATCCACGCAGCTCCTCCTGCATACTGTGGTGACAGCACTGTTCCTTCTCAGCCTGTTTCCCCTCTCCCTTCAGTTCTTCTTCCAGAAAGATTGGAATATAAACAAGCCATGCAACATGTTCTGGGTGTCACAGTTCAAGTCATTTTCTCCTAATACCTTGACTGACATAACTGAAAAGGTTTCTGTCAACTTGAGCTGCTCTTCCTGAAGGAAGAGAGCATCATGGTTTTGAGTTGTTTTGCTTCTTCACCTCCTTTTAAACGACAAAGAGGACAGACATACTACACAATGCTTGAGAAAACAGAAAATTATTAATAGAAAGTTACATATCCCACTACAACATCAGTTACTCATTCACACCCACTGTTCTTTGTCCATGAGTGCCTGCAGAGTCAGAGGCTCAAGGTCAAACAAAAAATCCTTCTTAGGTTTCCCAGAGAGAAAAAGATGGAAAAAAGTAGAAGGAGAAAAGGCTGGAAGTAGCAAAATTAGTCAGGTTTCAAAACAGTTCAGTTACAAACCATATCAGCTCACCATTTTTTTTCCCCCAGAAACCACAATCAATCTAAATAAAGGTCCAACCAGAGAATTTTATCTGTATTATACACGCACATTCACTACAGCATTAAGTTCACCTTAAAACAAGGCACACTGTCTTCTAATAATGCCTAGGATATCTAAAACATCCAGCTCTGGCTGATTTGGAGCTAATGATTTAACCTCAGCTCTCCCAAAAATGGCTGGGAATTACAAAACTGAATGTACCAGGTCAGCTTGGAGAAAATAAAGAATAATCTCAACCCTAGGCTAAAATAAATCACCAAAAAAAAAAAAAAACCAAACCCCACTCACAAGCAAAATTAGGGCTCTCAAGGGCAGAGGGAATAATGTGGGGTTTTTGGTTTTGGTGGTTTTTTTGTTTGTTTTGGGTGGTTTTTTTTTTTTAAAAAAAAGATAACTGAGAGGGCTAATTTACTTGCTTCACTACCAGCACCTGGAGAATGAAATGCTGCCCATCTACATCAACTGTAAGTCCCAAGTAAATCAGACTAATTTCTCGCTTAGTCATAACAGTATAAATCCTGATCTGTACTGGTGTCAGAATCTGTCCCTAAAGAGACACAGGTGCTTTTTGTATGACTAGATGTCACAGTAGCATTTGCAAGCCCCAGTCATGATTAAGACCAAATATGCATGGAGTGCCATCACCTGATGCCACAGCTCTTTAACAGAATTTTTAGTCCCCATATTTTAAAAAGCAACAAGTTACATTATACAGGTTTGTGTGGATGAAGAGGCCCAGCAAATAGGTGTGAACATGCTCCTACCAGCATACAGAACTGAACAGTTTAATTTTCATTTAAAAAACATGCAAAGCATGTCTGTAGTCAGAGCCCCAAACATATTATGTTCACTGATTTTTGCTGTGTTGCTCCCTATCTTGCCTCAACTGCTAAAAAAACCCAAGCCACCAAAAAAACCCCAAACCCCCAGCTGTTTGAGATGGAATTTACCCCAACAGCAGATTCTGCAAGTCAATCCACTGTGATACACGTGTGCCAACAGAGAGCTCTGGGATTCTCAGGAATGCAGCAAAACAAGTCAGTGAAAAGTGTAAAGCTAAATTAATTCAGGGAGGGAGGAAAAATGGAGTGGTAGCACTTACCCCACACTACTACTAAGTCTTGGAAGTTTCCCAGGGCAGCAATCCTGCCAGCTCAAGAGAAAGCTGCAGGACACCAACAGTTTGAGCAGCTTCTCTGATAACGTTAATGCCTTACATTTCCAGCACTCTCAATTCACCATTGCAATGAATACATTCACATTGCCTTTGGATCTTGAAAATTAATCAGAATACACATCTTAACTGCTAACCACTATAAGAAAGCTAAACCCAAACTGACAGTGCCAAACTGGAAAAGCTCGAATATTGTAAATATTAAGGCTATTTTCAAAAGCCTTCTTTATATGTAGCTTTGTTTTCTTAGCACTAAAGCTCAAAAAATATTATTTACTACAACAACAAAAAAACCCATAAGAAAAGCTCTAATGAGCAACTTCACAACTATGAGAATGCTTTGTGAACATAAAGTGTTTTTGAGCTAACAAAGAACTGTTGTACAGCTTGCAGCAGAGCCTGTATCTGATCCCCTAAAGGCTTTTAGTGCTTTGTTTCATTTCCTAAATGTGAATACAGGAAAAACTACCACATACAATATCCAAACAGTACTTATCCTGAGGATTTTGAGAGCTATGAGATACATAGCATAGTTGAAAAATGTAGTCCTGAAGAACATTTAACGCAGCATGTAAAGTCCTAACTGACATATTTTCTGAATGGGAAAGGTTGCCACTAAGTCTACCTGTGTTTAAAAAAAGATTTATTTGTAAGGTAATGAGCTTTCCAAGGGGAACAAAGGTGTAGGTGTATCCAACTTCAGCATTCAGAGTATCATTAATTGTGTGTTTCCTTAGACAAAGCTGAAATCAAATTCACAATAAAAACCCAGGACAAAGGAGCAGGCTAAAAGACATAAAATCAGAACTGGAATTCTTCACAGAGCAACTGCTGGTTGCTGTAAGGGAACTCGGCTCCTTACGGAAAAGTTTGCACAAGTTCATTTACATATTTCTGTGTATACAGAGCTATAAAACGACACTACAACAGCCCGTATTGCAGTGCTAACTTTTAGTGGGTATTCATCCTATAGTGGAGTTCATAGCCCTGAATTATGCACCTTAGTTTCCTTACCTATACATAAGGAAAACTAATTATCTCTGATGGTAATCTTCAATTCCTCCCTCTGTCTGGGAGGAAAGCTGCCTAAATTAGTCAGTACGGAATGCTGGGAAAGCTTATATGCTTTTCTCAGTGCTATACAGAGACGCCCATTTAGGGCTTTCAGACTTCAATCCTTGCTGAAGGTTAAACACAACCCATTTCCTCCCCAAAACTGAAAATTGATGTATCACTGGGGGGGGGGGGGGGGGGGGGGGGGGGGCACGGACGGACAACGACAACAGTTTGTTTGTTTTTTTGAAAAGGACTCCTAAAACTGAGGGGAGTCAAAGGTGCATTTCACCCCACCCACACATCCTCTTCCATGCTCTCACAGCCCTCCTGCTGGGGTTGCCCTGTAGTGGCAACTAAAATGCCTACGAGARCCAGGAGGCGTGCGGGCAGCTGGGCAGCCTTCCTGCCCGGGGCAGACTGCAGGCAGCCTGGGCCCTGCTGCAGCGATGGCTTCACACAGTACCTTCTGCTGCATATCATCTGCTCCCTCCATCAGTTTGATTTGTTACTTTCTAAGCCAGGTCTGGTTTGCTGTAGGTGAAACAGAATGTCTATTTTTGCTGTTGGATTCTCAGTTTCAACAGTCCTTTAAATGCTACAGCAAAATGAACAGGAGTTTCTTCAGGACTGTAGTATTTTTAAACAGATTAGCTGTCCTCCCCTACCTGATCTTTGCTGAGCGATGGATTTGCCCAGGGCTGTATGTGCAAGTATCTCCTCTGAAGACAGAGTAAGAGGTAAGCCCTGAGATAACACAGGGCACACCTCTCTGGGAGTCACAGACAGGGTGATGGACTTCTTTTGTGGCCCAGATCTTCTCTTCCATAACCAAACTGGCCCACACTGCAGCAGGGATAAAACAAGTAGTCTGATAATTTGCTTCAGCATAAAACTGGAAGTCCTCTAGAGCAAGATACACTGTAAGCAGGACCTGCTGTGTTGCCTATTGACATCTTTTCCTTGCTACCCTGACCACACCAAATCCAGCTCAGCCTCCAGCATCACCGTGTCCTATCAGATGGCTATTCATGCCRCAGAACTCCATTAGAGCATGAAATGCAGTACAGTAAAAGGCTTTTTGTTCTGTTGTATCGCATGTGTTCTTAGCATGAAATGAGATTTATGCAATCATACCCTGTATGCACGCGTGCATGTCCTTTCTTTCCTTCCCTATAGAACTGTTGAACCCCTTTGGCTAATTTCAGTCAAATTTGACAGGAGATTAGGAACTTAATGTGTCTGAGACCTCCACAAGTTTTGCGAAAATAAACAGGCAGCTGGGTACAACAAAGAAACCCTATAAAAATTTCATTAAAGATCGGAAAGTCTACGTGCAGAAAGACATCAGAAGCCTGGTTTCATTATATCTGCTTGTCACACAATTGTGTGGCAGAGATATTATAAGAGCCTCTGGCCACTAAAAAAAAAAAAAAAAAAAAAGGTGCTAAAATTTTGAAAAGCCTTGCACAAACATGTAAGTGTCCAAATTTCCCAAAACAGTTGCCTGAAGTTAAACATTTTAAATATCCTTTTCAGTCACTTAATATATAGTGTTAGCTGACTACAGTCACCCAGCTTCGAGAAAGTGGGTCACTCTGACACCAGCCAGTATTTATTATAGGAAATATTCTCTGAAATCTGAAGAATGAGATGCATATTCTATTTCACTTGACCGTTCTTTCCAAAAAGCTCTGAACAACATTCTCAATTTAGCTTAGAAATCTTTAAACTAAAACAAAACCTAAGGTTTGAGGCTAAGCCATCTAGGAACCAATGTCCCAAGTTGAAAACAAATTATGGCGTGCCATTAGCACAGACGAAAGAAGGAATGAAAATAGTTATTCCATTCAAATTGCTCCGATGAAAATGAAGTAACAGTATTTCCTTAACACGTTTTGCAAGAAAAGGCAGTCAGTCTTGAGAAACTGTACAAATGGTATTTATGCTGACCAGTATTTTAACCATCTGGCTACTCAAAACGCAGTTTACCCACCTGGCCTGTGCTCCACTGCACAAGGTGAGCAACGCAGGCACAAGAAACGCTCTGCTATGTCAGACCAATGTCCATCCAGCCCACTAGTCTGTCTCCAGCAGTGACAGAGGGAGATGCTATTTAGGGACAGGATATTGTGGACATTTTGTGGTTCATTCCCCTTGTCCACACATTCCCCTTGCAGCACCTACAATTGTTTGGTACAGGAGTTGGAGGATAACATCCCTGCCTACTCCTTTTATGGACCTGCCAATGTCTACACTTGGGAACCAGGGCAGAAGAAAGGACAGGAAACCCACCAAAGGAGACTGAAGTGGTACTGCTACATCAGAGCTGCTGAACCACAGGGCGCTTCGCTACAGACACAGTCCTGAGGCCCTCGACTTTTTGAGAATGGGGAATTAAAACTTCCAATTAAAATTGGAGGGGGAGGGATAGGCTTATATATAGCCTTCCAGATTCTCAGCTGAGGCAAGTAACAGTCACCCTGTCTCATTAAATATTGCAAAACATTTGGGCAAGCAGAACTAGCTGTAGTTTTCCCTTAACTGTTTCCAGCAAAAAACAGGCTTTTCCCAGCTAACTGAATGAGAAGGCAGTGACTTGTCTACACAAGGTGCACGATCAAGACTAGCTACCACATGCTAGCAAGCCTTGTACGCCTTCACCAATATGGACAAATCCTAACTTGCTCTGGTGCTTCATCAAGTGGATTTAATGTTATGGCTCCATTTAATCTTTTGCAAATGTTATGTTCAATCAAACTCTACAGCGTATCTCCCATCTACACCACTAACCCTCCTCCTAGTCTCAATCCCACACATGGACTTCAGACTACCTGAAGCACTGTGAAGATCGAGGTGATAATGTTTCCAGGGTGCTCAGACGTGACACTGGTGGAGGATGTAGACAGGCAGGTTCAAGAACTTCAAAGAAACAGGAAATATCTATTTTGACTGCCAAAAGATGAATAAGGTTGTAGTTTCATTCAGCAACAACAGCTCTTGAGCAGCAAGCATCTTCCTCTCTCCTCACCGCAGGGGGGAAAACCCACAAGTTCCTTCCCCCCCACTGTCCCTTGTGTTATACTAGGGTGCTTGATGCTCCTTTCCCTAAACAGATCATTTCCCCCACACAGGTCATTGTGTAGCCAAAAAACTGTGCCAGCACAACACACCTGCAAAAATTAGCTGCCCAGGAGGGAGCTACGTAAACCAACAATTACATTGGAAAAAAGAAAAAAGATAATGGCAAAACACACAACTTCAATTCCTTTCTTGCCCTGGGAAAGGGACTCCTCCTCCCCCATCCCACGTGCAATATCATTTGTATTTTATACACACACACACATTTTGTATTTACTATTAAACGGCCATTACATATGCATATTTCCACTGCCTACCTCTGCTAAGGCTCCAGGTAAGCTGATGACATGCCACTCACACAGTTCTCATTTCACTGCTGGCCACAGGACTCTGAAAAGCAGTAGCAAAAGAAAGCAGCGGTGAAAGTGTCAGCCTGCAGATCCAGTCAAAGAGCTGAAGAACAAAGAGCTTTTCTGAGCTCTGCAGCAGCTGATCCTTATTTTAGTGCTTCCGACCTGTACACACAAGGGCTAGAAACTGTTGTTTTAAAAGTGAGTTGAAGAGTCTGTGGAAATCTAAGACTACTAGCCACCCACCTCACAAATAAAGTTTCCCACTGGCTAGTGGCCCAAAAGAAAGCAATATTCCTGCTAGGGGAATGGAAACTTGCACTGTAAATCAACAGATGTTAAGAAGAGCTTCAATGATTAAGTCTAAACTTCATTTCATTCCTGTCTGCTCTTAAAACCAGTTCCTTGATTACTCCATTCTTGCCCTCCTAACAGGAGGGAGGATCAGCTTTGTGGCTCCTCAAGTTTTCCAGCCCTCCCTTTCCAGCCAGGGCAAGTGGGGGCTATTCAAGTTTTTGCCTTGCTCCTCCCGGCTCCCCACGGGTGCTGGAATGTAAAGAATAGCTCTAGCACAACGTACTCCAGTTTTACTGCTGCTGCCAGGAGTGGGAGCAGAGGCAATGCAGAACAGTTATATACAAACTTCGGGTATTTTCCAGGGGACGCTTAAAGTTTGCTCACTCTGTTGCAGTGCTGTAAAGGGTCTTTCTCTCAAGATATCAAGGCTTCGTTTTTGCCTTCAAGACCAAAGAATGATCATCTTTGAACACTGAAGAGCCACCCCACCCTAACAAAATGAACTTTAAAAGGACGTGATATTTTAAGATGATAGGTACAGAACATAGCAAGAAGCACTACTGCAAAGTATTTTATCACATTCTGCACCTGCATTTGTTCAACACATTTTTCAAACAGTAGTGATACCACACGCAAGCCACATCTTCCCTATTTTTGCTTCATAGCACACACTAGCTAATGCTGCCCATCACTTTTCAGCTTTTGAAGCTTTTTGCACAAATTGCTACTGATATCAGTGATTAATACACTGAACCGCAAAGTGAGAGCCGATTCATTTCCACACACTACTGAAAGGTGACTTGTAAAGGAAACAACAGCTTGCACATCACCTTTTCCTCCCGATGTCAATACACATCAAGAAAAGCTTAGGTTTTAGGTTCGTCTGTAGCAGGAGGATAAAAGATTTAACACTTCAAGACGTTCACACACCAAATAATAAAATAAATAAATAAAATAAGTTTTCTTTTCATTTCCCTTGAAGACTATGAATAGGTACATAAGTCATCATATGAAACATGGCAAAAATGGAAGTAAAAGAAACTGGATTAATGGGGAAGTTCAGGGGTTWTTTATTCTGCTACAAAACTCACGCTCTTTTGAGTAAATAGATGGTAGAAAATAGAAACTCTGAAAAAGAAAACACCCTGTACACTCAGTTATCCCATAAGTTAATTTCCCCATATTATTTACTAGCTTCTCTATGAGGCTAGAGATATTGATGAATAAATTATTCAAATGAATGACAAATGAGTTGTCGTAAGCTTGATAAATTAAACTCCTCTTAAATGCACAGTGCACATTTCAACTTTGCAAGCATCTGTAAGGAAAGATGTCTGTAAAGAGAGATATTTCAAGTACTCTTGAGCTCATTCCTAAAACGCACTAACTAGGGAGCCACAGTGGAGTATCTCACAGCACGCACACAGTAAAAACCACCTTTCATCCTTATATGTAAAATAACCTTAATCTTAAGGTACAAAGACAAACAAACAAGATCCTGTGCTAGAGCTCAAGCTATACTGCGGAGGCAAAAAAAGAGAGCTTTTCCTTACAAGACCCTTTGAGTCAATGGTGTGGACTGCCTCATGGAGGTCTTCAAGTTATATCTCCAAATGACTTACCTGATTGTGTCCTCTTCCAGGTCACAATACTTGAACCAACCCCTCCAGCAGCATATGAAGCAACACGCAAGAAGCGGAAAACCACAAATCAGCCACAGCAGGTTTATGAGAACTCTCCCAAGCCTGTCTTGGGAGGACAGATCAAACCTTTACTGAAAGGCACTAAGCATGGTGTGCCCAGAAACTAACAATGAAAACAAGCCTGGGATAAAAGCGTTAATGGCACAAAGAAGCTATCATAAGAAAGACTATTCCCACTCCCTGCCGCCTTCTATCCAAAAGTGATCACACAAGAAAGCAACCATCCAAAATCCTCTAAAACTGCCTCTGCTTGTAAGCTTTCAAAGGTCTGAGGATGTGGTAAAGAATCACCTCAAGCGCTTGCCATTGTGAATGAGACCCGTTGCCACGTCAGCTGCTGTACTTCCCTTCTCAGTGAGGCAACTCCCCTGCGTAATTGCTAAAGCCATTATTTAGCAGCGCACACAGCACATATCAAAATAACGTCTCGCCAATCACCTTGTCTAGCCAAAACACCATAACTCACCTATTCCCCCACTTCTTTACAACTTAGGACTCAGGCACTTGTGATCTTCTTGCCAGCTTTCAGGTTTTGCGGTCCTGCCTACACAGTCTGCAGCTGCTCCTGTGGGCACTTCCCCATCAGGCAATTGCTTCCACAGAGAAACTTTCCTCCTGGTTTTGAACAGGGGGGTATTTGGACACTGGAAGTCTCATGGGATGATTCATACATCCCACAAGCAGGAGAGGTCTCCTACAGCCAAGACCACCCTCAGGGAGACCGTGGGACTTACCCACCTTTAATACTGCTGCTTTAATAAACAGCTGTAAGCTTAAAGAGTAACTTAAATTGACTCTGCTTCAGTTCAGCAGAGAGATAGACATGCTAAAGAAGCAGGTACTGCATCAAGCTGGAAAGAAAGATCTGTAGATTTATTTCATGTAGGTGGGAAGAAAAACAAGGATATGGCTGGTGCAATCTTACACATGGAAGGAAAGTTATTTTAGTGTCAGAAATACCACTTCTGTGACCTAATCAGATAGGAATATTTCCTATTGAGAAACGGATGGGTAGGAAGCCTCGCTCCATACACATTTCCTTTTCCTTTAGGCCCTTCCTGAATTTAGTTTTTTAAAGTTTAGGAGTCACCAATCTAGTACCATGGCATGCTCCACAATAGAAGTTTTTTGGGTGGTGGGTTTTTTTGTTGTTGTTGGTTTTTTGTTTTTGGTTTTGTTTGTTTGTTGGTTTTTTTGTTGTTTTGTTTGTTTGTTTTTT
>JAYKAV010001998.1:3309331-3348452 GCA_035582835.1 Phoebastria nigripes | reverse complement strand
AGCGGCGGCCGGAGAGAGGCCCCGCTCCCCGCGGCTGCCCCCGCCGCCCGCCCGGGGGTCCTTCTCTGGCCGGGGGCGAGACCCGGCCCCGCAAGCGGCCCCGGGCGGCGCCTCAGCCCGGCCTCTCCCCCGGCGCCGGCGGTCCCCAGCACCGGCCGCCTGTGAGCGACATCAAGCGCGTCCGGGCGGCGACGGCGCTTCAGCTTCTGTCAGGCTCATCCCCACCGGTAACCAGGTCTCTGCCACGCCGCGATGTCAATTTTTACCAGGAAGTTCCCAGGAATCTCTGGGAAAAGTCTGGGACATCTCATCTCACCAGCTCTCAAGCCGATTAAAATGGTATTCTCTTCAAAGGAGGCTTGTAGGGGCAGGCTTCATCCCTCTGGAAGTCCAATTAATTCCTTGAATGCTTTCACCGAGGAACACGCTGATGTATCGGAATAGCCAGCTCTGCCTTTGAATATGTGGTAATTTACATTGAATAGCGATGCTGTTGGCAGCTGCTGCCATCACTACTTACCTGAAGGAGGTTTTAAAATTGGAAGCACGCAGAGACTCTACATGAGGTTAGCTGGAAGCTTTCCCGTCTGAAATAACGCAAGAGCGTGGCGAGAAGATGTCTCACGGCAGAAACGCCGGCAAACTCGGGAACAAGCACTTTCAGTGCACCCAGTCCTACGGGTTCAGGCACCATCCACAAGATCCTCTCAGCCTATGCAACAGTTTACAGAGCTAGCTACAGCGGGAGCATTCACTTACCAGTTGTCAAGAGCGCAGATATTTTATCTTTAAATCATTTGAGGCAAGAGGACAGAACTTGTCGCTTATCAGGGCCCTCCAGGCAGCCTCTCGGTAGCTTCCTCCTTACTCCCGTACGGTGGTGCTTACGATAAGGATGAAGAGAGGGGCTTGTTTCAGCTGAGCCCCATCTGCAAGAGAAAACGTAAAAGGAAGCACGCTGTGTGTTTAGACAGAGAGGTTACTTGGCTCGAGTCTGCTGAAATTCCTCCTCGATTTATACCAAAGCCTGCCAGGGGGAGGAGAGACTCACGTGAAGAAAGCTAAAGCGCTACTCCGTCTCCCCCCCGCCCCCGTACGGAGTGCATCTTCTCTGACTGACTTCCAGCTGGAGCCGCAGCCACTCTTCTTCTTCTTCTTCTTCTTCTTCTTCTTTTTCTTCTTCTTCTTCCTCCTCCTCTTCTTCCCCCCCACCACCCCCCCCCCGGGCCGGCGGTTCGCCGAAGGCCGGAGCCTTCCCCCTCCGCGCCCGCCCCGACGGCCCGGGGGGTGGGAGACCCGCAGAGCGGGGGGCAGCGAGCCTTTCCCACCCCGCCCCACTAGCGCCTCCTCAGCCTCCAGGAATTAACAGCTAATTAACAAACTGATTGTCACCTGGGGGGGTAGGAGGGAAGCCAAGCAAGCCGAAAGCCACAGCAGTTATTTCGGGTGCAGGATTCTCCCTTTCTGAGTGTCTTGCCCCCTTCTAGCCAGCCCCAGTGAAAGCCTTTAGGGGAGGAATTACCCCCCCGAAGAGCTGCTGCCAGGGGCAAAATGAAGCCTCACCCTGTATGACCAACCCAGGAGAGTCATGGGGCTCCTGGAAAAATCTTCTCTCCACACTACAGCACCCAACCGCGCGGGACTGGGCATTACGATTTGAAAATAAAGTGAATAAAAAATTCTGCCAGCGATAAACGGGATGCAAAAAAATCAGTTTGTCTGGAATCGTGTGCTGCATCAATGTTGTATTTTGCCCAGAGCAGTGTATCAGGCTAGAAGAAATCTGAGGGGTTGTTAATAATTTAATTGTCCTCTCCTGTTTCAAACGTTATGATCCTGACCACTTCTAATCTGAAACTTTTCTATACGATGCTTCAGGGAGCTTGCAGTATATTTTTCGCATTGTATCAGAACAAGATGCTTCCTTTATCGGAAGAGCAGCTCCTGGTTTTTCTGGTGCCTATCACTAGGAATGACCAGAGGTGGAGTCTGTTCTCAGCAGCAGTTTTATACAGCCTATATGTACATGTAATAAAAATAACAGATTAAAAGCAGGGAAATTTTGTCTATTCTTAAGGAACTATCCCACTCTGTAGCCTGCTGAGATGGCTTTCAATGTGTTCTGGGCTGGGAACCAAAGTTCAGTCCTCTGTAATTTGTCTTGCCTTGAGCTGAAAATACCTTCATATTTTTGCCCCTTCTCCCATGAGGTTCCTCAGGTCTTCACCCTTCACATCCTGGCCTTTACAAAACCAGGCTGCTTCAAAGTATATAGCTAAATTATCTGCCTTGTAAAATTAGTTTATTTAACTCTGCTATATCTTTTTCCCATTAGCTCTCATCTCTTCCATCCTTATCCTTCAATTCACCTAAGTAATATAGGCACAAAACCAATTTAAAAAATCATTAAGGTTGCACAATGAAGGAGTCAGAGGTTAGGAAATACCAGAAGATGGGTTATGTGACTTCATTTCGGTCCCCTTGCTCGTACATTTCATGACAGTCTTAAATTATGTAGTCCAGTATTATTTTGTTCCGGCCTTGCTTTATTTTGCCAGGCCTCGCCTTTGTTTAGGATATAGGATGGACTTACTCTCAGCATGTGCCAGATTTTTGCAGAACAAGATGCTGGGACTATTCACCACAGAGGAGCGTAGGAAACCTTGAGGAAATGAATGCTATTCCTGCCTCCGTTCCACACAGGATGCGCGTGCTGCAGATGCATCTTTTGTGCATGAGTCCATGGGCGTGAGCTAATTTCACACTAGCTAACCTGGGTATTGGTAACAGTCTAGCACGGATCTTGGGGCAGGCTGCAAAACATAGCGATGAAGAACATGAACATGCTGTCAGCCAGACTGAGCCACTGGCTCAGAGAGGCCAACTCAAGTTACCGATGCACCTCTGAAGCTAGACAGACATATGCAATGTTCCTATGGTGATACTATGTGATGACTTAGAAGAAGTCATCTGATTTCACAGCTGGCTGTAAGTTATATGCTCGTCAATTTTCTGGGAGTCTTGCACAAGGCATCTAACTCTAGGAAGAGCTACGCATTCACATTTGCAGCCAAAGTCCGTAGGAGATGTAGTGCTGTCAACAGAGGACCTGTTTCTCACAGTTTTATTCCCTAGCATTAAAGGCAGTGTGTGTAATAAATACAAAAAATTGTATCTAAGATACTTGAATACACCTCTATCTGAAATAAATTGCAAAATCCCAAATTCTAACTACATTGGTCAAATAATGTAATAATCTAATTTGTAATAATGTAATTTCACTTCAGTTTCTTCTGGCAACTCTAACTGTCCAAGACCAGCAACAGAATGAAAGCTGGTGTTTGTTGTCATCTAAATATGTCGAACTAAATTCAAGGATTCAAATGGCAATTTGAGCAATTAATATAGTGCAAAAAGTTTAGTTCCTAGCTGTTTTCAAAATGATCTGTACAAGCAAGAAGTTAATAACTAATCTGCAACACCAATGAATTTATTTGGCAGAAAGTATAAGGAATCACTTCTCTGGGATATATTCTATTGCACATAAATAGTATCAGCAATGATTTGACAACAATGAGTAGCCTTCAAAATGCTTTGGAAAAGGATGACTAGCAGGAAGTCAAATGAATGCTCCTACAAGCAAAAACAATGCATGTGACCAAAAAGTCAACAGATTTTTTTTTTTCTATTTCAGTTCAAAATCAACTCTCCTGAGACACAAACCTCTCCCCAAACCAAACACAAAAGCCACAGAAACCTTTAAATGCAAAGCAATAACTAAAATAAATCCAAATAAAATGGAGTCTTATTTAAGTTCCAGGAGAAACTAYGTACCTCCTGAGTCACTACTTAACTAAGAAAACGTTGCAGCCAGACTCTACCTCAGTTTGCAAAACCAGAGAAAAACAAAGATAAAAATTACAGGAAATGGAAGGAAAAAACTGTTGAACATGGGAAAAGCAAAACTGTGGAGAACGTGGAATAAACAGAATGGAAATTTGCAGCATCATGAAAGTGATTTCCTCCCCGGCAAGCCAATAAGCAAGATGACTAATCAGACTGCGTATGCAATGCACCATGCAGTCTATCATACATCTCTGGTCCTAGAATTAAAATGCAACAGAACTGTCCCCCTTTATTAATTACTGTAGGAGATTAATGCATTTATAGAAATACAGACTGTCACAACATCCCTTCTCCACTCATTTTCTAGCTTTACTACCTACCATCATAGTTTGATCCTAATCTTCTTTATGTCGCACCATGAGAACAGCCCCGAGTCCCATACGTGCCCCGATCTCTGCTACTGAGCTCCAAAACCTGTCTCGGCACTACTCTGTTTTGTAGTCTCTCAGTCCCCTTGCCCCAGATGCTAGGGGACTGCTCTCCGCTGCACTGACCACTCAAGCTGTAGTAAGCACCAGTCCTCACGTAGTTTGTTTAGTCACCGATTTGTGGTTGCATGATATTTCTCCCAGAGACTCTTTGCCAGGAGACAACTTGCTAAAGCCTGTCCCAGGAGCTTTGAAGAATCTGGATAGTTGCTGTAGGACATCTCATCAGAACCCACAGCATTTGTCATGAGTTCACAGCACATAACCCCCACCTAGTTTGAGGTCACTTTTTCAAGACCTGGTCAACCAAAGAGCTACATTAGGCTGTGACTGCTCTCATGGACCCTAGGGACTGCTTTTTCTGGGAAGTGCACAGAGTGCTTTCTCCTGCCCCAGGCTGTGCAGTGCTCCTGTACTCTGTCTGGGAGAAAGGATACAAGCAAACAAAACGTATGACGGCAAGAAACRTCATGGAGGTAACCCAGGTAGGCTGAGACGGCCTCCCTGCCAGCCAATCCAATGCAATCTGAAGYGGTGAGCACATTAGGAAGCGCCATTTGCCAACCAAAATTAAGCCCTCAAGGCATATATCTATACATAAGAGCATCTGTAAACCCATAAAGAAATACATTACCCAATAGTCACTAAACATCCTTGTTCTCACTAGGCATGTGCAGGGGAAAAAATAGGTCAAAACACACCCACTTGAAGAGCACTGCTAGCAAAACAACACGAAAGAGAAGGGGAAAGGGTTTGCAAAATTATGGAAAAATGCGTCCTGAGCATCTAGTGGTTTTCACCAGGTCAAGAACAACATTAAAGCACAGATTCCTCCCCTCCACTTGTTGCCTTATTTCCGTTAAACTATACTGTCACGTGGAACTCGAGTTTCCCACTTGTCCCCTCCACCCTTCCTTGTTGCCAATATACTGGCATGACTCCATCTACGTGCACCCAAGGGTAACCCAAACTGAAGCTTCACAGCACTGAAAGCAGCCCTTCCCTCAGGAAAAGAGGGCAAGAGCTGACGCTTCCTCCCCTGGCAGGAGACAAACCTCTCAAAATCCATCTCTCCCACTCATCTGACGGGGACATGGCAGTCACCTTCCCACCCTGTAGCTCACGGGCACACAGTGGACTGCTGTTCACAGAGGACGCTGGCTTTGGCATCTAGCACAGGGGAAGACTGGGAGAAGGAGAGAGGGAAGTGGTGCACAGGAGGGAGTAACCAGCCTAGGGCTGGCGGAGTGGTGGGAGACCCTCATTTGCAGTCTGCTGCTAGGTCACAGCCCCAGTGCCAAATGCAGATGGGCTCTGAGCTCAGAGAGAACAAGAAGTCCTTGAGCCTGTGGCTCTGGGTCCCTACTCACTCGGCCTCGTGTGCTAGGCTGACTGACATAAACTGCTTTTGGAAGATGAAACACCTGCCTTTTTATGATAGCTCTGTCATTCCTACAGTACCATGCCAGGACTCACTGCTCCCTGTCTCCTTTCCAAGGAGAGGCCAGCATGTGACATGCCTTTGCCATTTTAAGTACAGCTTAATGCCCAGTTTCTTTCTCTGTGTATTTTATAAAAAAGACCTCCCTGTTTTTCCCTCTGGCTCCCCATCGCACAGCCTATCATTCTGGCCTCCAGGTGCCCAAGTTTCTGTCCTGTGTCCTGCTGGCTTCACCTGTACAGCCAAGTCATTATTACAAGTCCTAAGGCAGCTACTGCAGCTCTCAGATATATAACCTTTCAACTTCAAACTTCTGGCCCACTTCTTTGGCCAGTGTTAACTGGCCTGGATTCCTTTACTGGTTTGCAGCAGCCAAAAATCTGGGAACAGGTGCACAGTTTTTCCTCCAGATACTCTGCAGATTGGGTCTGTCCTTGAAAATATGATGTAGTGAGACAGGACACAAAACAGGGCTATAAAAGTGATACAAATAGCTATGATAGAATCCAAGAAGAAGGAGGGTGAGAAGGCTAGGTGAGCCACTGTAAGTCAGGAATGGTGTGAGAGAAGCCACTAGAAGCCTTGTCGTAAGTGAACAGCAGGCTAATTTCAATGAGAGACAGACACGGGCTGAGAAGGGGAAGAGTGCTTTGCATGTTTCTTATATTTAAGAGTTCAAGTTGCTCCCAAAGTCTTGCATGTAGGTACAACAGCTGGGAAAATTTTAAATGCATTTCTTCCCATGACTGACTTACCCGCTCACAACTTGTGCCAGGTAATGACCATTGCTATGGGCCAGATGCTCACTTGCAACAGAATCCAGTAGGTACCCACAYGCGGTGCGGGAGGGGGAATCCTTCCTTCACGGCACTCCAGGATGAACATAGCAGCCCTATGGCAGAAAAGGCTGGCTTGGTCTCTGTAACTCGGGAGAACAATAGCTCATGGAGTGGACTTTTCTTTTTTACTGCTCCGCTCCTGTTCCAAATGGGAGCCAGACCTGACCGATGTGAATATGATCAATAGGCCAATACCCAAGACATTTGCAATCTTAGTACAATACTCCTTCTATTTCAGTGTTTAGCCACTTCATCCAGACAAGTGGAAAACATCAAGTGATCTTTGCAATGTATTAAAAAATAACCCATCTGTCATTTAATTCATCATCATTTAATTAATCATAAAATTCCCCATTGTACGTGAACAGGAAGCTCCACTTCCAGCAGCCCAGACCACCTGCTCACAGCCTTTGTTTTCTGCGGGGTGGTTGTTTTTGATTTGGACACCTCATTGAAACCTGGCCTTTCTTGTCTGCAGCTAAAATATAATGGTGCAAGAAGAGGTCTGTCACTGAAAGGTTATTATAGAAACACTACTGGGAATTGTGCCATGGTCAACTTTAACTTCCCAGATACTATTTGGGAAACAAATGCTTCTGATAATAATAACTTGGGCCCAGATAGCCACGTGCATGATAGCTGCCAGATTTCTTTTCAGAAGTCACTGAGACAAAAAGAGACAACCCCAAATTAATAAGTAATGAAGACACTCAAAAAAAGCTGGCCATAGAAAACAGCATTGGGCTGAGTACTCAGCAACTGTTTCCATTTACATTGAACAGAGTAACAAACAGAAGCAGGTTGGTAATTAAATTTTTCAACTTCAGAAGGGCAAACTGTCAAATTAAGGAAACTCATTAGTGAATTTACCTGGACTGAAGAGCTGAAAGACTTGAATGTGGAGGGAGATTGGACTATATCTAGATCAAACGTATAAAAACTATCCCATGTATATATTCCAAGCAAGAGAAAAATCTTGGGAAGCACGTTAGGCCTGAGTAAGTGAAAAAAACCGCTATAGAGAGGTTCTTTGGAGTCACAAATAGCAAACAATCCTGGTCAGCAAACATAGTTATGGTGTAGAGATAGAGGTGCAAGGGATTAAGGCCAGATTTGTCAAAAGTCAAATGAGCTAGGACATGCAAAAGCTGATTGAAGTAAACAACAAATAAATCTTCAGCCATTCACAGAAAAGGAGAACATGTCTTAGGTAAGATAATATTTCTCTACTAGAGGTAGGGAAGCACTGATGCAAGTGTAAAAAACTCTGGCATTTCCCCCAGAACACAGTATATGATTTGGGCTCTCACACTCGAGAAGAAAACAGTTCTGGAGAAGATGCAGAGAAGGGTTACACGGGAAATGGACAGCCTGTCTTGTGAGAGCAGCTAAACAATGCTGGCACGAGAACAAAGGGGTACAAACTGGCTGCAAATTTAACTAATTCCTTGCCATAGCAGAAACCTGGAGACTTGCTGGTGCTCTTGCTCTGCTTTCTGCCCCTCTGTCTGCAGCACATTATCCTTTGGCTCTTTGGCCTTTTCCTACAAGCCTCCAGTTTGTTGTAAAGCATTAGAAAGGACCCTTGGCACAAAATAAATTGGTGGGGTATGAAGGAAATGTTTTATGGACATTTTTGAACAAGAAACTTGCCATACAAAGTTGCATGGCCATGCCTCAGACCTTTCAAGTCCCTGAGTACTACGGCTCTTCTGGTGCAAAATCTCTCCTCCTGCTCTTCACATCCACTCCCATAAAGAACTCCACCCCATTAACATCACCATCAGGTCTGGCAGCCATCGCTTTCGGTCTTGCTAGAAAAAACATCCCCTCTTTCTTGGGAACCCACTTGTACCCAGCTTTTTTGGGAAATCCCTCTCCTAAAAGGCACAGGCATACCTCTAGCCTTTTCCCACTTTGTGGAATAAAGCCTACTTAAGCCTGCCAGTCAGGAATCAGAGCCTGGGCTCATTTCCTTTCTTGCACCTATAAAAACAAAGACAGCTGCCCTTCTGGGTACTTAAAATGCCCACATGCCTGTTACATGTAGTTGCCTATGGTAGTGGGAAGGCTGAATCAGATAACACCAGTGGTCTTTTCGGTCCTGGTGAGTATTCGTCAACAGTGAGACTGGAAATTACAGGAAATCATAAGGATAATCATAAGTGAAGTTCGGGCGATCCCCCTTGCAGCACAAGACACGGCAAGAAGCCCTGCTCATTTCTTATTGATTGGCATAAATAAGTCTGAAGCAGGTACCTGCACTCTTGGCAGCTAGGGCTCAGTATGCCTCTCCTCCCGTCTTTGCCTCCATCGTATTTTTGTCCATGCTCTGGATCTGGGTTATAAGCAGGAAAATGATGGTGATCCACCTGAAATTAATAAAAACAAAAATTTTACAGCAGTTCAGTATATAATAAAAAGGCGATGTCCTCAGTCCAGACTCTCGGTGATGCTTAGCCAAATTGTGCTGTACAAATAATTCAAACGAGCCTTTAGCTCAGCAGAGGAGTCTTGCCTGTTCAGTCAGCTCTCACCGGGTAAAGGCTAAAAGCACTGGCAGCAGTTTTAGGCAGCTCAGACAGTCCCTTCCCCCTGCGCTGACCTTGGCACAGGCTTGAACTACACTCTACCAACCATATGCTACTGCAGGCGTATTTAACCTTGATCCTTAACTAAATGTGGGCTCTTCCAGCAGTAGAGGTGAATCCAGAGTACTCGGAACTGGATTCCAATCTCCATGGAGCTACCAGTTTGGAAAGCACAACAATGGGATCAGAAGCGAGACCGCTGTTACATCATTAACAGCCATCTCCTTCAACTAAGAGAGGTGCAGCGAGCTMGCTCTCCTCCCCTGCAGCTGGCTCTGCAGGGAGCACAGGGTCAGGTTACGTCTTCAGTGCCTGTTTTAGGAGCTATCTTGGAAGCAGCCTCACCAGCATACATTTAGTATGACTCCAGCACAACGATGCCACTGAGATTTCACAGCCTTGTTACAGAAAGTATGATTTACTACCTGGTTTTCTTTAGCTGGAAATGAGATTTAGAAAGCAGATACATTTATCTGCTTCAACATACTATTTAAGTGTACAGGTAAGTGGGTGAAAACTCATCAGTGTGAGATTCTCCCCATATAATGGGCATCATTTGAAGCCCTATGGTCTTTCACCTCTCTCCTTCTTCACTTAAAAGCATGGAAGGGCTAAGTCAGAATACCTACAAACACCAAAAAAAAAAGAGTTTTTTGTAACTGGCCAATGTTCATGACCTAGTGACCTAGCTGAGAAGAGGCTGCAAACTTRCACCTTCTCTTACAGAAGTATGACCAGAATTAAGTAACTTTCAGTTATGTTACTCTCTCCCTGGCACAGCTGATGCCTGCATCATTACTCTTGCTTTCGGGCTGGTCACTGAACTTGGCATGACCATGTGGAAGTGTCTGTTATCTCCAGCAAGCACAAGTGAAGCCAGATGTTCCCACAAGCAGTGAACCAGATGTTGCCCTTCAGTTATTCTTCTATAAATCTAGATTTCATGTCACTGAAACAACTTTCCTCTAAATCAACACAGCTAAGAGCAGAATCCACCTCATTGCCTATTTTAACAAACATTTTCTATTTTTTTTTTTTTCTCCCAAGGATTCTCTCTTTTTTTCTTCTTTTCTATTTTAGTCATTGGGAAGCTCAGTTTTCCAAAAGGCCTTTTCACTTTCTTGTGAATATAACTGAACCAGAGCCTATTCTTGCCCTGCAGGCATGTAGGAAGAGGGGAAAAGCTAATTACAGAATTAAATTACCTGGGACAAACGGCCTCACTTTGCCAGTTTAGCCAGCTATCCCGTGAGCTAGAGCAATTTGGGTAACACAGTATCTGGGATGGTCAGAAGTCTCTATTCAAATCAACTCTAATGTACATATGTAATAGTTTTTTCAAAATAATTCTACTTAAATAAATAGCTCTGTTAAGGATTTCCCAATACAGTGCTTGGTAGGAGCTGCTAGGAAGTGGCCTTGTATCCCCACAGCAAAGAAAGACAATCTTGATGGACTGTTGCCTGTAAGTTTTGCTTAAACATGTAGTTATAGCTGAATTGAGAAACCAGAGGATGCTTCATGAAGTGAACAGCTACCTTTAGGTGACAGAAAGATTGATCTGAAATCAACAGTAGAGTTCACATCCTGCAGGTGGATATGTTCTTGTAACTCCTCTGATGTTATAGTGTCATGAACATGTGGAACAAACATGACAATTACCCCAGTGCTACCATGCCGCTGTTGCTGACAAGCAATCATGAACAGTGATTTACAATAGAGAACAACAGAGAAACAATGATAGAGAAATTTGAGAGCAGAATCTGAAACATTGATACTGCAAGTCAAAAGGTCCATTTTATTGGAAAGAAGGATCTGGTGACCTTTCCAGAAGAGGCAAATAGCATGGGACGCTAACAGTTGCAGTAGTTACATGCCTTTCATCTCTTAACAGAAGCAGAGGTGGTCTTTGTAGAAGTCACATCAAGGACTAAAGAAGTATTTTCAGAAAGAAGAGGACTCATAAGAATTTATCTTTTCCAGACGGATCTTCTTTGCCTTTACTCTTTCCAGTGTTTCCAGTTTTCCACTCTAATCTGAGGCTGCTCTTCAAAAGGGATTCATCCACTGCTGTGTCTGCTTGTGAAGAGACAGTGTTTCAGCATGTGYGGTAGGTAACACAGCCTGCTTTCTGAACAGGTTTTCTTCCATCTAAAATGCCTGCAAAGTAGGTGATTACTAAAACCTTCATACCAACTTAACTGTCACTTGTCACTAGAGCTTACCTGATATTTTTAGAGTGCTCTCTTGAAATTTATCAAGTGTCTTTCAGTGTTAAGAAGCTTCCACAAAATAAATGCAACTGAATGCTGTAATGTGCCACTCCCTGAGTGGAAACTTTTTGCTTTCTAAGAACAAAAAAGGTGATTTGTTTCCCCTCTTCAAAACACATGCCCAGTTGTGTCTTGAACCAAGACACCAAACTGCTGCCACATAAACAATGACATATATCTTGATTTTTCAGGTCTTTCAAACCAGTAGGCAAACGTAGAGGAAGAAGACTAGGCTACATGAAGGGAAAGAAAAAAGGTGGCTTAAAAATAAACAAACAAACAAAATTGTCGAAAAGGTTTTTTTTGACATTGCACAGGTTTAGTTATTTTTTTTCAACAAATATTACCTGTTTTTTGACAATAACCTCTACCTATGTTCAAAGTGTCTGAAAAAAGAGAGTTTGAGCCAACACTGCAGTTCAGTTCAGACGCATCATGGTCCAGATCTGTCTTTGACTGATGGGGTCTATGGGTCCTGTGGACAACTGTCAGATGACTCTGAAAGCATTTCAGAGCTTAGGAATAAGAAGATCAGGGCAAGCTGTAGCTATAAACCTGAGGAAGAGGATCAGTTTTGTTTTAAGCCAGCGCAGATCTGATGTCACCATGAGACACAAAGTGGCAGAAATTCTGTGAGAAGATTTGTATTAGCTGCATCTGACTCTGCATTCAGTCACTGCTGGTGACGTTCCCTGGGATGTTCAGCCATCGTTATGCAGGCTGCTTGCTTTTCCTCATCTACAATTACAGTTGTTAGTGAACTTTTAAGGAATATATTTTAAATCAAAGACAAGAGGCACTTTTCCCTTGGGATCCTGCTTGAACTCTTGCTGGTTTACTCACTGAGCTCCCCAGAAGTTCAGCAGACAGACTTTGGGGAGTGCTTCTGGTGCCTTGGCCCGCAGACAGCCAACTAAGCAGATTTTTTTTTTTTTCCCCCCAAAGTCAGGAATATCAGGAGCCCTACAGATCCCAGCAGTCCTCTTGGGAAGGAATGTCCAGGATTTTCAGATTCCTTGCCCCAATAGTCTAGAAATCAGAGAATCACAGATGCTCCCCTCCCTCTCCTGCCATCCCACTACGCGGGCTGAAAGGGAACAAACAAGCCCCAGCTTCTATGGCAAACCCAGGGGCTTTTGAAATTGGAAGCCTGCACTTTCTTAATCTTCCTCAGTCCTAATTTGTTGAAATTAGCAAGCCAACATTTTTCAGATTGCTGTTCTGTGGAGAGCTTAGCAATTATCTTTCATTGCAGTTTGGAATGAAAACAGAATTGCTGATTTTCAAAGTCATCTGCAATGTGAATTTACTGTTCTCTCTTCCTGCCTCTGGTTTGGGAAGTATCAGAATAGTGCCTTTGGAAGGAAAGATGGGCAAATACAAGTCTGAACAAGAGGTAATTGATAATTGTCTGCAGATATTACAGTGGCTAGTTTGAAGAGGAAAAGCCTCTGACAGATTAAAAAATATGCATTTCCAAAAATGGCACTAACCTTTGCCATGAGAATAGAAGAGATTTAAAGGAAAAAACAATATTAAAACTAGAGTGAAAAAAATCATATGTGGAGATTTGCAAAAGTATATCTAGTATGACCACTGTTACAGCTGGTTTCACCTTACTACTTTAGCATTTTTTTAGGGATCAGTTTTACTGAAAATGTTGAAGATGCAATGTTTGGCTGTTGAGCTGATTAAACTGAACAAAACCAGCTTTCCCTAAACAACAGGAGAAAAAAAACCCCATACCTTTGACTAGGAAATAACTTCTTAAACTCAAATACCATAAACCGGCATTCAACAGAGAGCCTGAATCAGATTATTTTATCTACCAGCATCTTTAAGATGAAGTGTATCCACAGTCCTCAGAGGCAATAAAGAGACAGCCAAGCTGATTTAAATACTGGGCAAACAAAGAGAATGCAGATCTGACCATCCTGATGTTTGTCTAAAACATCCTTGATGTGGTCTAAAACAATTCTACTCCCACGCATGTGTTTAAATTCTATACTATGAACTTTAAACAACCTTTTTTTTCAATCAAAGCAAGAAAATTAAGGATGAAAGATGTTCCACTTTGGAGTAAGTAAGCACTCATTTGATTAGTATATTTGATAGCTATGCCTGCTGAAAAGGAACAGAAAATGCAATTGCCAATGTAAAAAAGAAAAATAAACAATGATTGGTATCCAGTCCATGGACCTTTCTTCCCCCCCAGTTGATAAAGCAATTGTGATTGTTATTAGTTCTTACTTTCAGCTAAAGAAGCTACTTTTTTTTGGCAAAATTGGTACAGGTTTCTTTGCAGGTTTCACCTATGCAGGATGGTCAGACTCACATTTACTAATATTTGGGCTGATGGGTGTGCTTTATCAGCTATGAGAAAAAAATGTCCATGATATACCAGTGTTAAAACAAACAAACAAACCCCACAAACCAAAACAAAAAACAAACAAACAAAAAACCACAAAAAACCCAACCAAAACCCCAAAACTTACTCATTCTTACAATACAAATTTTCTGCTGTTTGTTTATATGCCTGAAGGCTCAGCTGCATCTAATGGTTTACCTTGCTACGTTTTATCCCTGAACACAACACGGTCAATTGTCAATATCAAATCTGMCAATAATTTATTTTGTAAAAAGCAAAAGACTCAAACCTAATTATTATAAATAATAGCACATTTGTAGACTAATRAAGTATGTTTGATAAGTTTATCTGTTTGTCCTGTTCTTCAGTTGCCTACAAGCAAATCTTGATACTGTAAATTTGCTCATTTTTAATTACTGCTGTAATTTTGGAGGAAAAATTTTACAGGTGGATTTGCAGCACCTTGGTTCAAAATTTGTTTTAGTTGGCTCATACAAACGTAATCACTAAAAAACAAACAAATAACAACAAAACCCCAAAAACCCAAGGGAAGCAAGCTCAGTATTTAGAGTTTTGTTCAAAAATGGACCTTGACTGTTTATACTACTGTAACAGTTGCAGGGACAGGTCACTTGGGATAACATGAGAAACATTTTGTGGTGTGCAAGCAGGCATGGGTACATGTTGGGGTGAGGAGGTGACAAGTAGCAAGAGGGACCTCACCAGTGAAACTCTGAATCAGGAAAGGACATGACTCAGACTTTCAAGAACTGCCAAACAATTGTAGAAATGTGTTCCCGGGGGGACCTAACAAGCATTTGTCACACTCAGTCAAAGTCCTGTYCAAGCCCTGAGAAGGAAATAACTGGAATACATTTTTAATGTAAGTAGCTACAAAACCAGTCAAGTTTTCATTACTTGAATTACTCAATGAGTGTCAAGTTGCACTAATGATTTGTACAAATGAAAACGCCTTCAGGAAACAAGAGCAGTCTGGTCTGTGCCACTTGACCCAGCTGGCTTCTAATACCAACAGTGAGAGTACATAAAGTTTTGAACACCATCTCCGTAACACTAGTGGCTTTTAGTGTGCTTCTTATCAGGTGCCCCCCCACACCCCTCCTCAGGAAAGGACGAACTGCAATGAACTGAAAAAAAAAAAGAGTTTGTTTCTCTAACACAGCCTCGGTGCACTGGCTAGCTAGTACAGCTTCACAACCCAGGTATTTCTGTTTGAACTTAGATCTCCCAGTAACATCCACTGATAACACTACTGAATGGCCAAAGTTTAAAGGAATTAACTGAGGCAAAACTGACATTAAATCTGAAACTCGAGTTAATAGTCCTGGGTATTAACATTATTCCTCCACCATGGAGCAGAAGCTCTGAAGGTTTCTACACAGTAAGCGGCCACCTTTAAAAAATAGTTACAGCTACCCAGAAAAGCCTTAAGCTCTTCTTGATCTGTCTTACCTACTGGATCACGCTTTAGCTCTCTCTAATAAAACCACAAGACACAMTCACGGGACACAGTCAACTACACACACTTAAGGAACCACACGCATACACCCACTATTCCCTCTCCTCCCTTCATTATGGCCATTTTGGGTTTTAAATCAGATCTCTTGATTAAGGTATAGCTGGTATGCCACATATTTCTTAGCAGTTGAAGATAAAACCAACAGAGAAGTCTAGTAAAGCTATTCTAGGCCACCATTTCCACAAATGAAGAGCTATACTTACTATGGCACCAATTTGTTCCAATCTGTGATGTCTGTATTTACTCATACATGAGCCGCAACCTACCTCTTAACTTGGGTGACTATTTTCCATGTGGATGCCCTTTCAGTAGTCCTGTTCTCTTTCATATCCTCTCGCCAAGCTCCCTCTCTTCTGTTCTGCTCTAAAGCATGGCCATTCCCATACTTTAGTTTTTCTCCTCAGGCACCTTATCCTTCAGTATCCTCTTTTTTTCCCTCCCTATGAAAAGAATAACACATGTACAAAAGGCTTCTCTCCCTCCTCAGTCCTCCTTTCGCCACCCATGTCCCCGATTTCTGTCCAATTCTTCAGCCACTCGGAAAGGGACTCCCCTGATCCCAGGATCTGCCTTCCCAAAAAAGCCCCTTGAAAAGCCAGCCCTGTATGGTGCTATACCCACTGCTCTCTGTTCTTAGCCTGGTGCATCAGTTTGTCCAAAGTCTTTTGGCTCCAATCTTGGAAAATTTTTGAAGAAAAACAACAACTTTCAACAAAACTCTTCTACTGCTATCAGTCACGTTTTTTAAAGTTCTGTTTTACTTGAACTTTACTATTCGTGTTTATGTGGTACTGAATCCACAACACACTTATGCTTTGTCTCTACTTAGGCTAAAAAGAGATAGCATTACTGGTGTGATGGATACACCTGTTGTAATGACAGTCAGTGGCAGACCTACAGTATAACATTTTCAGCAACTGTGGCTCCAGCTCTGGCTATTTTCAAAAACAGTTTAACTGAACTGCTTTTAAAACTAGCTAGGACTTTTAGAAATTTTTCTTTTTAGATCAGTCCTTCATGTAGATGACCTCCCTGTTCCTGAAACAATTGTCAGCACTTTATGCACTACAACTGTGCTATGTATAACTACTGTCCTGGGAGATGGTGTTTACGCCTCCATCAAGAGGCACCACTGCTGTAGCACACCAGGGCAGCCAAAACAGCGTTCATACTAATGATTAGTGTTCTTAAAAGACTTCTTGTACAGAATTTATTAAAGGACAAGTTTTCCACTTGGTTTACAGGCACGCATGAAACTGAAAGTACTGCCACAGCTAAAGGCTGCTCCTTCAGCTTCAGTCAACAAATTGTGGAACTTAACCGTTTTCTTCTGGTATGTCATCAATGTAGTTGGAAATGAGTATGCAGTTTTTCATAAATAGCTCCAACATCTTGCTTGACTTCCAAGAACCCTTGATAATGACCCAACCTATCATCATAGTCAGGAAAAATGCCAGCAGACACTTTTATACATGTAACAATCTCTGAAAGTCAAATGAGAAATATAAAAGAGGATACAAAAGAGAAAAATATCCTAAAGAATTCTGCAAATGCTTTTGTTGTATGGTGTAGAACATATGAGCCTGATCTAAACCACTGAATGTCTCTTGAAATTACAAGTGGACTAAGTGTTAGGCTTTACAAAGTGGAACAAAATAAGATACAAAGGTACAAAGTATAAAGCCTTTAATACATCTTTAAAGAATATTTCATCTGGGCTGAAAGATGGGAAAAATAGATGACAATGAAGCCCTTGACATTAATCACAAACAGCAATTTCACCCAACGCTCCTGAGATGACCTTGATGAATGTGCCTTGTAATAAAATGAAAGCACCAATATTGCATTATGATTTTATCTTAGTGTAGCTAGCAGTTGCAGGAGGGTGCCTACATTAGCATTCCTGTTAAAATCCGGAAGGTGCTTTTCAGACAGTGTCCCAATAGCTCCCACATTCAGCACTTGGGTTCATGTTGCAGAATGGCCTCACAGCACATGGACTGGATTTCTTTTGGAGAAAACAAAGTTGGAAGATGTGCTCGATAAGCTCAACTTGGGTGCTCCAGCTGCTACAGGGCAGTCAGTCCATGAGACCTGACTAGAGCCAGTCCAAATCAACCACCTTAAAAAAAGTATATAGTGTAGACACTGGGTCTTCAGCACTGTTTGGCTCCACAAATCAATTCCTATTGCGCTGTGCTACTCACTAACATAGACATAGCCAAAGTCACCTTGAGGTAAGATAGATCCATATATCCGTAAGTATGCAAGTACTGCCTCCACAACTTCCTCTTAATGAAGAAGACAAGGCCTCATCACCAAAAAGTGTTTGGAGTTCTTCCAGTCTTTCATTAATTAATGCTTCAAGAACTGGCAATTCATTTAATTCCCTTTTACCTGGAAGGTGATTTTCACTGAAATGGTACTTAAAAATTTGCGACCAGCAAGGCTTGTATAGACTAGCACTTCTGTGAGTCAGCGAGTAGAAAACTTGAGTTGCTGCACCCCTCTGTAAACACTTCTTGCTGGAAGAAAAAAAGAAGCATATTACTGTACCATGCTCTTGTTTTTCTTACCAGATAAAATTTCCTATTGATTTCATAAGCATCTCTTTCCTCTACTTAGTATGCTTTGTTTTAAAACTGTGGGGGCAAATGCCCTTTTCTGAGTTAACGTGCAAATAGAGGGCAGCATGAAAATAAGGCTTTTAGTGTTCAAACATAATTATCACATGCATATTTGAGAAATATGGTTAAGTATCACATAAGAAAATCCTCTAGAGCCATATCTTTCTTAGTGTTTTTTGTTGTTGTTGTTGTTTTTAATTATTATTATCTTGCTGTATATTTCTCATTGTTGCTTACAAAGCTTCATTAAGGTTAGCAGTCATGGGAATTTTCCGCAAGGTCCCTTCCTGCTACAGGTGTTATTCCTGCAGCATACTGTAATATCACTCAGAACATTTATAGTCAATGAAACATAAGTACCCGTAAGTTATTTTATCCAATATTCCCAAAGATACTTTGCCATTATGAAATATTTCATGATAACATTAGACATTCTACAGTAGACAATGAGTAAGTCAGGAAGATTCCCTGCTCCTGAATCAGTGGTCCAAACACATCCCCGCTAACTGAAACATTTGAAGTCTTATAAAAAGTACCAAACACAGCATTGCTCCTGCAAAAAATGTAAAACTTACCTTCAGGCAGCAAGCTGTTCCCAAAGCCAATGACTGAGAAGGAGATCTGTCTTTGCAAAATTGCTCCAATCCATTATTGTTTTTTCTGGCATTCTTTCCATTTCGATCAACATAACATTCCTCATGGCCTGAATGGGAAAGGATGAATTCTTTATGACAGATGCTCATTTCTTCACCTTCAGAATCTCAGCAATAATCCTCATGCTCCATGGAAGAGAACAGCTGCCCAAGATTTGGGTCTACCCACTCACTTGACTCTGACTTTATTACACTGATTCAGCTGAAGTAGCTACCTATGTATACTGACAATCTGAAATTGAACTAACAACAGATAATAGACTGAATCAGCTTCAGCTGTTTATGACTTAGGAAAGAGCCCACAAAAGGCACCTGCACTGATTGAAGTAAATTGATTGAGTCAAACTGATGCAACTGTCTTTATCATCTTCCTGTTGGTTTTTCAATCCTACATTATTTAAGAGGGACCCTGACATAGGATGTTTCCTGGAAAATGCAGATAAAACAATTCTCTTCATCTACTCAAAAGACTTTTCTAATTAGAGTGCATGTGGTGATCATCTGGAAAAGATCATGACAAGGTGGAATGAACAGAGATAGAAGGCATAAAAACTGTTACAGAAGGCATAAAAACTGTTATACTTAAAGCCTGTTTGGGAAAGCCTGCTTTTGTGTGATTTCATTAATTGGGATTAAGCACTTCAGCCAGACTGCTGGTGAAAATATTTAATGATGTTTCCTTCAGATCTAGGCACTTTCCAGTCTGTCTGGGTCAATAAACACTGAATAATGGCAGAGCTAGAAGGACAACTAGGTGAGCTCAACATGTCTGGGTTAAAGTAGTTTTCTACTTGAGACCTCGCAGCATTATAATAAACACACATGCAACAAAAATAAATGTATGGTTCTACACAGTTTCTCTATCATACCATATTGTTTCACATATTGCCATATATTATGCTATGATCATACATATGCAGTACATACCAACATACTAGGGTGAGCGTATGCTAGTGAGAAAACTGATCTGGTAGGAGAGTGCAAAGAACAGAGTGAACTGAGGTGAGCTGGAGGAAAAAGACAGTGATAGGAAGAGATAAAGGAAAGGAAGAAAAAGATGATAAAGAGGAGGAAAATGTGCATGAACTGAAGATGTGTTAGAAGAATAAGACTGAATTAAGAGAAGAAAACAGCAAGATACTCCAGAATTTCTCTGATAATAATGCTTGCTCCCTGAATGGCTAGAAAAATAATAAACACATCACCCAAATGATTACTAGGGCCAGAACCATCAGTCCAATTTGCACACCAAAGCAACTCACTTTTCACTTGTGAAAAATTTACCTGGGATACAGGCTGTTTTCTGCTGGCWTTAGAAATAATATGGCTACCTGTTGCTTACTCTTCCCATTGCAGGGGACAGATAACACCACAAGGGCACAGTAGCCAGTAAGGTCCATATGTCACTTCAAATTGCTTATGTGATCTAGCATTATGTATCAGTGAAAGGTCCAAGATTAGGATATGTCTAGGAGTGTATACGTCCTCAGGCTTGGACCTGAATTCTGCTTACCAAAAGGGAGAACTGAGCCCTATGTATCTGAAAACTTGCAGGCACAGCCACAGACTGGTTGTGAAACAGTCACACAGGCTCAAGAATAAAACAGCCTCCTCTCTCTCTCCACACACGTTTTTTGCTGACTTACACAAACATGTAGGCACAAATAAACTGTGAAAAGTGGCCAGGAGATCTTGCATTCTAATCCCTGCTTTGCCAGGGGCTCTGGTGTGACCTCAAGGAAGTTCATAGAATCATAGAATAGTTTGGGTTGGAAGGGACCTTTAAAGGTCATCTAGTCCAACCCCCCTGCCATGGGCAGGGACATCTTCAACTAGATCAGGTTGCTCAGAGCCTCGTCCAACCTGACCTTGAATGTTTCCAGGGATGAGGCATCTACCACCTCTCTGGGCAACCTGTTCCAGTGTTTCACCACCCTCAGCGTAAAAAATTTCTTCCTTATATCTAGTCTGAATCTACCCTCTTTTAGTTTAAAACCATTCCCCCTTGTCCTGTCGCAACAGGCCCTGCCAAAAAGTTTCTCCCCACCTTTCTTATAAGCCCCCTTTAAGTACTGGAAGGCTGCARTAAGGTCTCCCTGAAGCCTTCTCTTCTCCAGGCTGAACAACCCCAACTCTCTCAGCCTTTCTTCATAGGAGAGGCGTTCCATCCCCCTGATCATTTTTGTGACCCTCCTCTGGACCTGCTCCAACAGGTCCATGTCTTTCTTGTGCCGAGGGCTCCAGAGCTGGACGCAGTACTCCAGGTGGGGTCTCACCAGAGCGGAGCAGAGGGGGAGAATCACCTCCCTCGACCTGCTGGCCATGCTTCTTTTGATGCAGCCCAGGAGACGGTTGGCCTTCTGGGCTGCGAGCGCACATTGTCGCCTCATGTCCAGCTTTTCATCCACCAGTACCCCCAAGTCCTTCTTGGCAGGGCTGCTCTCAATCCCTTCATCCCCCAGCCTGTATTGATACTCAGGGTTGCCCCAACCCAGGTGCAGGGCCCTGCAATTTGGCCTTGTTGAACCTCATGAGGTTCACACAGGCCCACTTCTTGAGCTTGTCCAGGTCCCTCTGGATGGCATCCTGTCCCTCAGGCGTGTCAACCACASCACTCAGCTTGGTGTCATCTGCAAACTTGCTGAGGGTGCACTCGATCCCACTGTCTATGTCATTGATGAAGATATTAAACAGTACCGGTCCCAATACGGACCCCTGAGGGATGCCACTCGTCACCAACCTCCATCTGGACATTGAGCCGTTGACCGCTATCCTCTGGATGCAACCATCCAACCAAATCCTCACCCACCGGACAGTCCACCCATCAAATCCATACTTCTCCAGTTTAGAGAGAAGGATGTTGTGGGGGACTGTGTCAAAGGCCTTACAGACGTCCAGATAGACGACATCTGTAGCTCTTCCCATGTCYGCTGATGTAGTCACTCCATCATAGAAGGCCACTAGGTTGGTCAGGCAGGACTTGAGATTGAAGGTTCCCTTCACTTGAAGAAGGAAGTTATCACTGATGCATTCCAGGAACCTCTCGGATTGCTTATGCCCTGCCGTGTTGTCCCTCCAACAGATACCGGGGTGTTTGAAGTCCCCCATGAGGACCAGGGCTTGTGAACGTGAAGCTGCTCCTATCTGTCTATAGAGGGCCTCATCTGCTCGGTCTTCCTGGTTGGGTGGCCTGTGGCAGACCCCCACTGTAATGTCACCTGTCCCTGCCCTCCCTTTAATCCTTTAGTAATGTCACCCTGATTTCAAGTCTCCCCATCCATAAAACTGTAGCCTTCTCTATCTTGTTACTTGCTTTTCTAATTACTATTTCTTTCCTTTTGTCCATAAGGAATTAAAGCAATTTAGACTCTTTAACATACCCTTCAAAAAAAAAAAACCCAAAACCCCACACCCAAACCACAAAACCAAGGGGGATCTTAACTCAGGTTAAGACAGCCATCAGGCCAGTGTAACGTGGGCTGGCTGCAGTAGTTGAAGTTTATAGACAAGACCATAGCTGAACAAAAGAGACTTACCCCAAGTTCTATCTGGAATTGCTCTGTCTTCACTGTTATTTTAGCTGAGTGCCAACATAAGTTCATCACATGCCACTTTCTGGTGTATAAATGTATCTTATATATTTTGGGCAACGATAAGAAGTGATAGATGATGTAGGCACACAAATTTCACTTCAGTAAGGAGAAATAAGTTAAGGTATATTAGTATAATTAATCTAATATCATGTGATTTGGTTTAACCTGCACACTGGGGAATGGAAATAAAGTGTAGATACAGTCATGATACTCCTTCCCTATGTAAGTAAGGCTCACACGCCTCCAAGTCCCAACCTTGAACTGAGAACTTCAGCGCTTTTGAGTATGTGGCCACTGGCATGACAGGTTGTAGACCTGCTGTGAGGTCCACATGTGCTAACTGCCAGTTCCCTCTGCAAGGCCCAGTGGAGAGGAGAGGCTGACAGAGGTTTTGCATTTTCCTGTTTAGGAATGTGTGGCTTTTAGGCTACACCGAGGCCACCAAAGAGATTCTGGAATCAATTCACTCAGACCCCATTTTTAATGTCATGAATGTTGCTGCTCACAGAGGATGAGCCATAAAGATTAGATTAAAAAGAGGATGGTTACATACTGTAGTTCTTTACGGTTCTCAGCAACATTCACTTTTATTGTTCCAGTGTCATGAGAGTGCCTGAATCATGGCTGGTATTTCGCAAGCCCTGCTTTGACACACATGTAGCCCCCCAAAGAAATGTGGGCATTCCATTAAGGAAGCACTCATTCGCACACAAGCATGCTGCTCTAAGGAGTGTTTTAGCCCCACATGCTGAAAAATGTGATCTCCCTATGGCTATAAAGAAGATTCACTACCATTCCTTGAGAATACAGCAACAAGAGGGTCTATTCATATTCTTAGGAAGAATTACTAGAAATACCATCTTTCCCTGGTGCTGAAAAGCAATTTAAAAGGACAATAATGCTACTCCATGTTGCTAAATAATGTAATGTCTGGTGTTTCTTTCTGAAGGCTAACTCGTGCAATCACATGACTACACATGACCTTCAACTCCCTTGATAAAAGTAGTCTTCCATCAGCCTGGTTAAAGATCTAAAGCTGAAAAATCTGAACCCCTGGGCAAGACGGCAAATAGAGAAGAACCCCAAGTTATTATGTATTTTAAACAAATCTTGTGATTTTGAGTCACCTTTGAACGGATGGCTTGGGCAACATTGCATCTCCTAATCTTTCCTTATGCTTTGCTGATAATCTCAGTGCCCAAGTAAAAATTTTACTTAATAGGCAATACCATTTTAAGAGAGTTGTGTGGAAAAGATTGTACCTTCCAGCATGTTTGCATAGGACATGGCAGTAGGAGGCCTCATTTCCAATTGCATGCTGCAGAGTTGTAAACATCGTTTGAGCAAACGAAGCATCAGGCACTGCAACAAGTATCTTTTTTCCATCTCATTGTTTTTATTTCACTTTGCGGGGAACTGCTGTGTATAGAACAGAATAACTGCTGCAGTGGATGGCCTGCTGCTCAAATAATGAAGGGTGAGGTCTAGAGACTCTGGATTTCTACATTCAGCTCTGCAAGATTTGAAACGTGGCTCTGATGAGATCAGCAGCCGCCAAACTATATCCCTTAGTTATGACTACTATTAATATCTAGTGTATTGCGTAGCTCGTAAGACACTCAGATCCAGACCCCTTTAATAATACACACTGCATAAATGCAGAACAGGAAGACTGGCTGAGCCCCCAGAGTACTTACTACCTATGACTCATACAGTCATTTTTGGATACTCGGCTTGAAACACATCATGCTAGTTTTCAGAAGTCCCAAGGGGAAGTAGCTCTCAGCACTAAGAACCAGGGCTGCAGGTCCTCAGCATCTTTCAAGGCGAGGCTCAAGAAGTGAACAAATTCTAAGACCCTGTGGCCAGCATTTCTGGTTAGCAATGTTTTTTTAAAGGCATATGTGGTCTGCGAACAGGAAACTAAGCTGTTTTAATAGGGCCCAGCACATAGCAAATCTCCCAGGTACTGAAGCTCACAGCATTAGCAAATGTTCTGAAAATGTTGGTAGTTGTCCTTCTGCTCATCAGAATGTAATGTGAAGCAGGACTCACCTACATTCTCCAAAGGGTTCATTAATCATTGCTCAGTGATTTACAGTTAGTATGATTTGACTGGCATGCCTCAAGAACACTAATAAAAAAATACAAATGACCAATTTCTTCTCAGCTAAAGCACTCCATATACTATCCAGGCTGTTATAATAAATCAACAGTAAACATGAACAACACAAAAAATACTAAAAAAAAAAAAGCAAAGCGGCGTGAGTCCCAAACTGCTGCTATTTAATTTCATGCCAGCACTAAGCAATGCAACAATATGCTAAAAGTTACGGGGGAAGGCTTTTTACCAAATCTGCACAGCATAATGTAAGAAGCAGAGAGTATCATTACAGACTATCCTGGTTTCAGCTGGGATACAGTTAATTTTCTTCCTAGTAGCTGGTATAGTGCTGTGTTTTGGATTTAGTATGAGAAGAATGTTGATAACACACTGATGTTTTAGTTGTTGCTAACTAGCGCTTACACTAGGTCAAGGACTTCTCAGCTTCCCATGCTCTGCCAGGTGCACAAGAAGCTGGGAGGGAGCACAGCCAGGACAGCTGACCCAAACTGGCCAAAGGGATATTCCATACCACATGACATCATGCTCAGTATGTAAACTGGAGGGAGTTGGCTGGGGGGCAGCGATTGCTGCCCGGGGACTGGCTGGGCATCGGTCATCAGGTGGTAAGCAATTGCATCGCTTGTTTTTCCTGGGTTTTGTTCCTCTCTCTCTCTCATTGTTTTCCTTTTAATTACAATGTATTATTATTATTATTATCATTATAATTTTATTTCAATTATTAAACTGTTCTTATCTCAACCCACGAGTTTTCTTACTTCTGCTCTCCCACTTCTCTCCCCCATCCTACCGGGGCAGGGGGAGGGTGAGCGAGTGTCTGTGTGGTGCTTGGTTGCCAGCTGGGGTTAAACCATGACACAGAGTCACCTCCTAAGGGGACGATAGGCGATAACCACAATTTCCCAAGGGGCTACAAAGTACACCAATGAACCTGAAGTCCTGAAATCCTATTCAGTGCCTAATATAGTTCTATTTTGGCAAAACTCCACTGAAGTCAACTAGAACTTCTATTCAGTTGAAAGACAAGTTTAACACAAGCAAAACAGCTATGTTATCCCTCTCTTCCTTCAGTAAGGCTCTCCCATTATTTGCAAAAAGAGGTTTGGGCTCCACTCTCCCTGGATCCTCCCTGCTGAGTGTGGAACCTGCTGGAGGCTTTGAATTCAGTTATTGAATTTGTGTCCTTTTTCTTTCTTTCATTTAGGACTCCAAGCCTATCTGAGGATTGTGTTCCAAGGCTTAATTTTGTTTCATTTTTCATCTTGTATATAGTACACAGAAAAGATGCCAGCATTTCTTGTTTAAATGCTGGGTATTTTGCTTCTGATTTCAGTGAAGCTAATTATTCAGTATGTTTAGTGGGTCTACTTTAGCCTCAGATATCCCATGTACTCAACTATTTATGCATTTTAATCGCTTACATTACAATGCCAACATAACACTGTTTGCAGTACAGGCATATGAAATGGCTGTCCTCTGCAATCAATACTGCTTCATAGGTGCTCAGCAAACATGGCAATTGAAGAATTGGAGTTTACATGAGGGTCTAAATGCCTTGCCAGAGAGTCTTTGAAAGGTATGCTTTTTCAGCAAATGTACATAACTTGCTTTCATATACTTTAAGTTAAGCATCCAAGGTTTTGAAAATGGAGGTCACAAAGCAAAATAACTGCTGTATGGAATTAGCTAACTAGGCTGTCACTCAGTCACATACATTTTTGACACTAACAAGTGGGAAGCCTCGATCTTCTTCTCTCTGCCAATGCTACTGCTTTGCCACTTCTCCTTAACACTCTAACTAGTTACCCTGTGGTATTGTTTTAACAAAGGTCAAGTCAATCTTCAACAGGAAAAAAAAAATGTCATTAGGTATACGGTTAACAAGAAAAGTGTATCTTACAGTTCCCTTTGATGAAAGTAACTGGTGATTTATAACTAAAAGGAAGAGGAGCTTATGTTTAGAAAGCAGTGCTGTTATTTTTTTAAGCAACTTTAATGTTGCCAGCAATATTTCCCTGAATATGTGTCCAGCTTCCTCTGAAAAATGTGTGGTGGGTTTAACAAGCCTTGTGCTTCCAAAGCTTTCCAGAACCTATATCTACCTTTTTCACAAGACAGAGGTAGAGTGTACATTGCTCCTCCATGTATGTGATCTGTCTGTCACCTTCTCTCTAGTTTCGGTGTTCTTTCAAACCCTTTCATCTGAACAGAGCTGCAAAAGGAATCAAGATAACAAGCTAGATGCTGCCTCATGATTAGATTTATCAGAACTTGAGTAACAAGTAAGTGGAAAATGCGTCCAATTTTCTGTTTGTGGCTGCAATCGCGTATGTGATGCAGGATGTGGCTTCTAACACACCTGGTACAAATGCAACAGCATATATGGGTCTTTTAAGCACCCTAAAAAGTCAATCGGCTTTGCAAGGTAAGACATGGAGCTGCAGGTGAGTCCCAGCTGGCAGACATAAATATCCCCTAGGCCACGAAAAGGCAAGAAAGATAAGCATGAAAGCAGCTCTGAGGTCAACACTTCCTCCTCTCCTGCCACCGCAGAAGAGCAGAACTGTCTGATCCAAAGGAGAAAAGCCACCCCATTCTTGACAGAAAATAAGAGACTGATTCTGTGATGTTTGTGCCTGAGTTAGGACACTTGTTGAGTGGTAAGCACCAGCAAACTACAGCACCATCCATGAAGACTTTTTTGGCATTGGTGCTAAACAGCAGGGCAATAAAATACTGTTACCAGCTCTATGTAACTACATTATTTTTTGTTTGCATCATCATAGCGTCAATGGACCCAAATGTGGTAGGCACTGAAAAAAATCCAGAGACTGAAGCTCAGACTCCTCTTATTTTAAAACAATAGCCAATAAAGGGACATCTATGTACCCTTGGTATTCTGTAGGATGTATTTTGGGTAAATTACAGCTGGAATTTCTAAATTAAATCTCTAGCTGATCTTAAGGACAGCTCTTCAATAAAGCATGAGGAAGAGAACACAGAGTGAAAAAATTCAAATGTATTACTAAATAAATCATTGGTGTTTCTATCTCTTGCAGAAGCAACCGGAGTATTGCCTAGAAGGGATGAGAATGTCAAACACTCCTCCACAGACCCTGGAAAAGCAGTCATGTGGGACAGAGAGCAGGAAAAGAAAGAAAGAAGGAAAATGTGTCAAAGTCAACATGTCTGATATAAGAAGAAAATTTTCCAATATTAACTTAAACGAACAGTTTATAATTTGTCCTTTTCTCTAGTGGAGAGCTTATACCCATGAAAGTACCCTAGTATAACAATTTCATCAGAAATGGCTAAAGACAAACAGGACTTCCACCTTGACAAATAAAACAAGTACTGAGTTACATGTAATTCTCAAAGGAGGCTTGACATACATACAAGACCTTACAGGTCTCCAACTCTCTCTCCTTGGAACTCTTTGTATATTTTACAAAGGTGTAAGTACCTTCTTATGGTAAATTCAACAAAAACAGCAATCTCTGAACTCTGGCTTTGGTTGAATAAGAGTGAATCTGAAGCAACCCCACCGTGTTCTGCAAGTTCCTTCCGACACACAAACAAAACAGAAGTCAGGCTCTGGGACCAGCTCAGGTCCCAGCCTGAGTTGGTAATGAGACAGATAAGTACTTTTAGCTCCATAAAAGAAAAGCTCAATATACTGACGAGATACCTTCACTTCCTTGAATTGTCATCAGGCACCAAACAGTGCATATTTTAGTACTGGGAACTAATTGGAATGGATTGCTGTAAGACACTTATGAGAACTTGCCCTTTTAATTTGTTTTTTCAAAATAATCATCCATATTGATATGCCATTTTGCTCCTGCAGAAGCATAGAGCAGGGACACTGCTTTTACTGTGAACCTTCTTTTTTCTGTTTCTGGCAAGTATCCTAGATTTTGTAATTTAATATTCCTGCCAAAAGCACTGGAAACATTTGAGAGGATCCTCATGGGATTAAGGACAAACTGTGGATTACATTCTTGGCATTGGACTACACTGGAAGCCTGCATTTTTCTTGCTGTTCCTGAATATTTGTGAGCTAATCAAATAAGACCACAGCAGAATTAAGAGTAACTTGATGTTGTTTTACTTTTTCTTCTCAAACCATCCCAGGATCTAATGCACTCCTGCTCTTAGTCTAGGGAATGTGTTTAGGTCAAGCAGATGTGTTTATGCTCATTAACCTTGCATATTAACAAAGTGAGAACAGGTTGTGGTGTGGCTGAGGATGTGACTTCTACTTTTTTTTCTGCACACTAGAAAATGTGTACTCAGCCATGAGTCCTGCTCCTGTTTCACTGATGTAGGGGGTCAGTAACATAAGGACAGCCACAGTGAATCAGACCAAATCTATAAAAAGCCAGGCTCCTTCCTCAGACAGTGGCCAATAATGGGTACTTTGGGAAAGAGTACAAAAAACAGGGCAAGATTGACTCTTCCTCTAATATCCCCTAGTGAGATCTGGTAATTTGCTGTTCAGGGACAGCCAGAGCCAGAGGCTGGTTTCGCATCTGTGCATTTAAAAGCCTTTCTGTGACTTTCTTCAGTTCCCTTTTTGAGCCCATTTATACTCCTGGTCTCCATAACACCCTGCGCCCATCAGTCTCATAGTTATTTCTACTGTGCTACGTAAAAAGAACTTGCTTTTGCTTGATTTAAGCCTGCTGCCTGGTAATTTCAATAGGCACTCTGACTTCCTGTCCTGTGATAGAATAACCCTCTCCCTAACCACCCGTGGACCACATGTTGAATACCAGGTAATCAGCAGTAGAACCACTGTCACACCACTATCTGTTCCACCACTCTCTGGTTGGGCAGGGACTGGATTTAGAAGTACAGAAGGAGATACAGAGGCAAAACAAAGAACATAAGTTTTATCTTTTGTCGTCACTATACCCACAAATTACAGGGAAAACTTTCAGAAAAAAAAAAATTCTGACGTTTTCAGAAAATGTCAATAGTTTCTGAACTTACTAAATAATAACCAAAGCTCTCGGAGATCTAGTAGGTCTCCCTTGCAGAGTAAGCCCCAGGTTTTGTACTTTAAACAAAGAAACTGCTCAAGCTAATGAATGACAGCTGTTAGAGTTCACCTCCCAGTACTTCCAGGAAGGGCTGGAAAACATGCTAGCTCAGACATTTTTCAAGATCCAAAGACCTCAGCACTGAAAAAGTCAATCAAATATATCAAACTGCTTGAATGCAAGCTGTAACTTGCTATCTGAGTTTATGGAGAACTTGTCAAAAAATTATACAAGAAAGTGTACAGCAAAACTTAAAACATATTAAACTGTTCAACAGTTTAATATGTTTTAAGTAATTTGTCTTTTACAAAAGTGCAATTGAAATAACTGAGCTACAGATAGCACATCCAAAACATTGACTTCAAATCAGCAAGAAATCAGTCAGTTCAAAAATTGTAAGAACTTAAGAACCTTGCCTACTTCCTATATTGTAAGATTATTCTTCAAAAAAGGTGTGTGATCTCTAAAATGCTCATGTTTTCATGAAGCCCCCAGAGTCATCCAGTATATAATATTGCTGTAATCCTGTGACAAAACTGCCCTGAAAATGTAACAGGAATGAGTCAATATGTTTTTAGAGCAGTATCTTCCACAATTCCACGACTAATAGAGAATATTAACGCTGATATATATTTTTTAATTATCTAGCAAAACGTTACAGCAGTATTAAAAATAACTCACTTTTCTCTTACATTGGACAGTTCAAATAATGCTCCACAAGTTTACTGGACTTGATGCATAGTTCTAGGATAGGTTAATATTGTATGTCTAATATCTCTTCCTTTACTTGTTATAGCTAAATATAAAATGAGAAAGAAATGGATCACAATGATAGAGGGGGTCTCACTGATACCAGGGTGGGGTAACAGAACAACTATTCAGCTAGTGCATCATGCCTGTATCCTCCACTTTCTCCAGTTAATGGATGTAGCCCCTTATCTGTTTAAGACAGAGACTGTAAAAACACTAATGATGGATTAAAGCCCAGTTTTTAAATGCATTTTGATACCGTGCAACTCACCTTTATAACCTAAGAGACAGCCTATCTTAAGAATCAATAAAGGCAGGTAGGGCCCTACGTCCCACGGTTTTCACATGGCCCCTTGTTTTAAAAATAAAAGCCATCCTCTTACATCTTCCTTTGATAGGTGAAAACAAGATAACTTCTTCAAGGCCTTTTGTTAAGAAATTTAGAGAGAGAAATTTTGTTTCTCCAGGAAGCAGGCACAGTGCTGCTGTGACTGGTCAGTATCTCACACTAATGGAGAATGAGGAAGAGAGGAAAAGTTTGAAACTTGTGAGAGGAAAATTTGCAGGAGTTTTCCACAAGTAAGTGTAGAAAACAGCTCTCTTCTGAAAAGTAGACTCAGGTCAACAACCCTAAGGACTTTGTTTCCACAAGAAACAGCGTCCTTGGGGAAAACCAGTGATGAGCATGTGATAGTCTAGCCAGGGACTTTCAAGGCTGTTTTGAAGAATAGGGGAAGGAAGGCATCGGGACAGGGCTCTGGGTTTTATTACAGTGAAAAAGAATGAAACTGAAGAAGTACCCAGAAGGGGAAGATAATGCAGGGCTGAGATCCAGTATTGTTTGGGACACCGTTTCATCTGAAAGCTGAAAAGACAATGAAATCCCACAGAAATCATGACAAGGCATGCTCTGGCAAGAAGGCCAAGTTACATAAATAGACAAAAAAGGAAGTCTGATGCTGAGGTGGTGCAGCTGCCCTACAACATCCTACACCTTATCAGCTTTTTTGAGATCTCTGGTAAGGAGTCGTAAAGAGTAAGTTCTTGGCAGACACTAGTATCAGTGAGAAATTGATTCTGTGGCTTTCAATATGCTGGCCTGCTCCTCATTTGAGTCCATTTTAGTCCTTGCAAGCCACACCATACCCAATAGGGCTCCCCTGGAGTAGTTCAACCCACTTGGGAAAACTAACTTTCAAAAAACATTAGTGGTTTCCAAACTAACTCTCAAACTGCCCCCAGAAGCTTCTGTTCTCTGCCCTTGCTGTCCGCTCTCCTCAAAGTACACCACCTACATTCATCCGTACAGGGGCTCCTCTGCTTCTCCACTCCAGCCCAGTCCCCAGAGTCCTTGCTCATAGACTTGCCTCTGCGGTCCCCAGCCTCATCTCCAGCGTGATTATTCCTGCTTTGGTGACATTGCCCCATCCACAGAGCTAGACCAATGTGAGATGAAAGATTAAGAAACTCAGGCAACAACGGAAGTGAAAGTTGTGATTCAACAGATGGTGATTCCTCTTAGGCAAGACTAAAATCAGAGTGCTGCCAAGTCATTTATTGACTGGTCTTTTAAGGTGCTCTTTTTCAAGCCAGACACAAGAACAGCCAGTGACAAAACATTGTTCTTTGTTTCTCAGAGTTTTGAGAGAAGAAAAAATTGCTCAAGACAGTAGGTTAATTTAGAAATCCACTAACCTGTTGATGAAGATCTTCAGTGTTTCATTTAAACACGTGCATTTCATGAGTAAGCAATGTGTTCCTGACACATACTTTGCACATGGTCACCATACAAGGAGCTAGTGGGCTAGGATTCTCCACCCTGGTGAAGAGACACCTTTGGAAGGCCTGATGGCATGGATAGGAACAACTCTTCACTGTCTCTTCAGATATTCAAGAACCAGGAGCCACCAATGAAGCTAACAGAAGCTGGGTTCTAGACAAGCCCTACAGATCACGAGCTCCTTGCTGGAAGATTTTCTAGCTGCAGGAAATTCTCAAGGGAGACTGAACGAGCATTTAGAAGAGAGATCTATTGATAGTCACTAACTAGATAAACCACACCAGGTTCAGGAAATCCCTAAAGTGAAAACACACATAGGCTAGGAGAGTATCCAGTAGAAGTATCATGCCTCATTCTTCTGCTTCCCTGGTGCCTGCTTTTGGGTTTGCTTTGCTTTTAGTCAGCCAGCTCAGTTTGTGCTTGGTACAACACTACCAATCTGTTCTTGTGCACACTACAAGGGCTGAACCTGTCCCCTCAGCACCATTCCTGCCCTGGGCAACTTGGCAAGTCTCACCAGGCCATTCCTAACCATGCTTCTTGTGCACTAGAAGCACTTGTACAAGAACCAGATCCTCTTGCTGAGTTTCTCACAATTCTGCTCTGAGAGGATCTCCCACCTGCTCTCCATCATCTCTTCTTGCAGCCACACCACTGTCCCCACTGAGCATGTGTGCTACCTCACCTGCTGGCCTGGGTAGATGTGAGCTAGGCAGGGCTTCCCTGAGCTTGGACCAGCTGCTTCCCGGAAAGCACCCTTTCACATGCTAAGCTCCTGGCAAACCATTAGACAGTGAGCTTGGAGCCATTGCTGGAGACGGGGAGCAGGCAGATACTTGGTCTGAACCAGTCTGATCATTTGTACATATGTTACTTTAAAGGCACAGCCCTCACTGACACCCAGGGTCATGCATGTGGGGTGCTGATTGCACCAAAAAGTGCCTTTGGATCACTGAGAATTCTAAGTGTTTTGAAAACAGAAGAAATACTGATGAATAACCTTAGAATCCAACCCGGTTTCTATGCTGAGGTAACATACCTCATTCTACCCTACCCTGTTCTGCATTTCATACCCACCCTGCAGGAGAAGAATGACTATATTAGATTTAAACCAATGGAGAAAATCAGGTCTGTTAGATCTGGTCATTGAATAATGGCCATTGCAAAACCTGTAGTTATAACTTCTATGCAGAAACAGCATGAGGAAAGAGCATCTCTTACTTGACAGTAATTAATGTAATAAGCAGGCCTTATCATTAGTTTTCTGGAGGCAATGCAGGAAAACCAGTTTATCTTCTTTTTCATAAAACTCCTGCCTGACCTTATCCCTGCAGTACAGCGTAAGGGTAAGATTAAGATGGTGCATTAAGCCTATGGTTCCACCAGATGGTAAGCCAGACCCCCAGCGCCAAGTTAAAAATGCCACAGCCAAGAACCATCGTGAGTCCCAAAGTGCCAGCTTCTAAATGACCACAACACCCCTTTGTGTACTGTCTCTTGATTCTTACACAGGTCATCTTCCTTGTCAGCGAGGGTGAGCATAGCACTTTTTCCATGGAAACTGCTTTCCCATCCTAAAGCTCTCTGTTGATTCTCCACATATGCATCGCAACCCTCCCTGCCACTAGTCTTCCTGCTAACGCTGTCTTGGGCGGTGGCACTGATATAGCTGCTACTTCCCTAAGATTTCTATTTTAATAACTGCAACTATTAAAAAAACCTGCTGATATGAACTATATGATGTTCACTTACGTGTGCCTTACAGAATTCTGATCAGCAAGTGCAGATTGTGAGATTCTCTGATTTTAAAATATCTTGAAAACTGCAGCAAGCTGTACAAAACAGATGTGAACAATTACAAAGTTACTGGTGTGAATATGATTTAGCCCAGTTGATAAAAGATAAACTAGAACCTAATGACATAGCTTTCATCCTGCCTTCATTCATGCCTTACGCCAAGAAAGGTTATGGACACACAAGATACTAAGACAGCACTGCGGCTCTTTTAACCCAAGTTGCTGCGGTTATCATAGCCACAGAGAAAAATTTTAGCATCTCTCTCTTGCAAGAGTGGGAAAGCTCTTATTTTACACCACGATAAAATGTGTAGTGCTTTCTGACAGCCTTAGAATCAAGGCTTCTTTATGGGCACTACTGAAATTAAGGGAGCATAAGCTCGTGATTTTAAACCTACAAGTTCGAAGTTCAGTTCTGTAGTTATACAGGAGCATTTCAAAGACTATAAATCTCTGGAGCTCTGCAGAGCTGCCCAGAGAGTAGAGCAGTTTCAACCACACTATCACAGTGTATGCCTGTTACTCAGAAATAGCTGCAGACACAAGTCTCTTAAGACTTGTGAGCTAACTCAGCTGGTCCTTTAGCTTAACCATAAACAACGTACTGATTATTCCAGGGAAGATGGAAGGGTGTGTATTTTGGCTTCTGGATGGACTTTCATAACAGCAAACATTACATTTAGTCTGTATAAACAGCTACAGTGGCTGCAAGAAAAAAAAATTATTATGACACTAGGGTAGGGGAGTAGTGTTTGACCTGGATCTCGGTACAAGAAAAGAAATAGGGAATCCACTTCAACAGGTCACTTCTGCTCATTCTTTCCCTTTCCTTGGAAGCCTGGGAGAGAGGTTGTGCTTTGGCTTTTTAGCCTTGATGAAGCCACATATGCAATAGCTATGGTTTTGTAAAATTTGTGATGTTTTATGAAGATGGTGTTATTAATAGCAAATCTGAAGGCAGAGCTGAAGGAAGGGCGCAGAGGAAGTAGGAAAACAATGGACAGACCTCTCATCGCAGGGAAATTGTAGTACCTGACCTGGAGTACTAGTACATTTCCAGAGGAGGTTGCATGCAGTACATTTTAGGGCCTGATTGTTAGTGCAAACCTCTCCAGGGGACTCACGCTCTTTGGGCAATGCTACATTTCACTTTTTCTCTTCTCTATTAACTTCGTAAAGATGATCAAGCGTTAGAGGAAGAAAAGCTTTCCTAAGGCACTTCATAACTTCTCTTACCTTCCAGGAGATAGCCTGAAGCAATTTCAGCACAGCAACTTCTTGTTCTGTAGTTACCTTTTCCCTCCTTCATATACCCAGGAGAATCAATCCTGCATTAAAAAAAGAAAAGAAAAAAAGGGGATTCCTATGAACCTGCCATCCAGACAAATTACTGAGACGACAGATATAGAAGGAAAGGTTTTCATCTTTCTCTTACAACCTTCACATCACCTACTGTTTCAGCTCAGTCCCCAAAGATTTTCTTTCTCTCTGACACATACTGAAATACTAACTTAATTCAACTTATACTGTCATGCAAAACCTTTGAGCTGGCCTCTGTTAAACAAGAGTACTTGTCCAACTTTGTAAGCCCTCAGCATCACTTTGAAGTCACAATCAAGGCTTTGTGTGATAGAGTAAACTGGATGTGATTGGCTCTTTTAACTTTAGAAGTAATAGAAATGCCAACTTGATGGGGAATTTTTCTGTTCTCAACAAATCTTTTTCTTCCAATTTTCTGATAAGCAACCGCATTAATTCAGTGCTCAAAACAAAAGTATTAAACAGCCTCAGTGAAAGCATTGTACCTGTCTCAATCTGAATCAGACCTAATCATGCTTCACTACCTTAGAACATGCAATGTCTCTTGTTCTTTTGTTAATACCCTCTTTGTGCATAAATTCTCATAAAAAAGAAAAACAAGGTAGACAGCACCTAAATACATGCAGCAGAGAAGCTTCAGAGCTCTTTTCAAAGTACAGGTAAAACAAAAAAAAAGAGAAAGAAAGTTAGCAATATTCTTTTCTTCATTGGAGGTCACTTTACATAAAACTGTAGATAAGAGTCCAGTTGTTCAAATCTTCTTGAAATCACTGTAGCCCTACAACCTTCTCTAGAATCACACTCATTTGCATCAGCAGAGGTTTGGCTACAAAGCAAATCTAAATGGCTTCACTCTCATTGAAAACAAAACCCACCACAAGACCCTCACTACCACAACACATGCAGGTATGAAAACGGATGACCCACTAAGTGATACAATATTCAAAGTCATCTCACCATGTAAATTTTCAGTCAGACTTTGAAAATTGACGTGGACATTTCAAAGGGAAGTCAAGACCTTGGAATTTCAACCTAGCCCACTAAAAAAGGGTAAGGTACATTTCCTCAGATTCAATTCTTGTTCAAGCAAATGCAAGAACCAATTCCAGGTTTTCCTTTTGGCTTTGATCTAAGCTCCGAGTGCCTTTTTCCTCTTTCTTTTGTATTTCCAAAGAAAGAGAAGAGCACAGAAATTCAACAGCACACACACAAGCTGAAAGCCCCCCACCCTTCATACCAACACTATGCACTGAAAATGCAGATCAAAACGTAAGCTGTCATTTTCTTGCCTCTTATCACTGTTGAGCTGTTGAGCATTTCGCACATGTCAGTATGTGCTCCTATYCTCAGTACTGTAGAGAGAGGGAAGCTGAAATAATGTGGTGAAGCACACTAGTTCAAATACTGAAAAGGAAGCTTGAGCTACTCTCTACAATGCTACTTTTACCAGCCAGCACAATTTGGTTGTACACACATAAACAGGGCTACAAAAAAATCTCTCCTGTGCAAGGTGCCATTTTTGATGCCCAGTCTGCTAATTGCACCTTCCCCACTGCTGCAAAGGAAAAGAATATGGCATTTGGCTGAAGTTCCAACCTTAAACTGCTGTTAGAGAGGAGGCCCTTGCAAGGAGTTAATGTGAGAGGATTCAGCACAGAAACAGTCGGAGCATTTTACACTGTCACTCCTCCTCACCTCCACGAGAGTGTAACCTAACCATGCTTCAATGTCCAGCCTGAGAAATCCTAGTCTGTAAAGCAGTTGTGCTTTTAAGTTTCAGCAGCAAGAGCAAGACGCTGACCTGACAATGTGGTTGCAGCAACAGAAATTCTCACTAGGTACAAGAAAAAATTCTTCCTGGTGGAGGTGGTGGAGTGCTGGGGCAGGAGCCCAGGCACCACGGGGAAGAAGGTTTTCCATACGCAGCTGGACAAGGAAGGCCCTGTGCAACTTCATCCAGCCTGGGAACGGTGAACCCCTGGGGTTGGACTAGAGACCTCCAGAGGCCCCGTCCAGCTGAATTACCAGATGTTATCAAAGTCTGCACTCAACCTAATACAGAAAAAAATTTTTAAATGCTTATCAGCATGAATGCATTTTACATGTCTTTTGGCCTCAGCATTTACTTATTTTTTCCATTATAGTAGTGTCTAAGAAACCTACTCAAAGAGCAGAGCTTTACTACAGTAAGTAGCATGGAAGTGCACAATGCACACTGGTTATCATGAAAATGTTTAGGTAAATCCAGTGGATGCAATTCAAGAAGAAACTGAGCTATCACAGCCAGCCCTGTATAAAGAACTGTGGAAACTGCTGCTTAGTGCAGTCAAATTAAGCARACTTACCACAGCCCCTAAGACGGTAGTGCCCTTCTCCCTCAGCCACAGATCTCTCCTGCAAATAATGACACACTCCTTCCCTCACTCCTATCACCAGGGGCCCAGGTCTCCTGGCTCATCAGGGATCCTGTCCTCCAGCTGATGGCAGAAGAGAGCCCAGCTCAGAGGTCTCCTCCCTTCTTACTTGAAGGGCTTCAGCAGCTTCACAGCATCCTCTGCTGCCAAAGAGCAGAATCAGATCAGAAATGAGGAAATGAACTAAGCCTTCGAGTGAACATTATCACTTTACACAGACTTCCCCCCCCCCCCAAATTATCCTACAATGAAAAGAGACAGATAATGAAGCCCTGATCCGTATGAGGGACAAATCTCCTTGCCTTCCACAGAGCCACCCTTGAAACTGATCTCCTCTTGGGTACTACAGGTGCAAAACAGTCCTGAAATACCAGAAGTTCACTGTTTCCAAGGAACAGTCCCATACCAGAGTACAAACCTTGCAGGGCTGGGCTTTCGAGGTAGCTGTTATTTTTCTCAGCCTAACCCTCATATGAGTCCTCAATCGATGACAGGTTTAATAAATGTCATTACTTATTAGAAAATAATAATATGCTTATTTAAAAAAATAACATTAGTAAATCAGCTGTTTGATTTGAAAGAACACTCTCATAGCTCAGTTCAGCACAGTACCATCGACGGCTGCACTGTCACTTACATGTTTGCTCGAGGAAAATGGTCATTTTATTTGTTCACTAAAGTCTTTTGTCATTGTGTTAGTTGGTTTGTTGTACTGTCCCACTGTTGATACAGCTGATGTCGAGGCAGCTGAGAAAATAGAAAATAATTTTAATGGATCTGGTGCCAACATCAGCACCAAGAAAATCAAACTCAGAACCGTAAGTTGGTGCTATGCAGTACTTTTCAAAATCCAGCTCTACATAACCCTTCTCCTTATTACTCTGAATTCTCATTTTGTTAGGAAAAAACCCAGTGCTTCAACTTTAGAAAGAACAAAGAAGGCATAAGCATGTGCCTTCTCAAAACCATGGGAAATACTCCCATTGCACTACACTGGCGGTCCCACAAACTGGTCAAATCCTAAAAAATCATTACTGCGAGGATAAAACCAGCAATGCCATACGCAGGTGAGCAACTCCACTCGGTTCATAGGATAGCTCGAGAAAATACATCTTTACTCCTATTCCAGCCATGCCTGGCCCTGTACAAGTCTTTACTCACACGACTCTGCAGTCTCAAGCAGCTGCATTAACGAAACCTGGTTGTTTGATATTACTACGCAGAAATGTTTTACGGGCGCAAGGACAGCAGCCCCCTCTCTCCACGCCGCACCGGGCGGGCTGCAGCGCCCGAGCACTCCCTCCGCCGCTGCCTCTCCCAGCCGCAGCACCGACACGGGGCGGGCAGCCCGGCGCCAACCCAGCTCCCGGGGCGCCCGGCCGGAAGGATTACGGGGCGCCTACACCCTTACACCGCCCCGCGGCACCCAGCCGGCGCGAACTCTCCTGTACAGACACAGACGTATCTCCACGTATATAAATACGTATTTATATACCGCGCCGAGCGGCCCGGCCCGCCCCCCGCTCCGCCCGGCCCGGCCGCGGCCCGCCCCGCCGGCAGCGCGGGGCTGGTGCCCATCATGGCGGCGGCCGCGCAGCTGCTCCGCGGGGCCGCCCGCGCCGCCCGCGGCCC
>JAYKAV010001998.1:3293171-3304991 GCA_035582835.1 Phoebastria nigripes | reverse complement strand
CAKCCACARCTTCTCTGGGCAACCTGTTCCAGTGCCTCACCACCCTCATAGTGAAGAATTTCTTCCTTATATCTAATCTAAATCTACCCTCTTTTAGTTGAAAACCATTCCCCCTTGTCCTATCACTCCATGCCCTTGTAAAAAGTCCCTCTCCAGCTTTCTTGTAGGTCCCCTTCAGGTACTGGAAGGCTGCTGTAAGGTCTCCCCGGAGCCTTCTCTTCTCCAGGCTGGACAACCCCAACTCTCTCAGCATTTCTTCATAGGAGAGGTGCTCCAGCCCTCTGATCATCTCTGTGGCCCTCCTCTGGACTTGCTCCAACAGGTCCATGTCCTTCTTATGTTGGGGGCCCCGGAGCTGGACGCAGTACTCCAGGTGGGGTCTCACAAGAGCGGAGTAGAGGGGGAGAATCACCTCCCTCGACCTGCTGGTCACACTTCTTTTAATGCAGCCCAGGATACGGTTGGCTTTCTGGGCTGCAAGTGCACATTGCTGGGTCATGTTGAGCTTTTCATCAACCAACACCCCTCAGTCCTTCTCCTCAGGGCTGCTCTCAATCCATTCTCTGCCCAGCCTGTATGTGTGCTTGCAATTACCCTGACCCATGTGCAGGACCTTGCACTTGGCCTTGTTGAACTCCATGAAGTTCGCGTGGGCGCACCTCTCAAGCCTGTCAAGGTCCCCCTGGATGGCATCTCTTCCCTCTAGCATGTTGACTGCACCACACAGCTTGTGTTGTTGGCAAACTTGCTGAGGGTGCACTCAGTCCCACTGTCCACATCACCAACAAAGATGTTAAACAGCACTGGTCCCAATACCAACCCCTGAGGAATGCCACTCGTCACCGGTCTCCACTTGGACATCGAGCCGTTGACCACAACTCTTTGAGTGCAACCATCCAGCCAATTCCTTATCCACTGAGTGGTCCATCCATCAAATCCATGTCTCTCCAATTTAGAGACAAGGATGTCGTGTGGGACAGTGTCAAATGCTTTGCACAAGTCCAGATGACATCAGTTGCTCTTCCCCACCAACGCTGTAACCCCATCACAGAAGACCACCAAATTTGTCAAGGCACGATTTGCCCTTAGTGAAGAAGCCATGTTGGCTGTCTCGAATCACCTCCTTATTTTCCATGTGCCTTAGCACAGTTTCCAGGAGGATCTGCTCCATGATCTTGCCAGGCACAGAGGTGAGACTGACTGGCCTGTAGTTCCCTGGGTCTTCCTTTTTCCCCTTTTTAAAAATGGGGGTTATGTTTCCMCTTTTCCWGTCAGTGGGAACTTCACCRGACTGCCACRACTGCTCAAATATGATGGATAGTGGCTTAGCAACTTCATCYGCCAGTTCCCTCAGGACCCACAGGTGCATCTCATCAGGTCCCATGGACTTGTGCACCTTCAGGTTCCTTAGATGGTCTCAAACCTGATCTTCTCCTACAGTGGGCGGCTCTTCATTCTCCCAGTCCCTGCCTTTGCCTTCTGCGGCTTGGGCGGTGAGGCTTGAGCACCTGCTGGTGAAGACTGAGGCAAAAAAGTCATTGAGTACCTCAGCCTTCTCCATACCCCCAGTAACCAGGTCTCCTGTTTCCTTCCGGAGAGGGCCCACATTTTTCCTAGTCTTCCTTTTATCCCCGACGTACCTGTAGAAGCTTTTCTTGTTGCCCTTGATGTCCCTGGCCAGATTTCATTCTGTCAGGGCTTTAGCTTTCCTAACCTGATCCCTGGCTGCTTGGACAATTTCTCTGTATTCCTCCCAGGCTACCTGTCCTTGCTTCCACCCTCTGTAGGCTTCCTTTTTGTGTTTGAGTGTGTCCAGGAGCTCCTTGTTCATCCATGCAGGCCTCCTGGCATTTTTGCCTGACTTCCTCTTTGTTGGGATGCATCGCTCCTGAGCTAGGAGGAGGTGATCCTTGAGTATTAACCAGCTTTCTTGGGCCCCTCTTCCCTCCAGGGCTTTATCCCATGGCACTCTACCAAGCAGATCCCTGAAGAAGCCAAAGCCTGCTCTCCTGAAGTCCAGGGTAGTGAGCTTGCTGTGCGCCCTCCTTGGTGCCCTAAGGATCTTGAACTCCCACCATTTCATGGTCACTGCAGCCCAGGCTGCCCTTGAGTTTTGCTTGAACTATAAGCAAGATAGGGTGTGCATACAATGAATCAGCTAATTTATAGTAATTGCACACCTACATACTCCCAGTAAATACAAAAGAGATTAAATGCCTCCCTATCGTAGGATAAGCTGCACTTACTCCTTCATAAACTTGAATATGAGCCATGAAAAGCCACTGCTAGAATGACTCCATCTTCCAAGTTTAACTATTAAAAGCCTTTTTCCAAGGAGGGCTGACTCACTTTTGATTTTTCCTTAAGTGATAGCGGCTTTCTTATCTGGTCTTGGGTTTATAGATTCTTTTAGTTTTGATGCAGAAAAACAATTCTTTCACTAGAATGGCAAAAAGAATAAAGAAATTATCTTCCAAGTTTATTTTGAATTCATCTGAAAGCTGTACAAATGATTTGGGATCTATATATAATTCTGGGAATGAAATCTAGAAAGAGCTCTTAGGGTGAAGTTTTGAAATCAGGTGTCCCTGCTCCTTGTAAGCAGAGGATATGGATTGGATCACTCCACATGGAAGCATCTGCCATGGTGTTTGAGTGTTACGTGTTCAGTGACTGTGCGGTGATATGTAGCTTTGCAGAGACCGTTTAATCAGAGCTTTTACTGTAAGTGAACTTCCAGATGGTGCTGTACCATCCTGGCTCTCAGCAGTCAGTGAAACAGTGCGGCACCCGACACTGCAGGAACTGACTTTTCATCAATATTTCACTAGTGCCATCCTGTGCCACGTAACTGTTGGGAGTTCTGTTCATTTCTTTGAATATTGCGGACCATATTAATAATTGTCTGCTACCTCTTCTAGGTGCGATGACTACTTCTATATCAAGCACCGTGGCGAGCGAAGAGGGATTGGAGGCATATTCTTCGATGACGTGGACTCTCCCTCCAAAGAGGAAGTATTCCAGTTTGTGAAGAGTTGTGCCAAAGCTGTTGTGCCTTGTTACATTCCCATTGTGAAAAGGCACTGCCATGACTCCTTCACACCAGAGGAAAAGCTATGGCAGCAGCTTCGGAGAGGACGGTGAGTACTGAAGGAGCAAAAGAATACATGGGAGGTGGATTACGCTGGTGAGAAAAAAATGAGCTAGTTCTTCATGGTTGCAGGGTTTATGTCCTGTTGTGTGGGCTAAGTTTGCATAAGTGCTCTAAAGCTTGCCAGAGAATTTCAACATTTTTGCGTACAGAACTATTTTTGAAATCCAATGCTAGATTGCCGGGGAGGGTGCAAAGAAAGTACTAGCACACCCTCAGCTGTATCCCCCACTCTCCCATGTTGCAGCACAAGCAACCCATACAAAATGCCACAGTTTCTCTGCAACTCCTTCAAAAACCAAGAGAAGCTGCTGCTTTGTAACGGGCAAAGGGATGCATGGTGTCCTGAATCCCGCCCTCTCCTGCAGCCCAGTGATGCGGGATACAGGACTGCCCCGTGACATGAGGAGCATAAGGGTGAGGGAGTTGTGCTTCCTATTCAGTAATGAAGCTAAACCCCAGAAAGTCATGGAATAACTGTACCCAAGACTACTTTCAGCTTCTTACATACATATTTATTCTATCTGATCTTGGCATTGAAATGAGGACACAGCGAGCTCTTTGTAAAAGAATAAAGATACAGAGGGGTTTTGTTTTTCTGGCATGGTCCAAAGTCACTGTAACTTAAAAGACTTTTGAGGATGCTTATTAACGTGAACAACTGTTAATGCTGCAGAAGCATAAGTACATTGGTAGATACAGTTGTACTCCTTTATCTATGTCCTGCGATTGTGAAAGCATATGGAGAAATGAGAATATATGTGCTTTGTGCAGAACTGGGGAGTCTTTAGTTTCTGCCTCTTCTGCAGAGAAATCTGTAAGAGTGGCATAGAGAAGGCATAAGCATTCAAGTTTAGCTCACTGGCCTGCAGCAATTATTCAAATAAGCACATATGCTTAATTTGGCAAGGCTATTCCTGGGAGTGTTGGCCTTTCAGGATCCTGCTAAGGTTATAAGGGGGAATAGCTTCTTTAGGTTGCAGCCAGGACCGGCTCATGAGGCCTGCTTATTTCCCTGGATCTGTTTGCAGGCTGCTGGGCTAGGCTAAGCTCTCTATTTCTGCAAACAGATAAACGCTCCTCCCTTCCTGTACCTCTGTTAAGTACTAATACCTCCGTACTGGTTACTAGGATAACCCCTGCTGAATTGTCACTGCTCTGTTCCTATGCTGGGGGCAGAAAACTGTCTATTCTGGCACTTACAAGTCCCAGCCAGCACTGTGAAGCTGTCTGACTTCTGCTGCTTTTCAGCTGTCCCCAAGAAACAGAGGATCTTGTTGCGACCTTGCTGCTTATGTGTCTTTCAGCACGGAGGACTGCACAGTAGAGTTTTTCCTGTGGTCGTTTCCAGTTCCTTTAAGGCTCCTCTTACGTCTGACACCACCACAGAAAGGAGTACTAGCATAACCAAGCTAAACTTGGTGTTGAGCTTGCCAGCAGGGTTGAGRCCTAGGAGAAGTAAGCTAGTATAGCACCATGCAGAATGCTCTCCTTGAATAGTTTGTCTGCTCTCACCTGTTACTTCCTATGCTTTGTGGAGTGGCAAGGTCACACTTGCATTCCTGTGCAGAGGATGCTAGAGAACAGTTGGCCCCACACCAGGGTTCGTTCTGACACCCAACACAGCAGAAAGACAGGCTGGTTTTGTTTGGTGTCTGCTAGTTGAAGAAGGCACAAGCAACTTCTGATAATAAACTTGTTTTTCTGTTGCATCTCTTCACTCCTCATAGGTACGTGGAGTTCAACTTGGTTTATGACAGAGGTACAAAGTTTGGCCTCCTGACACCAGGATCAAGAATTGAAAGCATTCTTATGTCTCTGCCACTGACTGCAAGGTAAGGGCATAGATAGGTGGAGTTGCAGGTAAGCACTGTTCTTATTAAAATACTTTATAGGATTAAATCAAAGCTCTGTCCTGGTGTCCAGTCTCTTTAACAGTGGTTAGTTCATGCTTGATACAAGAACTGGCCAAATACATGCAGGTGCTTCTCTGGTCTGCTACACTCATGCAGTTGCCAGTAATGATAAAGATATCTAGAACATAGCCTAGATATTTTCTGACAAAAAAAAGAAGTGGTATTTTCTGTGCTTAGTACCTCTTGATAGATTTCCCCTGCTCGCTCGCTGGGTTTTTGTTTAGTTTTTGAAACCATGTGAGCTTATGGCAGTCCTGACATGCCTGTGGTAAGGAAGTTGCAGTTTAACTGTGTGTTGTGTGAAAAAGTGCCTCTTTGTTTCTACTCGCACCTGATGACTTCATTCGGCTTTTCAGCGAGTAACCAGATTTTCTCCCTGCTTATTTTCTCCGTAACAGTTGTTATTTTACAGGCTTCTGGTTTTTTCATTGTCTGTTTTCCAGGCTGACAAGTCCCCCTCTTTTTAGTCTTTGTACAGTAGCTGTTCCATACCTTTGATCACATTTGCCACTTTTCTCTAGGCTTAAGTTTTCTGTGCCCTTTCTAAACTGGGGATAAGGAACAGACAACGTAAGCTATGTATGTGTATCCAAGATGCAGGTGTGCTGCTGACTCATACAGTGGCATAATGATGTTTTAGTTCATTATTCCTTTCATAATCCTAATATGCTGTTTGCTGGTTTTGACTGCTGCTAAGCATTGAGCTGGCTTTTTCATAGAATTGTTACGATGCCAAGATTTTTCTGGGCAATAAAAGTTAACTCAGTCTCTCAACGTGTATGTAACTTTTTTTTTCTGTGTGTATCACTTCAGATCAATCAACAGTGACTTTCACCTCCCATTTTATTGCTCAGTTGCTTGGCTCGATATTAACTCTTTTCAGCTGCCTCTTTAGGTTTTAACCGATCTTGCTTAATCTTGCAGTATCAGCAAATGCTGTTTATGCCCCTTTTTAGGTTGCTTTTGGATATGCTTAGTAGCACAGGCCCTATCATGAATTTCATAAGAGTCCATTAGTGACCTCCCTCCTCTAGGATAATTGACCTTTGCCTGCTACCCCTTAACCATGAAGGCAGTCCTGGTCATACCATATGGCTTCATCCCACTGCCAACACCAGATATGTCCCTCACCTGGTGGTGTAGCATGGTCCTACCTTTTGATTTCATTGCTGGGATGATCTGGTTTTGCTTGTTTTCATCAACATAAATAGCTCACTTAACAGCATGAATGGGTCCTTCCTGAGAGAAAAAAATGGAAAAAGGTTGTACCCATCCCTTTGTGACTGCTGACACTTTTCTTCCTCTGTCATGCCTCTTAATTGCCTTTTCAATAAAAAGTGGTCTCTCATGAACTTTGTTTTTAAAACCAAGATTCAACTACAAGGACTTGTAGTGCTTCCAGTCCAGCTTCTGGAAAAATTAGCCCTGGGCAGCTGAAAATATTGCATCAGGAGCAAATGATAAAATTTGAAGCTGGCGATTTCCCTTAGGACTCATGTCCTCGCTCTCTTTTGTCTGGGTTCTTTTTTGGCTCATCTTCCTCGTGACACTATTGTGTCACAAAAGACTGCTAAAAGATCTTTGCAAATAAACCTGTGTGGATTGTGGGGTAGGGGGCATTGCTCCTTCTTTTTTCTTTGTTCTTCCAGCCTTTCCAGAAGTTGGGAAAAAGATCGAGCTAACATTTCACCTCTCTTTTCCAGTGTTATTATTTGTTTTTACTGAACTTAATGATTTGTAGCCCTATCTGTCTACTTGATGCGAGAGTATCAACTGTGTATGTAGCTTTGCATCCTCAGAAAAGGCAACTCAAGTCCAAACGCAGCCTGGTGCGGGAGAGGTGGCAGCCAGCTGGGCAGTCTGAGTGAGTTTCCCCTCTCCGTGCAGGTGGGAGTACATGCACACCCCTCCAGAGAGCTCGAAAGAAGCAGAAATCCTGGAGGTTCTGCGCAATCCCAAAGACTGGGTGCACTGACGGATCGTGAACAAGATGGATTGCTTACACTGAGCCATTATGAAAGAACAGGAACGCCTGCTAACCAGCTTATTCAAACTGCTGTTGCATGGCGTTTTAGTATAGCTGTTTATACTTTTGGTGCCTTAATAATGCTGTAGACTTGTTATAACTTGCAAATACGTGAACTCATTCTTTAAGATTGATCAGCTAATGTTATCACCCCCTGTTGATGTTGCCTTGTGAAGGACTGGCAATACCTTCACAGGACTACTGTGCATGCTTAAGAACTTCCTCAACTGACTTGTTTGACTGCAAAATGGTAAACTACTGTGAAGTGTTCTCCCAGTGGAATGAAAGCATTATCTGTGCCTAAACAGCACTGCTTACCTAGAAAATATTGGGGTGTTTTAGAAATATTTTTTTAAAGAATAAAGGGAATATTTGATAYGATTTTAAACCTTAAAGTCTGCTTTCAGGAAGTTGTGGAAAAGGTGGTACTTAACTATGTGGGTTTTGAGGCTATCGACATTGAATTGAGAAGGGGAAAGCGTCTTAGAACGTGCTGCAGTAGCATGACTTGACTGATCAGTAACTGGGAGATTCTGGGTTGGGGTCCCAGTCTCGCCTGATGAGAGCAGAAGCTGGCTGTCTATTTTGAGGAGAAAATCTTTCAGTGCTGCACATCTCAGCTGTGATCAAGACAGGATAGCAACCTGCCTCGGGCCAGCTCCTTCACCAGGAAGGTCAGGAAGCTGTTAGGCGTTGCCCTGACATCCTCCAAATAGCACTTCACACTGCTCCCAGCCCCGGGCTGATGGTCCTTTTTTCCCTGGCACGAACCTTGTCAAGGACCCCATGGGGAAAATCGAGGGGGGTCCCGTTCCCCTCTGCCCCCGGCTGAGGAAAAGGCAGCGCCGTCTCCCCGTCGGGGAATCGAACCCCGGTCTCCCGCGTGACAGGCGGGGATACTCACCACTATACTAACGAGGAGTGGGGCGATGGTTGCTGAGCTTCCCGCCAGGACGTGGTGCGACGTCACCTCTAGCGGGTTTCCGGCCCGCGGGTCCGGCTGTCTCGGCGCCCGTGCCAAGGTGAGAGGGGCCCGGCCGGGCCGGCTCCCGCTCGCTGTCCTCCGCTCACCGAAGTCAAGCTTCCCCTTTGGCTACTGTGTTCGTTTCCGTGTTACACTTCCTCCTCAAAAAGAAGGGAAAACCAGAACATTCAGTAAAAAACAGCGATTTTCTCACCTCCAAGGAAAAAAAACGAGTGGCCCGTACGGGGATCGAACCCGCGACCTTGGCGTTATTAGCACCACGCTCTAACCAACTGAGCTAACCGGCCGGGCTGAGCGGCACCCCCCACGTGCACGCAGCTCACGCGCTCCCACGGACACGCCGCGGGTGGAATTGCTGCCGGAAGCTGCTCCCGCGGGCGCCGCGCCCGCTCTTTTTAAAGACTGCTTCGGCGGGTCGTTTCAGGAACGTCTGGCAGAGCAGCACGGGCATTAACCGGGGTGATGAGAACTGCTAAAATGGAGACTTTCAAGACTTCCATTTTTCTGTGCGCCCCTCTCCCCTGGTCCGCGGGCGGCGTTTACCGGTGGCACGGAGCGGCTCGGCAGGGCCGCACACGGACACGCGCCTCCCCGGCGGGGGGGCAGCCCCACCGAAACGACACGCCAGGCTTTCCCCTTCCGCTCCCCAAGCGGCTCCCCGCCCTGGGAACACGCACGCCGCCGCCACCGCTATGGAGCGGTGCCCGATCGCCTGCCTCCCTCACGCCCACGCCGCGGACGGGGCTCCGGCGGGAGGAGGAAGAGGAGCAGGAGCGCTCCCCGGGGGTAAAAGGCGACGCCTCCTCCCCGTCGGGGAATCGAACCCCGGTCTCCCGCGTGACAGGCGGGGATACTCACCACTATACTAACGAGGAGYGGGATGCGAGCGGCGTCCCCCCCGCCGAGCCCCAAGAGCCGCCTGTGGGACCCCCGCCCGCCCTCGGTGCGATGGCGCTGTGGGCAGAGCCGCGATACCAGGCCCTTGTTCGGGCCCCAGCACCCCAGGACGAGGTAAAGGCTACGCGGGGGTGGTGGGGTGTCCCTCCGCCAAACCAACTGCGCTGACCCGGCCAGGCAGCAGGCGGGAGGGACATGCTGTAAGCCAGCGGAGTAGCCTTGGCGTGCGGCTGGTGTGCGTGCACAGGCTGTTGTGTGAACCCCAAGGCTCTCCCTGAAATTGCAACAGCCGGTCTGAAGGAAAAGGCAGCACGAAGGGACGACAGGGTCATTTCCTCAACCTATGATAAGTCCTGTTTTCTGCTGTGGTGAAACCCCCTGTCCTCAGAGGAAAGTGTGAACCCTTCCCCAGCTGGAAAGCCAATTAGATCACTTGTAAAATCAAGGCATTAAGTAAAAAAAAAGCAGAAAATACTTAAGAATTAAATACCTCTGGGTCAGTGAAAAAGTTGCAAAGGAGGAGGACATCACCAAATTCCGAGCCCTTTGCTTCACAAACTGTCAGTACAAGTGCTAAGCTGAGCTCCTTAGGTACCTATCTCCTCCTTTGCTGTTTCATTTGCCACCTATCAGACCATACATTAATAAAAAGAACATATTAGGAAGCAAAAAAAAGGTAACAGCTGCATAGAGAAAGCRTATAAATGTATCATGATAATGCAAGAGCTTTCTCAAAACCAGGCAACGTTTAACACAGACGTTCCCGCATTCTCTGCAAAAGAGATTGCAAAGCTGCCACTGGAAGACTGACAAATGCATGGTATGAGGAGATGGTCATAGATCTGGTGTAAGAAAATTTGGAGTTAGAAAGGAATAGGACAGGAGACAGCTGATGCAAAAAAGAGCAGAAAGACCCAGATGTGCATGAAGAAGAAAGAAACAGAAACCCCCATAATAAAGGCTTCTAAGTTTAAAAAGCATAATTTATCAGTGAGATCTAGGGGCTTAAAAAAAACGTTGTGGGCAGGCCACATAAAATAATAATTTAGTTAGCAACAGACCTGGAAGAATCTGCAAAAAGCAATATGCCTAAGGAAAGCAAACTTGATGTGCTCCAAATTTAATAGGCGGTGTTTTCCTTTTGTGGCCCCTCAGCAGCATTGCTAGGTCAGTAACACTGCGGGACTCCAGGACCGTAGGTTTTTTCCATCGGAGAGACCACAGTCCTCAGGAGGCTGATCAAAAGATTCTGGGAAATAGTACTGAAGCAAATCAACTCCTCCAGATGCCAGACGGAGAGTACCTCTCATAAGCAGAATGCAGATTTTAAACTTCAGTCTGTCTCACGCTCTCTCGCAAGCACACTTCTAAAGGATTTTGTTAGAATGTTGAGATCAAGAAACATCATAACAAAAACACTAGTCAGAGAAGAGAGAAGCCGTAAGGTCTACTTTATGTTTCTGCTATTGTGAGTAGACTTCATCTCACTGTAAACTAATTTCAGAATAATGAACTAATTAAATTCAAAGCACAGAACAGCACAATTCTACACGTTTGCATCCTTTTGTCCTGATGCTGACGGCCAAGTAAGTTTGAACACTGGGATTCATCTCACTGAATTTTTGTGTGTATTCTGGTGGCTCTTGAGTGCAAAACGCAACAGTAAAAATAAGTGAAAGCACATTGTTCCAGTAATATCAGCTGCAGAAACAGGGAAGTGAAGGAAGGGTAAGAGGGAGCAAAAATTCTATGTTAGCATCAAACACTTTTTTTTCACAACAGTTAAGTTCTGTGAAGGGGAGAAATGGGAAGCCACTGTACCTTTCAAACAAAGAGCAGTTTCAGAAATCTCTGAGCCATGTCTTCCTTCAATACATTTTTATGATGTGCTCCATTTTCAAAACTGCAGAAGGGGCTGGACTGTTGAAGAACATCCAGGAGAGAATCTGTATCACCTACGGTTCTGCTTCCATTTTCCCCTGCAAAACATACACTCTTTACCACAGTACGCTAGGCTGAAAATTGTAATAGTTCACAAGTTGATCTGCATGCAGACAGGACACTGCTGCCTTGGAGTGAAACCACTGCTCAGGATTTTTAGCGTAAATGACTAAGAACAGTAACATTTTCAGCATAAAATTTTAATCAGATGCCCTGAGCTTGTCTGAATCCTCACTGACAGTTAAGAAATCAAGCCATAAAATTATTTGTCCTCTTCAAAACAAAACCAATCAAACAAAAAACCCACACACAAACCAAAATGACACCCACAAGCTTAAGAGATACTTAGATAACTGACAATAGCAGATTTTAAATTATGTCCTAACAAATGCCCTTAAATGAAAACTTAAAGACTTAAGCCTGACTTTCCCAAAAGCTTTGAGGAATTTAAGTACATCAAAGACCAAATAAAACAGTAGCTTTGCCCTTTAGTGCAGAGACAGACAAGGTTGGTCACCTTTTTAGGGACCAGGATTAATCCCAGACTTTTGTCCATAGAGCAGTGGCTTGTTCTCCAGCCTCCCTTAAGTTTGGCACCAAGCCTGGAAAACTCTCAAGGGCTGTGCATTGAAGAAAACCACTTGACCACAAAAGACCTGCTGAGCTACCTGGAACCGCAGTCAAGGCAATTCCCACCACAGGGGGATCGGCATTAACAACCTAACTGAGAACCGCTGGGATAAGACCTTCTCCAGAGCAGGAGATCGCTCAGTCAAGAAAGAGCAACTGGGAATTTGCATGCCAGGAGCCAGAAGATGCAAGTGCAATGAAACGCAGTGCTTCCCAGTAATCTTATATGCCATATACATGTGAAACCAGAAACATAATCTAAAAGCTTTGCTTT
>JAYKAV010001998.1:3053171-3288171 GCA_035582835.1 Phoebastria nigripes | reverse complement strand
TTTTCTAGCACCTGAAGGAGAGAGGAAGCACCTTACACAGGGGCAGCAGCAGAAGGGGGCTGAGAGCAGAGGAAGATACTGGTTAGGACAAGGGTTAGGGAAGGGTGATGCCACGGTGGCACACCTTCCCAGCTTGCCATTACAGCCTCCAGCATTTGCTCCGCGTCCAGGCCCTTCAGTATATAAACCGCCCCACGGAAACACCACCCTTAAACACCACTTAGCACCATAAGACGTTATTCTGTCACACCATTGTAGTCTAATCAAATCCGTATGTTCGAGTTAGCTTTTAGGTTACATTGATACTGTTTATCTTAGGGATTAGATGCACCAAGGATGATGAATCCCAGGAAGGCTCTGGTGAGATAAATGAGGAGAGCATCCTTGAAACTAGGTAAGGGCTACCAATTAATAAGAGCTACCAATTAACCCCATTGTTTAGGAAAGCCCAGCAAATTCCTCTAGAGTAGTCTGACTTATTCTGACCTATTCTAATTAGCATAGTAAAAAACCCACCCCCGGGCAGGGAAGGCCCCTGCCCAACAAAGCCCCTTCCCCACTGAATAGGTGCAGTAAAAGGAAAGAACACTGTGACTTTAAATGGAGACAAGGCATTACAAGAACCAATAGAAGCAAGGATTACTAATTGTGGATGTAAAAAGTACTGATAACTGTTGCTCGGAATGTATAAAATGCTTACCGTGTGTTAACTGAGGTGTGCAAGGTTTGAGGAGTTACCACCTAGCACCCATCTCTGCGCAGATAGGAAATAAACAGAAATCTCAGCTCTGTGTGCAAGATTGGCTTATTGCACACCAGGTGATGGACACGGCTTGAGGGACACCACCATCGGTGAACGCTACTCTCAGCCCTCTCCAAGAGGCCGCAGGATACTACTGAGTCTTAGAGGAGGCACCAGGCACCGCGGCCTTGCTAACTCCCATCCGTTAATTCTGAGCAGGTAGCAGTGGGGTTTGTTCTGCTTTACTTCTAATGAGCCTGTAGAAGATGATTTCGGGACAGTCCGAGACAAAGGGAGACTGCTTTTTGACAAAGGAGTAGAAAAAGAACCCCTGATCGTCTTTACATTAAGTGTTGCAGTGAAGTTTCTTTTCTGTAAAGAAACAAGGCCCTAATATTTTTGTGTTGCAGTGAGATGCAAATACCTGGTTACACATGGGCTAACATTATTTAGCAGTATTTTGAGATACGTTTTTGCTCAGTTCTGAAGATAATAGTGCAAACCAAAGTCAAACAAAAACCACCACTTCCCCCCACCCAACAAAATTCCTTTAAAAATTTGACCTTGAATACCAAAACCACATATTCTTCATTCACTTCTCTTAGCTGCGTTAATTTGCCATTTCAGAAGACAGTATCTAGAGGTACATGCTAGACCTTCAGCTTCAGAATTGCTCTGAACTAAGCTGAATGTAACTTCATATCCCATCCGTTATTTGGGTTTCCTAAGAAAGGCCGAAGCCCTTTCCTTGAGAGAACTTCATACAAATAGAAAAAGCAATTCATCCCCATGGCAGTACACCTGATACACCTGACAGTTATACTGCATTGAGACTACAGTTACATTCAGCCAAAGGAAGACACACAGAATGAAGCGATAATGTGTACAAGAGATCAATTTGGACTGTATTTAGTAATACACCTTAGAGGGAAACCTGCTAGGCTAACAGTAGCTCCAAGGAAAGGGAGAGGAGCTCAGACCAGAGTGCACATGAACTCCAGAGAAGAAACTATAACCCAAGTTCTGCTCATGTAAACATCCAAACCAAAATAAAGTCATTTTGGAAAGTTAGTCCATGGCTTCCTGTTTTGTGGAAGAGAACAGATGTTCCGATGTTTTCCAGAAAACGAGCGTAGCAAGGCAAATGAGCAGTGTGCTATGTTCCCCAAACTGAGATTATGGTTAAGTTGCCCAAGTTGTACAGCCTTCCTTGGTTCTAAGAGCTGCTCAAGACACTTCCACCATGGTTGAATTCATGGACATATGCACACAAAAAACACAAATTGCTACTTTTGTGCCCCCTAGCCCCTGTATCTATGCAATAAATTGGAATAATCCCGCAGCTTCACTTGCACATCATGTCAAGGCACGTAAGAGAAACGACTAACACAGCCGTATCATGCTCCACCAGGACACTGTTGTACCAACAGGAACCACTGATCTGCAAACGGATCTCTCCTTCATTCAAAAGGCTATCAAATGCTATTATCTTATTCCATGGGGAATGACCATACAGGAACCAACATCTAGTTTCTTATCAGCACTCTTAACTTGTCATGCTTTACCACTTAGCATTAGAAATAAACTCTTCAAAGGCCCTCATTTGGTATGGAAATTATGGGAACTGTGCCAAATCCCAGAGAAATGGTGTAATCAATAGAAAACCAGAATATGCAGTGGATATGGCCAGGGACACAGCAGAGAGAGATGGAAGCAGGGAAGATGCACTACCAATAAAAAAAAATGTGCCTAGAAACGTCACTCACCTGCACATAGCACTTCTGATAGGAGAGAGAATACAAACCATTAATCAAGGACTTGCAACTCATCTACTATTAAAAAATGGGAGCATCTTCTAAGGAAGAATAGTCTACACATCAAAAGGCTTGCACTAAGGAAACCTTACGCTATTTAATACTCAGAAAAAAACAAAACAAAACAAACCCACAACAATCAGGAATTCAGGTTCTGTTTCATAGGAATGTAACAGAAATCTACTTCCCTGCTTGAATAAACATTTTGAGCAGGGTAAAGAAATGCTTCTTCACTTAGATATAAAAAGTCCTCCTAAGGAACAAAAGAGAAAATGAAGTATTCCTCTAAGTCCTTCCTTAATTATGTTACTTATACATTCTAAAGTTTATATAGTCTTCTTATAGCATCATGCTCAAAATTTTTTTCTTTTGCTTCCTTCATGCCCACYCAACCTTACCACTCAACCTCTGAACTTTCCTACCTCACCCTTGTCTGTCTYGTTCTTGTTTCACTTATGCCTGTGCTTCTCCTGTCCTGAAGAGGAAAGAAAGTTTTCTAACTGAAAAGCATACGTAGGAAACCAAGAAACAAGCAAATTTTTTTTTTTTTTTAAATATTTACTCAAAAGTGTTTTAAAACAATTGCTTAATCTGTAACTTTATTGACCTTTGGATACACAATCTAATTTCAGTATTAAAACAAATTCCTGAAGTTGATAACTTCTCCTTCTGGAACAGTTACAAAAATGAAGTTATTTGTTCAAAATAAATGACCACCTTAAAACAGCAGTCCTTTGTTGAAGTCTGCACAGTCTCTTGTAGGTATAAAATCACTTTCCATTGTGTATTGTAAAGGATAATTAGATGCCGAAGAGAATTTTGAGGTCAGCCAGAGTGAGCTTAGTGAAGGCCTCCCCTTTGCCTGACAGCACCTGCTGGGCGAGAACTTTCTTCCTCCTCTGGAGTTGTACGATCTTTTCTTCTACTGTTCCTTCGCAGACAAACCTAAAAAAACCAAAGCCACAATCTCAACTGCTAGGAAAAAACGTCAGCATTATATAAGCACTTCCTCAGTAAATTTCCAAAGACTTTTCTCACTTAAAAACGAACAGCCTATTATGTCACTGACAAAATATATCTTTGCACAGAAAATAGCTGTTCTCATATCCAGATATTACACCATTTCAACTAAGTCTGATGCACTTTCGGCCTCAACTTTGGTCATCTGAAGCAATAGTAATTCTGTGACCAAATCCTGTAATGATTGCTTGATAACTGATGGCCCCTATTATACTAAAAGCATCATACACAAAATAGTATTTTAGATTCCAGTTGCTTTGAATTTGCTGTGCGTTCACAATAACTAAGCTAGCCTTTTAGTACTTACAGTTACAGATGCTTCTTCTAAAAGCCAACTTTGCCACTTATTAAAGTGCTCTATACGTTCGTGTTAGTGATATTGGGAAGGTCCAGGCTTAGGGGGAGCAGGGTGAAAAATCTCCACTCAATAAGAGAAAATTTTGAATTGTTCTCAGGAATGAACAGGACATTCCCACTAAACCACAGGTTGAAAAACAATAAACCACTGCTAGCTGTCAGGACAGCAACGTGCAGGCAAGTGCCACATAGAAACATTTTCATGTGGTCTCTTTATCTCGGTGCCCAAACGCCAGTCCCACCATCAGACATTGTGCCTAGCTTTAAGTAAAGAAACAAGCATCACACCAAGGCCTTGTCTCACCAACTAAAGCCAGACAGTACATAAGCAGCAACAGCCTCATTTACTGCTAAGGCAAGTCCTGACCTGTGTATCACAACGTCCTTCTGCTGCCCCACTCGGTAAATGCGGTCACATGCCTGGTCCTCAACAGCAGGATTCCTGCACGGGAAAAAAAAAAAAAAAAAGCTTAAGGGCTTATGTTCAGGAATAACTGAAATATTGAAGCCTCTGTGCTTGCCTCATTTGTCTGCCGCCAGAGCATCCTGTTTTCTTCCTCTGTAGAACTAAAACTGCTCCCAGGTTACCTTAGGTTTACTAGCTTGATCACCAATATTCACCCAACCGGATTTTCCTTTGCCCTTGGTAGAACTATGCTACAACTCCATACAAAGTCAGCTGTGTGAATTAGACCACTGTTCCATGTAGCCCCATATTTCTGGCCAATAGTTAGTACTCACAGAAAGCTGAGTAGCTGGTGAGGAGAGTGAAGCAGGAAGGCAAATTCCATTGAAAGAGGCCTTCACTCAAGAATATTTACATAAGAAACGGTTCCGTTTGACACACAGTTACAGGGAATACTTGTTGGCATAACTTCCATATTGTAGAAGTGTCTCCTTAGTGCTGCTACTCAGCAGCTACTTTTGTACTGAAACACATTAGTTTGCTTTGTAAGTTCCCACAAGCAACATTTAGTTAGAAAAACTGTGATTCTGACTTTGAGACAACATAAATATTATGAGCTCATATGCACTATTTTCATAGCCCTGTAAAACCCCAAGGTACACTAGTTATGCCCAATTACTGACTATGCTCAACACAATCGATTTGTTTCAAGACAAATTTCCTGTAGGTATTACTGTACTATTTTTATTACTGCAAGAAATTAAGCCAGGGACTGCCAAGTCCCCAGTACCCTTTTGTGATACAGACTGCATACTTGCCTCTTCGGATTGCTGTTATCCCCCTCTTTTTTTTTTTACCCCTACAGAACTGTATTTCATGGCGGTGAGCACTGGACTGACAAATCAGAGTGTCTTGGAAGCAGGCTGTAGTAAAAACGGTTTTTTTCAACTAATCATTAGCCCTTACGCTCAGCTAAACACTTCCCTCTTAACCCAGTTGTATCAGAAGTCACAATACACGTGGTGAGAAAGAAAACTGCATGCCCTACATACATCCTCTGAGATGGGACTTTTATTTCTCTTTACCAGTGTATGTCAAGGAGAAAGAGATGGTTTCCTCCAGTCAAGTTCAGGCCAACGCCTCCGGCCAGCAATGAGACCAACATTACCTTCAAAGGCCAAAAGAGAGTAAAATTAAGGAGCCTGTTTCCAGAAAATGAAAGCTTCATATACTCCACGTATTAATTTGAACCAAAGGATCTGTTTATCATATTTATACTACATGTGTATATTTATTATGTATTTGGGAGCTTGCCAGATGCTACTTGATAAAGCATAGAAGCCTGCACGTGGAAGTTATGGCTCAGAGAGGCCAGCCTACCATTCCATATGTATTACCCCTAGTTTTTACAGACTAGGGAAAGGACTGAGAAGTTCAGGCTCTCTCCATGTCCCACTCAAATGACCAGCCTCTCTGATGGCAGCCTGTTGCCAACAATGGGAGCAATCAGCACCAACTCTGAATTAACAATAATGATTACTTAAACACAGGCAACTGGACTGAAACGGCCTGCTACTCCTTTCACTTTGTTTCCACATAACCTGGTATTTAGAAAAAGATTAGTAGCTGGGGAGGAAAGGGGATATAGCAGATGGTCAATTTAGAGAAGATTTCTTGTACAGCAGCAAAAGAACTCAGTTAAGGACAGAGACACTTGCTATATATATTTACTACTCAATTTCATGGTATGGTACTTTAAAACCCTGACCTTGTTTAAGGGGTCAGCTACTCATATAGCTGGCAGAAATCTTCCTTTGTTTAAGATCAAAGCTAGAAGGAGAAATATCTATTTTGTACATAGCAGCTTGTTCAAGAAATCCAGCAAAGAAAACAAGCAAATACACCACATTCTCCCCTTCCAGTCACAGATCCATCCTCAGAGGAGACAGCCCGTCCTGCCTCAATCACAGGAATGTCAGCGTTCAGATGAAAGCATACCAGTACGAACAATGAATTTGGATTCAGACTTCTTTAGTCACCTGGCAAGCTTCCTTGCCTTAGCCAAAATTTCAGACTAGAAACTAGAAGAGCCAAAACACTGTAGTTAATCAGTATTTAAAAAAAAAAGAAAAAAAAAAAGAAAGAAAACAAAAAAAACCCCAAACAACTCAAAAATGAAAGAAGTCACAGAGAGRTCACCTTATTTTGGAAGTGTGCAACATTGACTTCTCTCACCCCAAGCCCAATCTTCCTATCCTTATACCAGGGTGAGATAAGCTCTTGTTAATTTTAGCCTCATTCACACATTCAGCTGTCATTCTCTCTTCTCAAAAGGGTTAGTCTGGCACAAAGTATCTGGTGTGCTGGAAAACAATAAGAAAGCCTTACAGGTTCCTTGGCAAGCAGGTGATATAAAGGAAGAGACATCTTCCAACACAGCGACATGAGCTGGAAACCTGCTCTGAGTAGAGCTAACTGGCCCCATATCTTCCACAATACTCTGTGGCAAAAACATCTTTGAACACACCGAAGATTTGGACAACATTTGAACAAGCTTTGGAGTCAGATGATCTCCGTACAGAAGGTTAACATCAAAAGGAACTTTTTAAAACGGGCAGGAGCAGCTGGTAAGATACACATTTGTTTTTACAGCTACCTCTCTCCCTGCTGGTCTTGGCACCTAGAGGTCCAAATGAAAGTGGTGCTAGTAAATGGAATCATGAAGTCAGCTATGACAGCTGCTCATAGCAGCACTAGTAACTGTTTCCCTGCCCTGACTGCATACCTGAGGCCCTTTGGGATTGTTGTTGAACTCTTCTACCACATCCATTCTCTGTTTAGGATTGACAGAGCCATCCACCGTTGCATACTTCAGCCCTAGTCGCTGGAGGTGCACAGCCACAACTTTCAACATACTCGTCCACTGAGAGACAACAACACTGGAGACAGAAAAGGGAGTTTAGAACAAGTTCCATGTGTACTGTAACAGTTTGGTTATTGCAGTGTCTCACCCAAGAGGAGACAATGATTCATGCACTCTTCCCCACTGCAAACTGGAGCCAAGTCCCTTCCCAGTTCAGAAATAGATTCATCTGTAGGTGCAGTGGGAGAATCTGCTGTGGAAGGCTAATATCCAATAAACTTCAGACAAATTAAGTCTATAACTTTCACCTCTATTTTTGGATTTTACATTGCCACCTACCAATCACAAGTCTGAGCTTTTTCTGCAAAATGAATCAATAGCAACACCAAACTTGGATTTCCCTGGGCCTCTCACTCCCCACACTTTTTGAATTAAACAGTTTGGGAGGCAATAATTTGTTTGATAGCTTTTTGGTAGGGAACAAAAGTAATGTTGGTGTTCCCATTCTTATGGTGGGAATGCTTTTTGGAAAAGATTTTGGAAAAAAGCTTTCTACATATGGTTCAACTCTGGAGTTGCCCAAGAACAGGACTTCCCCTTCCAACCCACACCCAACATAACAACACAGGTGTAACTACTTTGCAGCCACACACCTGTAAGTGCATTCTACACTGTTTAACAAAACCAAGCAGAAAACCCTGTAACACTGCAGTCTGGTGCAGAGCAAAGACACACAGAACTTGCATAGTGAGAGCTGCAGGACTTCAGCAATGCTTAAGTCCTCTGATCAATGTATTCCTTTATCTCAAACAGGTTCAGTTTTAACCACTACTTTATTCCCCTACTTTTTTGGGGGGGTGGGTTGCAGAGCTGAGGGCAAATATTTCTCAGCACAACCAAATTCTTCCCAATTCTGTTTCTGGAGAGAAGAGTCCTCCTGGGCCTCAAGGCCTGAGATTCCTCACACATTTCCCTATAGTTACACTCACCTACTTCTTAAACTACCCTCTTTTGCCTTAGATTTTTTCTCACAATCAGCTTTCAACTACTGCAGTACTGCCACTGTTTTACCATACCAGAAGTTTTGTATTCAATTGTTTTAAACTATTTCTGCTGCTGTCAAGAGACATGCCTCTCTCAATCACTATGACTAAAGAAAAGGACATGTTTACTAACCTTTTCTGAGACTCAGAGTGACTCTGAATAGTTTTCAGTTCAGCCAAGAGGTGAGCTACCTGCAGGGGGGAAAAAAAAAAAAAAAGTTTTGACTTGCTGTCATAACCCAGTTCATGCTTGGCTATTCTTCACTAAAATAGGAAGTGATCAAAATAACTCTTCAAATGGAATTTCTTCCGTGCTCAGACTTTCAAGATATTTTAATAGTCATTAGTAAGAATGCTCCCACCGTGGAAAACAGGGTTAAGAAATCAAATCACACAAACATATTTTATAGATTCCAAGCTTCCTGTGAGAAGCCAAGTTATTGCCACCTCTCCTCTTGCTGCCATCCCATTTTTTCTAGCTCTTCACAAGCACCATGCTCTCACATGCATGCTTTTCTAAACTTCTGTGAATCCAGTGCTCAAGATTTTCACTGACAGTTTATCAGTACAGTCAGATTCTCACAGCTTTATTAGAAGTACCCATCAACACCTGATAAGTTGGAGCCTTCCCAGAAGGGGTCCAGCAGACTATCAATATACTCAGCTGATTTCATCTAAATTGCCAACTTAGCCTAATCTGCAATTAGCAAGGTGTGACAATTCATTAACAATTAAAAGGCAAAGTGCTGAAATCCAAGCTTCTCAGGGAAGGTCAGAAAACCACAACCAGAATACCTTGGTGCTCTCCCTGGTGATTTCAAAGATATCTGTTTTAAAAGCTGTGCCATTGAGGTAGACTGTTGACTTGGAATCAGGAGTCTGGAGCTCAGAGAGGGTCAAAGCACTAAGTTGTTCCTCGATGGAGAGGGAAAGGCCTTCACTGTTCAAGTTAACTTGGTCCAGAGCCTGTGGGAAAGAAAGCAATATAATAAGGGATTAAGCCTGAGATCAAATTCAGTACTGCTCCACAGTCTGCACAATGTCTGCCAAGAATAGTTGGTTTGAAGGAAGCTACGCAATATGAAGACAGAACGATTACTGGGTCAGACCAGCAGTCCCTTTGGCCCCTAATTCTGCCCCAGGAAGGGGCAGCGTAGGGAAAGCATGTGAGCTCAGCCATTTTCTGTGGTCCAGTCTCCGCAGATTCCCCCTCCCATAGCATTTAACAATTGCAGGATTAAAGATGTTACAAGATAAATCCCTGCCTGTTCCCTTAGTATCTGGACTTATTCTACAGATGCTTTATATGACAGAGAAAAGAAGTTCTGCAAGATTAGTCTACTTCATGCAAGGCGACTTCAGTCAAGACACTTACAGAGCTCTCCAACACACTAGCCTTTGAAAAAGGCTACATTTGTGTACTTGTGCACTTTTCAAGACTAGGTTAAGATCAAGACTACTTCTTTGCCATTAAAATTCTTTTTTTTTTTTTTTTTTTTTTTTTTTTAATTAGAATAAAGGTATTTCCAGACACCCAGGTGCCCACACAGGTCATGCTGGGGAACTCTTTAGTAGGAAGTATGCCCATCTAAAACCTCTCGGGCTGTAAAACACACAGTCCTAGAAATGGCTCAGTTCATACACCCCTAGCTAAGTGATGCAACAGTGTTACAAAGTCTGTTAACTTACACACTTAAAAAAAAAACCACAAAAAACCCCACACCACTACAGTACAACGCAATTACCACTTTCAGTAAGGAGAGATGGCAGCAGCACTGACGGAGCCTCAACAACATGGACAAGACGTGGACAGTACTTGAGACCTGGGAGGCACTTTGGGAGCCTGCTAGAAATTCCTTTTGACTGAGCCCAAACTCTTGTGCAACTGCCAAGGAAGGAAGACAAAACGTCAAGAGCTCTCAAAGGCATTTCCAAGCACTGCCCAGCCACCTCCAGCAAGAGTTTCATCAGTACGAAATAAGAACCAACAAGCAAGCAAATACCTGATTTAACACAGGAACTCATCAAACCCCACATACAAAAAAAAAAAAAAAAAAAAAAAAAAAAAAAAAGACAACACAAATCAGAGTACCACATACCTTATACTAATACTGACATCTCTTCTCTGAGCAATTAGACCTTTATTTCAGAAAGGAATTTTAGACCCAGGGAGGTTAAGAGATTTGCCCAGACCCACAACAGTGAGTACACACTTTTGGAATACTATGGTAGGATTCTTCATAACATCAGGGGAGCAGCAAAGCATTTTCCAAAGAATTTCTAAGTCCTGACCCCATGTAGCCAGGTCTGTTCCCCCTCCTTAACTGTGCACTTAAGAGTCACTTCTGCAAATGTTTTCAGGGGAGGGTGTTCTCAAACCTTTCTCAAATGGGTTACCACCAGCATACTCTCTGCCTTCATTTTTCTGCTCTTGTCTCTTTAGGTAGGATTGTAGTGTTGACCTAGAAAAACAAGACAAAGACTGTGGGATTTACAGCAGGAAAAAAGGCAAGAGGGACCTGAGCTTAACAAGCAAGCTGATGATGCATTAAGGTAAGGAAGGTTTCATTAATCATTTAGTCACAAAATGATCACAAAAACCCCCAGTTTTGTTTAACTTGAATATGATCAAAACCAAGATCCATTTTGGAAAACACAAGAAGAAGCAAGTCTGCTTATTGGAATACCTCGAGTATAGTAAGAGCCAGGGCCCAATGGACAACATTCTTCATAACAAAAGGACATCTTTAAATGTATATTTAAAAGGAAGGAAGACTCTTTACAGCAACACTGTTGAAAGAGACCCTAGGAGAACACAAAGTGATGCTGGCTTGCATTACAGCCATCTGGAGAGGCCTGCATAATTTCCAATTGTATAAATACCACAGGGCAAAGAAGAGAAATTCTCTCCTTTACAGGTGCTGGCACATCATCATTTAAGAACTACTGTTGCAGTTCCAAGTCTTTGGAGTCCTGAAATCAATGAGATTAAGTGAAAGGCTACAATACAAAGCTCATACAAGGCATGAACATAGGGGAGAAAAGAAATGCATCAGTTTCAACTATTACCAGAAGCAGCAATATATTTTCAAAAATGACTGACAGATAGTCAGAAAGCAAAAAAATTATCAGGAATTTGTCCAAAAGCTTTTCTCATCTAAAGCGGATTGCTCTTTCTGATTTTTCATACTAGTAAGAAACAAAAACACAAAATACCCTATCTCTTCCCACATTCATACCTGGATCTTGCAAAGAGTACATTGTATACAGACTGCTCCTCTACTGAAAGTTTTAACTGATGCAACTGCGTCCTACGCTGGGGCAGAGATACCTGAAGCAAAAATATACAGGATCAGATGTATATAGTGCAAAAATCTTATACATCATCACAAACATCAGTGTTCCAAGATATTAACATAGTATTCCAAGTTTCAGAAGATAGCGGTTTGTTTCTTCATTAAAGTTATTCATATTAATGCAATTATGACACAACAGAGATACCCACAGAACTCCAAGTAGCCTGGTTAACACTCAGGATAAAAATCTTTATTCCAAATCATCTGACAGCAAAAGGCATGAGCAACTAAGCATTGACTGGCATATAGCTACCATGGAGGGATTCATTTATTGCGTTGTAAAAGTAGCTTCTCAGTTCCCCAGTTCACCAAAACTACACCTTTTAAAGGCTTACAAGACACACCAATAACCTAATACTCAGTTTAACAGACTATTTGTAGAGAGTAATGCGGAAAGCCAATGCCCCAGCATGCACCAGATCCATTTGACACACAGCAGCTTTGATTCTCAGCGATCTAGGCTAGCTCAGAGACCTAGACTAACTTTCTGCTAAGTGGGCATCTACTTGCAATTACTTGACAGATTTTCATCTGCATATGATTTATAACTAAAAGGTTTAATTACTCAATTAATTAATTATTAAATATTTCTGCTTTCTGGATAAGCAACCAAAGCATCCCACAGGCATTCATTCCTCTTGTTCAAGAGACTACAGTAGACAGAAAAATCCACTCATAAACAAACTTATGCATGTAAAGAACTGACTGGCTGCTGCAACAAAAACAACGGAATGATTGTCTGGTTGTGGAGGGTGAAGTTCTTACCAAGGGCTTGCCAGTTGAATCCAGCTGGTCCTTGGTCCTCCGTAATAAGAGACTCCTGGTTAAGAGGCTTAGCCTCTCTCCTCCCTTCTTTGTGTTGTTATCTACCTGGTACTTCCACACTTTGTATTCATCAAAAGGAGAGCAACGTAGAAACCTACAACAGGAGGGAAGGAGACTTCATACCAAGGGAAGAAAAGTTCTTCAGTTACTCCTGAATGACCACGTGCTGGTTTTGGCTGAGATAGAGTTAATTTTCTTCATAGTAGCTGGTATGGGGCTATGTTTTCAATTTGTGCCAAAAACAGTGTTGATAATACAGGGATGTTTTAGTTATTGCTGAACAGCGCTTACACAGAGTCAAGGCCTTTTCTGCTCCTCACACCACCCCACCAGCGAGTAGGCTGGGGGTGCACAAGATGTCAGGAGGGGACACAGCCAGGACAGCTGACCCCAGCTGACCAAAGGGATATTACACACCATATGACGTCATGCTCAGCACATAAAGCTGGGGGAAGAAGGAAGAGGGAGATGTTTGGAGTGATGGCGTTTGTCTTCCTAAGTCACCGTTATATGTGATGGAGCCCTGCTTTCCTGGAGATGGCTGAACACCTGCCTGGAGATGGGAAGTGGTGAATTAATTGCTTGTTGTGCTTTGCTTGCGTGCACGGCTTTTGCTTTMCCTATTAAACTGTCTTTATCTCAACCCATGAGTTTTCTCACTTTTACTCTTCCGATTCTCTCCCCCATCCCACTGAGGGGGAGAGAGTGAGCAGCTGTGTGGTGCTTAGTTGCTGGCTGGGGTTAAACCACGACAGACCAGAACCAAATTCCTTGCTATCCAAAACAAACCACTTCTGGTTCAGCCACAACTGCTAGGAGCAGTAAAACACTTCCAGTGTAATGACGCCAATAACTTGTTTGCTCAAAAGTCTTACCATCACTAGCACAGTGAAAGCGTCTTTCTGRTTCTGAACCCATCACTTCCCCTTAGCTCGTTATGTCTCAAGGACGACCAGCAAATGAAGGGCATCAAGAAGCACAGGCACTTGCCAAAAAGCATATTCATTTGTTATTTCAAAATCCAGTACCTGTTAATTTAAAATTAATTTCAATTATCCAAAATTAATTTCAAATGCAAGTTCTCTCTGGTTCTCCAACACCCTTCATAATCTTTCCCCCCTCAGTAATGAGGAGCACAGAGTTTAACATGCTTATCATTTGTTTAGAGAAGCCGAAGTTTTCACCCTTTCCTTCAATGCCCTTGTAGCACAACACACTTTAATAAGGTCTTCCCAGGCTGCCCTGGTAGGAACAAGGATTATCGCACAAAACTTCTGTTCATTAAAATTGGTTTTGTGGATATTCATCTTGTAGACATAGGAGATCTGAAGTAATTTCCCCATTGCCCTCTATGAAAGCAGAATAGCTACACACAACAGTAGACACACGGTCAGCCTTGTGCAATGCTTCAGCCACAGCCTTTGTAATCCAGTGCCTGAAGTGTTAATACAACTAGTCTCACTGCCCCACATATCTTAGAAACCTCTCAAACTTAGAAACAACTTCAGCACTTTGTCAGTGAAGAATTACTGGAATGGGAGCCCTGTCCATGTGCCTCACATGCAGTCAGCTCACCTCAGGAGAGAGTACATGTCCAGTAAGTTGTTCTGTATCGGCGTCCCGGTGACAGCCCATCTGGCACTGGCTCTCAGTTTGCACACAGCTATAGAGGTTTGAACCTTTGGGTTTTTAATATTGTGAGCTTCATCCAATATAACTCGAGCCCAAGCTACCCTGAGCAGAGGGGAACAGGGAGATGACCCACTCTGAAAGAAAAGCAGACTATTTATAACACAGAGCAATAACCTTACTAGGCTCTCTAAAGAGCTACAAGCAAACATATTTTTCCAGCAAGAAGCCTTTTYCTGATGTTAGTCAGCAGTAATCTGAGCTCTTACTGTCATGTAAGAGATGCTCTCAAAAAAATCATCTCTCCAAAGCTTCCATGAAAGTTTATAAGCCAAAGAATATAACATGTTTGCCTGTTCTTAATACCAATTTCTAATCTGTTGCTTTTAACAATTTATCACCTCTTTCTTCCCAAGAGGCATTCCATATCAGTAAAATTTTGCTAGGCTGGGACCAAGGACCACATATAATTATTCTGATCTCTCTACAGTTTTTTTTATAGATGCCACCTTGACATTTCAGGAAATTCAAAGGCCTGTTTGCTTTAAGAGCTACATCTAGATCTGCACACAGAGGTAGGAGACAAAAATATCCACCAGCAAAATATCCACTTCCTCTATAATGTGTAGCCAAGTTCAGTAAGCATTTGGCAATCACTTTATTATTTTCATAGCCTAGCAAATACACTGCTGTTTCTTCAAGAGTGCAGCATGTAAGCTGCCACAGTCTCAGTTCAGACTGACCCAGAGCCTGAGCGTGACACGTTTCTGGTAGTTTAAAGTGACATTAGTGCTTCAAGCAGCAAAGAACACCAAACAGGAGATTCTAGTGTTCCTTTACAGTCTCACCTCGAAAGGAGGAGTATGAGATTCATCACTGCACTCTTAAAATTATTTTTTAGGACATTCAATTTATTCAGTGTAGCGTATTCTGTATTACTACAGAACTGATTTACTGTGAATATTTTTCCCCCGTTTTCTTTCTCCACTTCACAGCACTTTCTCTCATCACTTTATTTTTATTGTGCAAACTCAACAGGGGACTTATGGGGAAAAAAAAAATATTCAACCTGCTGCTTACTGTAGCATACATAAGGTGCTACTTGAAACAATAATGGCTTGCAACAGCTCAGAACAAAATGATAAGGCAATCCTCTATCAAGAATATGGCTTCTCACCCCCACATCATAGTCCTCAGCAGGGACTTCCCCCTCCTCTTTGCTTGTGGGAACCTCCTTGGAGAGAAGGCTGTAGGTTGTGACAACAACATCATATTCAGAGAGCCTGCACAAAGAGAAAGTAATAATCAGGAATAAGAACAGCTGAGGAATTCATTTTGCAAGGCAGACAAAATGCATGCTCAAGGTTCAAGAACCCAGTTCTACAAGAGCTGAAGTGCAGTTTTACAGAAAATGGAGCTTCATAGCAGTCAAACAGGAAGGGCACGTTGTCCCCGTTTTATGGATACTGAAAGTAGACACAGCAAGCTCAAGACGGCAAAAGCCAGTGGTATAGAATGCACTCCACATGAAAGGAACACTACTTAGAATTTGGCACCTAGAAACACTGCTCAGCATGGCCTAGTGCTGAAAATTTTCTGATCTATACATACAGCTGATAAAAAAAAAAAAACCCAACCACAAAGCGCAAGCGTGGAAGAAACTGCTACTGACAATCTCTGCAAGCAAGAGATGTTTCAGAGAATGTACACCTTTTTTTGTTATCAGGAACAGCAATAGCCTGCACCAGAACCACTCAGCATGGATACAGGCCATAAAGGTTTTGCTATATACATGTTGACAGCAGACATCAGCCTGACTTTCTGTATCCTCCACATTTCCATACTTCAGGTTCTTCCATCATTCTACAACCACTGAATTTCACCTCTGATATACGCAATCTCTCACTAAGGAGTATTTTACTTTTCTTGGTCATATTTATGGTTTAGCACTTACGCTTCTGCATGTTTATCTCTGTTTGGCCCATGGTACAAATATACCCTCAGTTTGCCACAGCCCACACGTCTGTCAATCTCTTTCTTCCAGTGATGGATCAAGGATGCAGGACAAATGATTAAAGTGCTGCAGGAAGGGATAACAGTGGAATCTGCAGGGAAATATTGCAGACAGATTTCAATGTCTTCACATTAGACTACAACAAAGACAGAAGTTTTAGAAAGTCACAACAATTAAGATTGGTCCAATTTTCCTGTGAACACAGTTTGTGAAGCAGACATCTCCAACATTGCATTCCTGGGGACTGTTAGTTCTGGGTGGAAAAAAAACTCTACTTAAACACTAAAGCATCACTTGCTCTCCACTCAGTGTTATACTATATATGTGTGCGGAATCAGTCTCAAGGAGGTGAGTAGTAACTAATTTAAGTCCTTATGCTATGAAAACTATGCATATGTTTGTATATGTTGAAAAAACTATGAAACTTTTTTCAAAACAGCATATGCTGGCTTTACCTGGTTCAGGAAACTAACCAATAAAAAAAATCCAAAACAATATAAAGTAATGAGTTGGGAAATCCTACACATCCAATGGAAGAACAAATGACACTGATCAAGAGAAAAGTCTTGCAAGGGAGTGCAGTAAACATTAAGCCCCATGGAATTGTCCTACAGAAGGGAAGTGAGCACAGATAGAGTCTGTTTTACAAGCTGTTAGCCTATAACACTTTTGGCATTTCAATCGTAATTTTGGGCATTGCATCGTAACATATGTACTGTATGATGGAAACAATTCTGTACCATTTTTGGATAGCCATATTTCTAACTTCTCCTTTCTTTTCTCTGTCTTCAGCTGCTTCTGGGCCAGAATGAGAGCTATCATCGTTAGAGTCTTCCCCAAGCCCATGTCATCCGCTGGAAAGAGACACACAGAAGTTGTGATGACCTGCAGAAATAAGACCCCCTAGCTCAGACCTACACTGAGGTAAATACTGCAACAGAAATTGCCCTGGGGAGCCCTGGAAATAAAAATACACGTCTGATCATTTCAGGGTATGATTTAGTAATGGGTTAATACCTGTAATTGGTCAAAGGGCACAGAAGAACGAGCCCCTTGACATGCCTACAAAATAACTAGTTATTGGCCTCTGAGTAAGTTATAGAACCATAGAATCATTTAGGTTGGAAAAGACCTTTAGGATCATGGAGTCCAACTATCAACCTAACACTGCCAAGTCCACCACTAAACCATGTCCCTAAGCACCACATCTACACCTCTTTTAAATACCTCCAGGGATGGTGACTCAACCACTTCCCTGGGCAGCCTGTTCCAATGCTTGACAACCCCTTCGGTGAAGAAATTTTTCCTAACGTCCAATCTAAACCTCCCCTGGCGCAACTTGAGGCCGTTTCCTCTTGTCCTGTCACTTGTTACTTGGCAGAAGAGACTGACACCCACCTCACTACAACCTCCTTTCMGGTASTTGTAGAGAGCGATAAGGTCTCCCCTCAGCCTCCTTTTCTCCAGGCTAAACAACCCCAGTTCCCTCAGCCACGCCAAGCTTCTGCTACCATAAATCTGCCCCCGAGAATCCACTTTCCCATTCTGTTGCTTACCCAGAATTCCTCCACACGGTCTCTGACTCTCTCTCCAGAGTAGCCATGCGAGCGCTTGTTTTTGGTGCAGCAGCAGTGGAACCTGAGAGGGCGAGACAGAGGATTTGAAGGAAACACCTTGCAAACTTCAGACACTTCTGCTTCCTGTACCAAATTATCCAGTTGAACCGTCCTACTACAATCTTACTAAAAGGAGTTTGCCTACCTGTTCTTTTCCCACATGGACAGGGACACCCAAGATGAGCAAATCCTGCAGACGGGGTCAGCAGTAGCACAGATCAGTCTCACTAATGCTTTACACATAAACCATCCTAGCACCTCACAGTGCTCTGAGAGCATGCGAGGGTGGCTTGTTCAGGTGGAAAATCCACCCAAGCCTACCTTGCTCACAACAGGCATCGCTGTCAAGGAGGAGGATTAAGAACACTTCCCCTTTTCTCACCAAGTCTAAGACCCCTACAGATTCTTAAGAGACAGGAAGACAGACTACATACTATCATCATAAGACATTAAATGGCCTTCCCCAGCACTGAAAAGGTCCCAAGTGGATCTGGCAAGTGACACAACATAAATACATCAACACACCATCTTGTAGAGGCATGTGCCTTACGATACCTTGCACATAACCTCAACTATGGGTTCTGCACCACCGTACAGATAAAGAGCTGCTCTTTGGTAAATCAGAACTGACTACTCTGGAGTCCATTGGGTTGCATGAACTCGATCATCTGCAACACTTTAAAAAGACTATTTTTATAGCTCACTGGGAGACCTAACTGGAGAAAAGAGCAATAACAAGGTTCTCACTAGAGACCTGCCTCTGCTCTGCCAGATGTGTACAAACAAATGATTGCGAGTTGGTTGCTTTGTCTTAGGCACTACCACTTCATTCAAGCGCTAAATTTTCTGAAGACACCACAGCAGGAGGGTAGAACATCAGTATCACCAATCTAAAGCAACTCTCATGGGTGGGAAGTAATTAGAGCATCTCCTTCCAGTAGGTTGAAAACTGCAAAGTAAAATGTGAAAGGACAGGATGCTCTAGCGTATCATCCTGATGTTACACTTCATGATGGAGGTAACAGTAAACCTCTAAGTTCAGCAGCACAACATCCTCCATCTTTGCCAACTCACCTTCAGTCCAGAGGGATCGTCAGCTACTGTCTGCTCTGTTGGACAGGATTCCAGAGATTTGTGAAGATGATTAATAGCATCACTTGTGGCACTGTGTACAGCCCTGATTCGGTCTTCTGTCATTCTTCCTCCATATAGATTCTGCACACCAGAGTTCACTGGAAAGATACAGTATTATGCATGARGTGTGTTTACAAAGCTCCCAAGCAGATCTTTCATCTCAGAGATTGATCTCAGTGGCTACAGAAGCCCAAGGGGCAGTACGCAGCTCACAGTACCAAAAGAGGTTTAGTACTCTCACATATATCCACAAATTGCAGGATTCTTTCAAAACTAGTCCTCACCAGTGTTCTCTTTAATGAAAAAAAAAGGTCTTTCCATACTTACTTCCAAAACCATGGCCACAATATTCACTGGAACCCAAAGCAGCAGCAGCAGCAGAGGGGTGACTGTGTGAGCCTGAAGAGGTCCCTGCTGTAGGATCCTGGAGCGGTAGTGGCGTTATCAACTTTGTACCGCCTGGCCTGCCAAATGGGTTAGGCAAAGATTCCTCACGACAGCCACTGCTTGCTCTATCCTCCCCTTAAGAAGAAAGGAATTGCAGGTTGAAAAGGTTGCACAGTGGACCTCAGAGCCTTGCGTTACAGCCCAGAGAAGGGCCTTTGTTTTGCCCAATGGTCTGCTTGCAAAATATTATTAAGTGGTCACACGGATTTAACAGCAGGGTAGCAGGTTACCATATCAGCTGAGCCACCGCAACTACTAACATGCATGCTCTTAGCCTGCTCCTACGTGACAGGCAATGCAGTTCAGCTCAAGCCTCCATGTGTGGTTCATACCAACACAATGAACTTTGCAACTGTGATCAGATTAGTGCAAACACGAGGTCAATTCTGCACACTGTTCCCAGCGGATTTATTCCTTTTAAAGACATGTTTCTTGTCAATGTTTTGGTCACAAAAACTATCAAAACATCCAAGAACTCTGAACTTTTCTCTTCTTCCTGGAAAGGTCTGTCTTGCTTAAAACCAGATATGGTATAAGACATTGGCACTGCTTGTTGCGTGGTGGCCTGTGAGTTACTGTTTCTTTGCTAGAGATCACCAGTTTCCAGAGTCGTCAAACTAGATCTTTTAATCAACACAACTGATATTATGATCACAAAGTAACTATCCTGTTGAGGTGATCGTACAGGTAACTCAACAAAATGCCTCTCTTCCACAGATGATTAATACTAGTTAATGGAATTAGGAAATCACTTTACAGGAATGGCACACTGGAAGCTGCTTATCTTGCATCTGGTAACTTAAACATTCAGACACAGCAGCCAAAACATGCATAAGCAGCATGGTTCCATACTGCAACAAAGAGGAAATTAATACTTCACTGGCAAGTTCTCAGAGGGACACCTGCCTCAATCATGTAGCCAAATCTGGAAACAGAACTAGCCCTGGGTCCTAACCATGGGAGGAAACTCTCTTGGGAAGCCACCACACTTCAGAAGAAACGTTTGAGTTGTTCCATTCATCCTCTCCCAGACACACACTTTGCAACTAGCACTTTTCATCTTCAGTGAATCTCAACAGACAAGCTTCATGCAGGCCACATGCCATATATAAGTTTATGCTATTTTTCCTCAATATTAACAACTATAGTAAGACAAACTGTTTTGCAAAGTTCTGGGGCAAAAAAATTTAGCCCTACCTTTTTCAGTAGTATCTGCTGTCGAAATGTTAAGAGCACAGAGTGCAGCTTCCAAATCCTGCACTTGCTTTAATAACCGTTCCCCTTTATCTGGCAGCAGCTGAATGTTCACTGTAGCCAATGTACTCTGCAAAACAAAAAAGAATCCAAAACCTGAGTGTGCTTAGCAAGCTGTCATGGTTTAACGCCAGTCAGCAACCAAGCACCATGCAGCCGCTCACTCACCCTCCCCCCGCCCCCCRGTAGGATGGGGGAGAGAATTGGAAAAGCAGAAGTAAGAAAATTCATGGGTTGAGTTAAGAACAGTTTAATACTTGAAATAAAATATAATAATAATAAAAAATTGTAATGAAAAGTAAAACAACGAGAGAGAGAGAGGAACAAAACCCAGAGAAAAAAAAACAAGTGATGCAACCGCTCACCACCTGCTGACTGATGCCCAGCCAGTCCCCAAGCAGTGATTGCTGGCCCCCCGGCCAACTCCCCCCGGTTTATATACTGAGCATGACGTCATATGGTATGGAATACCCCTTTGGCCAGTTTGGGTCAGCTGTCCTGGCTGTGCCCCTCCCAGCTTCTTGTGCACCTGGCAGACCATGGGAAGCTGAAAAGCCCTTCACTAGTGTAAGCACTAGTTAGCAACACCTAAAACATCAGTGTGTTATCAACATTCTTCTCATACTAAATCCAAAACACAGCACTATACCAGCTACTAGGAAGGAAATTAACTCTATCCCAGCCAAAACCAGGACACAAGGTCTCTGCCAAGAGAGAACAATCAACTCAGAAGTTTAAAAACACTAATCTAATGCCATAGTAATTTGTATTTTGATACTGTTCTACAATCTCCAAAAGCATTTAAGTGCCATTCAGTGTGATTAAATAGTCTTTTAGCAGAAAATAAACTAACCATTAGTGTACTTTAGAAAAGATGGAAGGATGCAGGGCCCCCCCCTTTTATGAAACAGGATGAACAGGTAGTCAAGTGACTTGGACAATCTTAACATCTCTCAAAGCACCTGAAGTTCAACCTATTTGCACATTTCTTTCTATACTAGCAGGAACAACAGATCTGACTGTTTATTTTGAGGGTCTGTTCTGAGCTCTAGGCAAACAGGGGTTTTTATAATAAAAACTATGAAACATAATTATTGGCAATTATTAAAAAAAGCAAACAGGCCGTTTATTTCCTCTTAATGTGACCTTTCATGGCTAGATCACTCTTACTCCACAAGGCCAAGAGAGACCACCAGAAACAGTCACATTATTTAAAAAGGTTAAGATGGCTGTGCACTGTTCCATCTTATGCAAATTACTTTCTGGGTAAAAGACAGACACAACCTCAGGCAGGTCAAAACTGAGCACCCCAAATGCAGAAGGTTGTACTACCTTAGGGGTAACTGTCTGCTGTGTGGCTTGAAACAACTAGCCTGTGCCTAGGCTGAATTCCCTCCCTTGCCCCATCTTCCTAAACCATCCAAATATTTTGGGTTTCTGCTGTGAGGGGATACCATATACTGATGCCTGTCACAAGTACGGGAAGTCACTCTGAACACAGAAACAAAAAAAAGGAATAATAGGCGCAATAAATGACCTTCTTCTGCTTCAGCTGGACTACAAGGTGGTTGTGAAGGGCTTTAGGGTCCTGGGGTCCTTCCACATGATGTGATGCTGCAGCTCCGGGCAAAGATGTCCCCTGCATACTCTTCCCTGATTTTCCTGAAGGAATCTCTCTTGACTGCGAACTCTCAACTGATTTCTCAGGTTTACTTTTACCTGATGAGGAATAAACAAATCCTACTTCATCAGTGTCACTGCCAGAAACTGCATCTACAGCCCGTCCCAGCCCTGGCCTGATTTGTGTCTTGGGCAGCACTGCCTCTGCTCCTCCCTTCAGGGCAGCATGTTGAAATGCTGACTGTGGTACTGCTGGGGAAATAACATCTTCTTTAGACGTCGCTTTCATTCCTCCATTCTTCCCACCAACGTATTCTTTCTTTCTGGTTTCTTTATCCCCACAGCTTTTTAAGCTCTTCTCTCCAAGCTGCTCCTCCTCTGGAGGCTTGGTATTTGTATTTTGCTTTCCAAGACTTAGTGGAAAGAGCTTTGATCTCCCGCCTGGCTCTTTCTCCACACACTCAGAAGACTTGTTGGATTCCCTGCCACTTCCACCATATTTCTCTTCCTCCCAAAGTGTGTTTTTCCCTTTCCAAGTCTCAGAAAGACCAAGTTTAGATTCAGACACTGTGCTTTCCTTAAGTTCTGGATCACTCCTATTTCCCATGGACTGCTTCTTTTTAGTTTTCAGCCCTTCTAGAGGTTCTTTCTCTACGGAGGAATCAGAGGTTGATTTCTTCTCTTTATGTGACACCAGCACACCCTCTTTCTCTGCTTTTACTCCTTTTGCTTTACTTTCCTCTCCATTGCCTTGCTTAATTTGTTTCCAGGATGATGGCTCACAATTCTTGTCTATCACTTTGAACGGATTTCTTTGGCTGCTGGGATTGAAGAGAGATGCTGCGTTGGGCTGTGATTCTAAGGTTTTTGACACTTTGGTAGCTTTTGGATCCTGCAATATACACAAGTGAGTAAGTGCTAATGTACAAATTATTAAAGCTTGCTAACTATACACACAACCTGATAATCTCAAGCAAGACTTCATTCTCTACGAACGTCATCTTTCCTATCATCTTAACAGGATCAGGATAAACATTTTACAAGGAAAACAAAACAAAACTGCTGGTTTTCTGCTTTCTTTGCCATTCCCATGCTTTTTGGGGATCAAGTCCCAACAGCATCATCCTCAAGAAAAGAGGACGGCCAGAGATCAAACCCAAGTTTCTTTTAAGACTGGAGAACAGCGATTACTTCACAGAATTTACGAGTAAGAGAAGTCTCATCTGGAGGACAGCAGGCTGATACGCTTTTCACTATGTAGTTTCAGAGGTGATTACAGTATACAGAATGAACAGTCATGCTGGAATAAGCTGACACTATAATACATATGAAACATTCATACCTGCCATGGGACGCTTCCACACCATTTCYTCCCATTCAACTTACTTTTAAGGCATCGGTAAAACAACCTACCAAAGAATAAAACAAGATCTGAACTGCAGGAGCCAGTAAAGGAACTCTAAGCATTCTTTAAAAAGCACTTTGCACCAAAAACATCACAGACAAGTTCTCTTGATTTGCACTTTACATCCAGACTCCTGCATAGCAAAATGCCATGAACATTGGCAACAAAGCTTTTTAAAAAAGCATTATTCTCTGGATAAAGATTCCTAGGGTTTGGGGTTGTTTGTTTTTTAACTTTAGTAATAAAAAAAAAAAACCTGCTCAGGCAAAAATATTGTTTATGTTCAGAGCCTCAGAAGTGTCCTATGATTTCAAGGTGTAAGGAAACAGCTATTCTTTTAGTTACACCGCACAGGCCACCTCATCTTTAAAGCACCTCAGGAACCTAAAAACTTTGGATGTGATCTTTTTTTAAACTGGGAGCCAACCAGGACTGCTGCAAGAACTTTATCAGAATTAATACTGGTGAATTCGATGCAACCATCATGAGTCTTAGATGAACCCAGCCACAGAGCCATCTTCAATTTTGTTAAAAACAAACATTATCTGATCACTTAGTTTTATACCATTGAATATAATTGCTAATAAAAATAGCAAACATTTTGAAACATGCTGAGTGAAGGCCTCAAGGCTGGATGAGCTTTTTCAATTCTAGAAGGAAATTGCAAGTCAGCCACCATCAAACAATTCCAAACGTTCAAACCTGTACAACAAACCTTTGCTTCCACTTTGAGGAACTTACTGGTATTCATCTCTGTCCTGCTGCTGAACCAAGACTTGCAGCTCCACCATGCATCCCTCGTGGATCAAGCAGTGAGAAGCAGGAATACTGAAAAGAGGAAAGGAAAACAAAAGAGTTAGAATAAAGACAAGACAAGCTGCCCAGGGAACAGCAACGGCAAAAACAATTACTTGAGACGAAATACTTGGAGAGTCTTCTCAAAGACTACGTGACTAAGAAAATAAAAGTTTATTACTGCTGTCATAGCACTGAATTTCCCTCAGAACGGTCGTGTGTCGTCCCCCCCCAGCCGCACACCAGCGGGGAGGCCTTCCCGCCCCCCTGCCCTGCACCTACGGCGCCGGCAGGACGAAGCCGCAGGCCGCCGGGCCCTGCGCTCCGCACACGTAGAAGCTCTTCCCCTTGTTGGGGCCATCGCGGACGCCCGTCTTCAGGAAGCAGAGGGACCCTGCAGGGCGGAGAAGAGGGGAACTGGTCAGACCAGAAGCGGGACCCCCACACCCGGGACACACTCCCCTCCCCCCCCCCCCCCCCCCCCCCYCCGCCGCCCCTCACCGTGCTCCGCGCACGGCACAGCCTCCATCACCAGGCGATAACCGCCACGCCCACTCTTGAAATCAGCCAATCCTACCCCGCGCCTGCGGACTCTCCAATCAGGACAGGGCAAGGGTGCGGTAGAGCCAATCGCCGCCGCGCTGGGACTTCACTGTTCCCCGCCCCCCTCGCTCCCCCACCCCCAGCTCCACGTAGATTCTGTTTTCGAACGCTGGGGGAAAGGGCGGGAAGAGGAAGGCGCGCTGCGATTGGCGGGCGCACACCACAGAAAAGCGGCCGGCCCCCTAAGTGGGCGTGGCCATGGGGAAGAGGGCGTGGCCTTGGCCGCGGCGGCAGCGCCGGGCCGCCGCGGGGGAGTGAGGCGCCCCGCGATGCGCCCAGGGCGCGGCTGCGGCGTCGCTCGGCACCGCCCCCGGCTCGGGCGCCGTCCTCGGGGGGCCGCGCAGCACCCAGAGGGCCTTCTGGTTGAGTTTTACCGCATTGAGCGCCTCTTCGATGGAGCGTGCGCTTGCTGCGTGCCTAGCAGTGAGCCCCAGCGCCCGCCGTCCCGTATACCAGGTACGGCCGTGCGCTGGAACCAGCCCGGCGGCGAGAGACCGGTGCTTCAGCCAGGATGCGGTCCCGTCCTGCGGAAGCGCTTCCAAGTGCCACTGCTGCCAGGTTCATCCACTAAGTTCAATATACTTTTAAAAGTAAAACATTCAAAAATAAATTTAAGTTGAAATAACAGTAGTATAAACAAACACCATGGACTATCAGAGGCTGGAAATAGTTTTTTTTCCCTTTTGTATTTAAGATGGGGAATATAGTTCTACAAAATGTGTGCATTTCTTAATTACTGCTTTTGTTAATGACAGTTCAAGTGAGATAATGACTCTGGTAATAACAGAATTATGGAAAGGTTATAATGTGTTTAGCAAAAATATTAACAACATTTACACTAAATAACAAGATTAGTAAAATTAACACTGACAGCCAAATTCAGTTACAGTGCAAACTGATGCAACTCCACTGACCAGCCTGAAGGCTGAATTTGGCTCAGTACCTGTGTGAAAAACGTGCTTTTTACACAATACTAACAACTTTGTGCTTTCACATGTGCCTTGGAATTTTTCCTCCTAAATTGACGCCATTTTCGGCTAGCACCAACTTCACCCCACCACAATGCATTCATACTCACGCGTGCCCTTTTCACATTCAGCGACAACTTTGCTCAGCTTGTTTTGAAGCAGGAATATGAAATAGAAGGGATGCAGATAGAATACTTCAAGCCACCTGAGGCAAGTGTATACCTTAAGGAGTGCCGAGTACTACAAGAAACTGTGATTGTAATGTTAATGATAGCAATAATGACCTCAGTGCAGGGCATTTCCTGGCAAATACTGGGATTTTTTTTTTTTTTTTAAATGAGTGCCCACAGGTGCCAATTTATCCAACACACTAGAAGCAAAAAATACAGGAGTGAGGACCCCACTATTATTAGTCGTTTCATTCCTGTGTTATGCAAAGAGCCATTTTACTGGTGCTTAAGTGTTCTTGCTTTAACAGCCTGTTCTTAATCAGCAAACCATGTACTGAATTTTAAGCATGCAGTTAAATCTTACATGGGAATGTAATGGGATTCAGTTCATAAAGTCAAGCTGCTTTGTCCAGAGATGGACGTAAGCTTGTGCTGAACTATATTTCTGAGTTGGGAACACAGACAAAGAGGATGTCTAAATACAGTACTGGACTGAGGCTCTGCCTCAAAAACAGTTTGCTTTTGTGCCCCCGAATAAGTCGCACACAGCCATAATTTAACAAGCGTACACCCAGTTTTTGCCCAGATGGAAACATCCTGCCCTTGATTTCCAAACAATCTGCAGCAAAAACTCATACAAACCACTTCTGGGTAAAGGTGGAAGCAGGGGGGAGCAGACACAGAGTAAACAAATGCAAATCCTTGGTCCTTAAGTCCATTTGCTACTGACACCCACTCCCAAGAAATCACCCTACTCACTTATGTCTCCCTCTCTTTGAAATAAGCAGTAAGGCAGGGCTGTAGCCCCCACAAAGTAAGGAAGGGGCCAGCCCGGAAAGGCACAGAAAGGTTCCTCAAGCCAGGCATTCTCCTATGATCCATTTCATCTCTCTTTTTGTAACAAATCTTTCCACCTTTGCAGCTTGTTTCATTGCCAGCAGCTTGACTGTTGCTGAGTTCCCCTTCTTTGGCAAGCAGGGCTGATCAACCCTCTCACAAAGGCCTAACAAGGTAATGTCTGTACAGTGCTTAAGAACATGCAAAGTGCAACATAAGTGCCAAACGTTCTTATTTTAGAGATTAATGAATTAATACTCCAAGAAATATATGCACTGAGGTAACTATTGCTTAAATACTACATTCCCTCAGGATTAAAAAAAAAAAACAACAAAACAAAACAAACAACAACAACAACAAAAAAAACCCCCAACAAAACAACTCAGAACCTTTCTCTCTAGAAAAGATGAATCCTGAATATAAAGTGGTAATACCTTATTTATATTCTGTCAAGATTACCACAGCTGTAGAGTGCCCTTTCAGTAAAAGCAAAGCCAGGGAAGTGAATTGAAGTTCTCAGAGAAACCAAGAACTCTGCATTGATGATTTCCTCAAATACCACCTCTGTGATATTTCCAGCACAGGTCTGCTTCCGCCCGTTACACCTAGAGAAGCTGGTGTGTCATAACACAAAAGCAATGCACAATCCAGTTTCAGATCTAGCATTCTGATGGCTGAACAGCCAGAAATACCCACTAGCAAGGGTCAGTAGGACCATAATCTGCATGAGCTCTCTGAAAAGTTGAGGTTTTGTCCCTTAGTGAAGTCCATGCTCCATCATGTGGGAGTTTGTGACAGTAAGGCTGTATGTAGTATCCAATGCACAAGCTCCTATCAGAGGACTCCAGCTATCAAGTATAAACTGATTATTCTGGTGGTCAGAAAAGGATCAATGCATTCATGAATTAAATACTGCACATACTTTTCCTTTTTCATTCCTGTATTGGCTTTGGCCAATAATGAACCCAAGATTCGACAGACTAATGATCTGGTCAATGAAACCAAACCCTGCATTCCTATGCACTGTGTGATAGATTTAAGACATAGCACAAAAGAGTCAATAGCACCCTAAACAGTAAACAAATACTGCTGTAAAATGCTGATGTAAGTACCAGAATTCAGCTGGTTTTCAAGTGTTGAAAAAACACTGAAAACATCCCGGCACAGTATCCTGGTTCTGTGAAAACAGTAACAGCTGTAGTAGGTCCTGCTTAGTGGTTTCATTCTGTTTTCTTACTCCAGTGCTCCTGTCAAATACTCCCTTCATCAATGCTCTGCAACTGAAGTCTTTGGCTAGCATGGGGTCTGACACCACGCCGTGTGTTCATACTGCTTCCTGGAAGAGTCCGCACAGGGAACAGAGCTCCTGGTAAAGCATCTTCCCCAAACAAACTGATTTTCACATCAGCTTCAATAGCTCTTGCTAAACTGGATGCGTAACTGTCCAGAGATTTATGGACTTCGGCTTTTACATGAAGAACAGAATTCTTTGCAGCTTCTGGGGAAAAAAAAAAAGGCAACATATCAGAAAACGAACAGTTGATCAAGCATGCCTGCGCAAATGCTTGAAGACTAACATTGATCCTTTTGTAAAGGTACGATCATGCCCTCTGCAAAATAACTACCTTACAGATAGAAGGTAGTTCTTTAAGTAGTAAGTACTTTAAAGTAGTAAGTTAGTAACTACGATACCGATAGAAGGGTTCCTAAATCATTCTATGAACACAAAGTTTCAGAGTGACCTCGATAGGTCAAGCAGAGAAAGATTATCTCCAATTCAAGTGAAAAAAAAATTATTTAATGAAGCAAAGTGCTTATACACATGTTTAACTTTGAATTAAGTGTATGTTTAATGATTTTCTGAATCTGAACTTATGCACACAGGATTTTATTGGTCTGAATTTGTACCTAACTGAAGTCAACAGCCTGGTTTCTGCTCACTACCTAGAGTCCAGGATTAGGAACAATGGGAATTGTCTGGCATCAGGCAAGAATTCACACACAAGACAGGAACAGAACCCTCAATTTGGACTTCCTCTGCTGTAAGCACGACTTACAGCCTTACAGGGATTCTCAGTGCATTTGGACTAAGATCTTGCACTTCATTGACATGAACAGTGCTGTTTAAGAGCTATTTTATAACATGTTTTAAGCCCAGCAAACACCAGACTTTGTGTTTATGGATTAACAGTCCCCAAATTCCAAGGGCTTCTTCCAAGTAGTGATTAAAATCAGCAGTCTGCTGTCCTTAGGCTTAAATTGGTTCCAGCCACACTGTGGGGACCTGCTTCCACTTCCAGTGGGGAAGTTGTAGAGCTCTCCATGCCAGGAGACGTTGAAGACTGCAGTTGCAGACAGTAGTATACTTCTCCCTAACCTTTTATTACCTTGGATACACCTGCTCTTCAGTGTTGATGTAGTTGCTTTTGTAGCATCTATATACCTCTCTACCCACCAACATGTTGGGCAACACAGGTGTTCATCCTAAATGTAATCCTTCAATGAGGCTGCTGAAATAATTTAAAATCTCAGAGATCCTGAAAACCCTGAGACATACCAGGGAGAATTGCTAAACCTGTGGGGAACTTTTGCGCTAAGACCTCCCTCTTTCACTGAACTGCACAAAAAAATGCCTGCCCCTACTCAGAAAGATAATGGGAAACGTATGGTAATATATTTGTCCAAGGAAATAATCAGCTCATGCTGGGAAGAGGGCAAGAGTGAATTTTGCCAAGATGTTTGAGGAGAAAATTCCACTGAAAGAGTCTTCTCATTACTTCAATCATAAAAATCAGTCAGGTTTTATTATTACTTGATTCTTAAAGGCATTCTGCTCATTTTTGTACTGTCCACAATCATTTATTGTTTAGTAAATTCAGTTGTTATTATCAAGTCTTCCAGTCCATATTATTGTAACTATCAGCTTAAATTAAACTAACTTTGCCATATTTTACAGATGATCACAGCAACACTTTGCTAGCACAGTATCAACAAGTGAGTTGACTGAAAAAAAGTGCATGCGGTTCATCTATTTTCACCCATATCTGCTGAGAAATATACTAAGTAAATGAAGTAAAAGTTAAGTAAAAAAAAAGTAAGTGAAACAATGAAATTGTATTCAAACCATTAGAGTCTGTAAATGGAAGAATTTCAAGTCTGTGAATGACAAAGTTGAGAGGAGGCAGCAAATGAGAAACACTGGGATAATGGAATCAAAGTATGAGGGCAGGAAAATGTATTCCTTGAGAAACAGAAAACAGACTGCAACAGCCACCAGATGAGTGGAGTTGCAGAGAAAATACTGCTGTGCAACATAAATGATGTGTATGCAGAGAATCCCAGCTTCTGACTCTTGTCCTTGTCTGTTGCTACTTGAGAACCGGAAGAAAGACCTGATCTTACTTTCTGTTGTACCTGCGTCAATGGTCAGGTATGTCAAGGTGAACAGTGGTAAGATATGTCTTAAGGCAATTCTGAGGGTCCTGGGAAGCTTCCTGAGCAGGCAATATAGTTGGTTCTGAGCATTTCCGTACTTACCCCTAAACCCACCTTTAATTTGCTCTACTTCATCTTCAAATGTCACTGAACTCCTCCTTCGAGGAGGACAGATGCAGTGTGGGGCATGAGGGCCATCTGAGCTATAATCTTCAAGAAGCATTGCATCTGTTCCTGAAACAAAGCAAGAGTTCTCAAGCAAAACAGACTAACGCTGGGATACAATATTTAAGTAGTGGCAAAAACTTTTCATTCTATAGCAGTTCCTTCAAAAGATGTCTAAACCCAGCTTTTGTGAGTAAATTTCAGCTTGAATTAAACACTGCACAGAAAAAGAATGAGGTCAGAGTTTTCATTGAAAGGATTTGGAAATCTTTTCTCATTAGCCATCTAAAACCTCAAGCAGCTCCGAAATGCTCAGCTGCAGAGCTTATAATGTCAATAGGACAGCAGACAAAGGTGAAACCTTACCTTTAGTAAATAAAGGGTGAAGTTGAGGACAACTTCCCGCATCTCCTGATGAAGACAAGAGGCTAACAATGGCTACCTGAGAGGCAGACAACCATAGCTGCCAAATGCCATGCTTGTAATCAGACTTGGATGGAAATCTGAACCGGAGAATTTTTCCGTTCAATTTAGTTTGTGTCTAATAACCTATTTTGACTTTCTTGAAGTGTATTTTAATGGGGAAAAATCCCTTGCTGGTTAGGAATGATTTTTGTCCAATGAGTCATTTTTTTCAGTTTAGGAGTTATTTTTTTATTTCACCTCCCTGCATTTGCTTTGCACGTTTCCAATATAAAATAGAGTTTACAAGCACAAGGAAATTCATCTAGGCATCTCTGCAATACTTTCACACAAAGGGCAAGACCACAGCCTAGTCTCCCTTGCGATGCTGGTCTCTCTGCTGTGTAAGGAGAAGCGGAGCAAGCATTTCAGGGAGACGCTAGGACAGTGCTGAGTGAGCAGTCCTCAGGGAAGCTGCTGTTGGAAGACACAGCTTGCACACACTCCATACGTGACACTTTACTATCAGTCCATTTATTCCTGTGGTGTGACAACAGGCCTAGGACAAAGAGCCTTCACAGGTTTCATAACTCCTCTAGATGGTGGCTTCAGATCCCTCTTCACCCACTTGACTGCTTTTGATACCCAAATTTATTCTTTTTGCAATAAGGAGGTGTTCCAGTGCCTATTTTACAGAAAGTGAGACAAAGGCATGGCTGGAGGCGTACGTCTAGACAACATACTGCTCCATAGGTCTACTCTTTGCTGACAATTCATTGTGATATAGCAAAGTGATAAACTTTTTAAGGTGAAACTTGTGTTCTGTCATACACCTCCCTCCAGCACACAAGAAAGAGAACAAGCTGCTGCCCTAATACACAGTCCCAAATAAGCTAACAACTTGCTGTGCTGTTCTGTGGATCAGCTGGGTTTGAGGCTGTCTACTAAAAACAGAAGACTCTTACTGATCTCCAAGGGTACAGAATCCACCTCAGAAACACGGTGTGCAATGGAAGGGTGGCACTAGGAAGAAAGAGATACTTTCTTCCATGGAGCAGAATTTTAGTGCGTTTTTTCAAATGCACTAGTTCAGTGCATTTTTTCAAATAAGGCTAGTGATGAGACTAGCCTCTTATTCTTACAGGGTAAATCTTTGTCCTTGGAATAGGATAGCCCAGCTTCTGTTTACCAGGGCAGATAAAGTCGCAACTGCATTGCAGGCCACAGGATCATGTACTGCAGCAGGCAGCAATGAAGAGAGACTAAGACTTTAGTTCCTGGGCTTTAGTTCTTCACAGTAAAGGCATCCAGTGAAACAGTATTTCACAAGGGTGATCACTGTGTATCCATTCCCAGGCTATGGACTGTACCCCTTCCATAATGAACAGTGGCACTTCTAACAGCATTAGGTATGTATTTGTTTTGTTCACGTGTTTAAACTGCTCAGTACCATTCCTCAAAAGATGATAACACAACAACCTCTTAACTGAGGCAGGTTTACCAGGATGCTATTCTCCTTTATCCCATACAGCTGCAGAATACCCACAACAGGCATAAAACTACCAGCGTAAAACAACTACCAAAATAAATCCTAGCTCCATAGACTTCCTTTACAAAAATAAGAAACAAACCTCTAACACCAAGCAAATGTCAGAAGATCACCCTCTGGTGTCTCTAGAGCAGAAATACTCTTTAAAATAACTAGTGCAGTTAAGGAGTAGTAGCTGAATTAGCTGCCAGAAAAATCTAGCTACAGTTCTGGTTAGAAAATTACCAGCAGAACTCTTTTCCAAACCATCTTCAGTTGGGAGATCTTAAGTAGCGACGCAATCATAAGCTGAAACAGCCCTAAGTGTTTATGTTTACACTGCAGGATGAACAAGACAAGGTCTCTTACAAACTAGGAAACAGAGAAGCACATGCTCTGCAGCACTTTGTTGCTCTGTTCCTTGTGGATACAGGGAAAGTTCCCGAAGAATGATAGAAACTAAAGGAGAAGGGCACAAAAGCAGCGAGTCCTGTTCCCAGGACACATTACCAAGTGCGGGTCATCATTCCTTAGGGTAAACAGTATTTTGCAAGTAAATATATTGAGAGCAAGAAAGGAAAAAAGCAACTGCAGCAGTTTTGTTGTAACAGCTGGAACAAATGCTTCATGTCATCCATCCACCAAGACATCTGTGTGTAAATACAGACTATCCCAGAGAGTTCTGCCAAGTTACAAGTGCAATCTTCTGCCCAAGAAAAGAGAGCAGGAGACTTTTAGTTACCTGAATCCTGCGAGCAGCTGAAACCTGTGTCTCCTGTGCTGCTGCTGTTTCCTAATGGCCGCCCACCTGCCATGAGGGCAGTGAGATGAGGAGATAGTCCCAAATCTGTAAGAGAGTTTAATTCTCATTACACAATGAATGTTTAAGGGGTCTACAATAGTAAAAACCTCTTCCCACTCTACTGCCTTATTTACTATTCTATGTATAAAACTCACCCTGCTGATTCAGAGTGCACAGCATCTGGACTTTCAGTCTTAGAAATCCAGCCAACAGCCTTCAGCTATCCCTGGAGTCTTTCCATATGGCAAGTCTCCTTTCTACCTGCACTATCCCCCTCCCATTCTTTTTGCAATTGCATGTGTTTTATCAGCCAGCCAGGCTGAACACAGAGCATATGCACTCACACAGATGGGAATATTTGCCAGACACCTTCTACATAGAGAATAACCTGGGAGCCACCAGCAGCTGTGACAGGCCATTAGTGTGGCAGGAAGGTCATGAGCAAGGCTGGGGCACTGAGATGCCTGGCTTCTTTCAAATCCCCAAAACAAGAAGGGAGGAGATTCTAGGATTCTTACAAAGGTGCTGTCTTCGGATCCCACTTCAAATTTTGTTGTGGGTTTGGTTGTGTTTTCTTCCCCCTCCTTATCAACCTCCAGCTAATACACCTGGTAAATTTGAAGCTGTCAGCTTCTTACTGCTTGGAAAGAGAAAGAAATTTCCTGTCTTTTCCCTCCCACCTCAGTTCCCAATGTATTCATCTATAGCATCTCCTGGATACAGATTTGCCAAAGCTCCTGCAGCTTGTGATGTGGCTGCAGCTGCATAACTCTTTCATCTAGATGGGAGTCTCCCCCAGTGATCCCAGGTTGCAGAAAAGATAACGGATGCCTTGCTGCTCTCCCCTTCCTTCTGCATTTTAGATCCTCCTTCCCAATTAAATAACTTCAGTTCCTGCCTCTGCATGAAATGTCCCAAGGGACCCCATGAAGATGTCCTATTTTTGGAAGCTTCTGAACAGGACCAGGGAAATGATCAAAAAAAAATCAGAATTTCATTGCATTGCTACTTTAAAAAAACCAAACTGAACAACTGAAGTTCTCAGCCTGCAACATGGGCAGACATCAAATAGTTTTACTCTTTTACATAGTTTTACTTTGTTTATGATCTTTTCTTCACAACCATTAATCCTAAAATCTGAATTTACAGAAATAGTAACACCAGTGTAACTTTAGTGAATCTCAAAGAGTTGTAGCATAAAGCCAGGAATCAAAGAACAAGTGCTGCAAAATGTACTACTGGTAGTGCTCAAATCTGGGTAACACAAAATGGTAGGCACATGAAAGGAAATGTTTGAGAGAGAAGAAAATGAATTATTTTCACTAACCTCATCACTAGGTCTTCTCTGGCAGAGAAAATTTTACTAGAGTAGGAGAAAGAGGTTAAACTCTTAGAGAAACAGATTAACACAAAAAAAATTTCTCCTTTCAAGTGTCTATGATAACTTGAACAAAAGACTGCTGAAACCTCCAGAAATATCCCACTTTGTTCACAGAGCCCTGAAACATGCCAAGCACATGCAGACATTAAGCCTTGCTCTTACTGGTATTAAGGAAGAGTGTCTTTTGTGGCCACGCGTCTTACCTGTGATCCTATTGGAAATGCTGAATAACCTCGATGTCCTATGCCGCTGAACAAAGGACTCGCGATAATACCGATCCCCAAAGCACATTCCTAGTAGTTCCTTGCGCACTGTCTTGTTCCACAGTCCATAAATTAGTGGATGGCAAATGGCACTGGAAAAGGACAACCATGTAGCTAATGTCTCCAAGGCAGGGGAAATGCTATTTTTTCCCCAAAGTGCCTCTGATGTAATTACTACCATGTAAGGCCCCCACGTAATCACGAAAGCACCGATGACAACCAAGATGGTTATGAAAGCTTTGCACTGGTTGGCTGAGTAGACAACCCCTTGGAAAGCATTCCTTCGGCTGCCAGAAGAGGACGTGGAGGTGCTGGAGTTCTTCCTCCCGTTCCTCTGGGAGTCCTCCTCCACAATGATGACGCTACCACAGTGGATTTTGCGGGCCTTAATCCTTGCCACGCGGAATATGAATCCATAGCAGATCATCATGACCACAAAAGGCAGCAATGCGCACCAGATCTGCCAAAAGGCAGTGTAGCCAGCCTCTTTATGCCAGGCTGCCACACACATCCACTTAAATTGGTCAAACTCCAAAGACGACCAGCCAAAAAGGGGAGGGAGGCAGCCAATAAGGGAATGTAGCCACACATACACAAGAGCTACCACTGCTCTGTTGCCTGTTATCTTCATCGGGTAAACCATCGGGTACAGGACAGCATAGTACCTGGTGGACAAGAAGAGAGTCAACAGGAGCACAAAAGACGTACAATAAAAAAAGAACATATTTTAATGATGTTGATATCTAGTTCTCTTTTCTCCAAACCTCAAAGCGGGCTCAGGGACCCTGTTTATAAAAATAATTACATGTAAAAATACTTATCGTTGCAGGCAAGACTGTAAAACTTGGCTGAAGGCTCACATGCAGCTATTAAATCTGTCCCTACGTGTGTGTGCATGCTTAGGGTATAACCTGGAATTTTAAGTCATTATTTCTTGTTTCTCAAATAGTATGTTATTATGCCATCAATAGCTTTAAAAAACTCTAGATGCATGTCCGCATTTTGTATTATTGATGACATCACTTTCTTCTGTTCTGTATCAAAATTTCGCAAGGGGCTGAAGGAAAAATGACACTACAACTGTACGCAGCGTTATCCACAGCAATGCTTCTCAACTCTATGAACAGCCAATGAGACACTCTATGGAATGACTAGGCAATTCGTCACGATTCATTAGAAAAGAGCTGCTTACCGGTCTATAGCTATGAGTCCAAGAGTAAGCATGCTGGCTGAGCTGATCAGCATGTAGAGCAAGGCTGAGAAATTGCACCAAACGACTCCAAAGATCCATTCCCGCCTGATGGAGCTGGTGACAACAAAAGGTAGCACCAGTACAGAGAGTAGAAAGTTGGAGAGGGTCAGGCTGAACACAAACTTGTTGCTCAATGTGAGAAGGTACGACTTCCGATAGAGGGTGACGACAATCACCAGGTTGCCCAAACAGATGAAAATAGCAATGACGATTATAGCAATGGACTCTGTTACTCTGACCGCCCCGTCTTCCTGCGTGGTGAGGTTCCTCAGGCCCTTCACATTGCTGAGGGAGGAATTGCTGCTCATGGTCAGAGCGTGCAGAGCTGGAGCAGCCAAGACATGCTGAGCAGCTAGAAGCAGAACAACGCTCAGAAACATTCAGGCAAGATTTCTTCAAACTCTCTCCAAAGACTGGAGGCCTTTTTGCCTGTGTTAATTAAAATTTACCTGTAGGATGCAGGAAACCATTTTAGATGGGAAAGCGAAGGGGCAGGAAATTGCCTATGAGTACACCAAAAAGGTCAATGACAGAACCAAGCCTAGAACAGGGAAGAAACTGTCTAAAAGACAAAAAGGGGTGGAGGGGGGAAACAAGGAAGAAAATTAGCACATTTCACTTCAAAATTTTCTAAGGATCTTACTTGTTTCTAAGCCATACTTACCAGCTGTGCATCTCACTCAGTCCCTTCATCTAGGCTGTGAAGAAACAACAAGAATGTCACTATCAGTCTTTGTTTCACTCACTTTAAAAAAAAAAAAAAAAAAAGTTACTGTTTTTAATTCTGCCTGTTTATCCTGATTGTTACCTTGTATTCTGCCTATGCAGCATTTGCTGGTGGTCTGTGGATGCCTGTCTAGCCATACCCTGCTGACTCTTTCTTAACAGTTGCTAAGTAACATTCAGAGACTCAGGGATCATTGCATGTACTTCTCCTAACATCACTTCTCCATGTTCATAATCACCTCAGCTACAGCAGTGATTCTATTTTAGTGTCAATACCAAAGGACTAGGGGAACTGGCTTTCTGTATGTGAGGTTCGAAAGACACTTCCTTGCATTAAGCCACGGTCCATGCTACAGAAATGTTTGAGAACCTTTAACCCCTGACTTGTCAGTGTTAGCATCCATCCCACTGATTCACAACCTCATTTTGTGAAACTTCGGCATTTCTCCCAATTCCTTAGCAGCCTTTTCCCTGCTGTCTCCAACAGGCACTCACTCCTACCTACTTCATTCAATCCTTCACCCATCTGCAGGCCAGCACACTGAAGAAAAAACACCATCAAAAATGCAAATACGCAAACCAGAAAACTGAAGAGTCCACCAAGTAATATAAAGTTGATATTAGCATTTCTTGGAAATTAGGGACTCAGGGAAAGTTATCTCAGCTACCTCTGTGGCTGTGCCCACCCATTGCTCCCAAACGGCCAGGAGTACTCACAGAAACGCTTCCGTCTGCACGGCTGCTGTGGCCTTAGGCAGCAATGTCAGCCTGGAGAGCCGCGTTTTTTCCATTTTTATCTGTGCTTTCCTAAGAGCATAATTAAAGACATCACTGGGCCATGCTTTGTAAAACATAACTTAGTTCTTCTCTAGCGAAGCTGTCTGCCGACTGTTTGCAAAAGTGCTTCTCCTCAAGTTTCTCTCTAAACATGCCTGCACCACCTCTGTGAGCCTTTCCAATACTTTTTGGCTGGTACAGGTTTTGGAAAGGCGGCTACCCCGAGGGGCCGCGGCCGCTCCCTACACGAGCGACGCCCGGAGCATCTGGCGCTCCCCGTCCCCTCATGGCCCCGCTGCACCCCGGGGGGAGAAGGCGGCCTCCAGGAGAGGTGGCCCGACCGGGACAGGGCAGCCCGGGGCGGGGGGAGCATCCCATCCCTGCCCGGCAGCCCGGCCAGGCGTGCCGGCACACACGCACAAAGCCAGCGGTCTCGAGTTTGAGATACGCTGGGGAGGGAGGGGGTCGCCATTTTGCCCCCGCACTCCCTCCGACAGCGAACAAAGGGCGGGGGCAGGGTCCTCCGCCTCAGGCATCCCTCACCCTCCCCGCTCCCGCTGCCCCCCGCCCCGCCACGACCGCCGGTGCCGGCACCGCACTCACCACCCGCCGCCGCCTTCGCCAGGGCGGGAGGTTTCGGGTTACAGCGCCCCGGACCCCCCACAGACGCCGCCGGCAGAGAGGCCCCGAGCCGCGGCCCGACCCTCCCCCGCCATGGCCGTGCCCCTGCCCCCTCCCCGCCGGCCCGCCCCGCCGTCTCATCCCGCCGCGCCCCCTCCCCGGCCCCGCCGCCCGCCATTTTCTCTGCGGCCGCCCCCCGGCGGGCGGGCTATTCCCAGCCGGCCTTGGCCTGCGACGCGAGGGGGGTGTGCGGGGCCCCGAGGACACCCCCGTGCCGGGCAGAGGGCTCCCCCGGCAGGGCCGCGCCGCCGCGGGAAGAGTCCCGCCGTGACCCGGCTGAAGCGGGGCACCACATCTACCCGCGGGCCCGCCCCCAGGCACAGCCGCTGCTCCCCGACACTGCAGGGCTGTTCACAGCCTTCCTCCGCTGGAAACGCAGGAGTCCAGTTAACGGGGGGGAATCCATTTGACACAGATCAGGTGAAGCGACTTGCCCCGGCACACAGTRCAAGCCAGTCACAGAGTGGGGCAGATCCTAATTGCTAGACTTCCTAGACCCCAAAATGCTATTAAAAGTAATACAGAGCGGATTTTGGGAGGGGTTCTTCCCCCCACCTGAAGCAAAGCACAGGTGGGCGCAGTATAAAGGGTGAAGGATAATTAAATGCCACGCTTGTGCATCCCTAACTGCCAGCTTCCCCATATTCTGGCAAGGCCCTTAAGTGCAGAGGACAATGGCTCTGACTTGAGCTTTGCTGCTGTTTGGTTGCTCTGTGATTTAGAAGAGACGGAGTTTTTTTGTGACATGGGCATCACGTTCCTGTGGCCACTGTCTCTGCTTGCCCTGGCGCTGCGGCCTGTCCAACAGGAACCAGACCGCACGTCATGCCCCCCCCCGTGTTCAGGGACATGCTTGGGGAGTTAGTCTGTCCTTTCGATGACACAAAAAAGCAACTCGAGCACCTGGCCATCAGTGCTGAAATATAAGTTATATGTCATTCTCAACCAGTTCTACCAATGCTTTTCTACAGGATTTTAAGCTCACCATGCCATCGCATTTTGACATTTTTAAAGGACCACCTTTGCACAGCATTCAAGAAGATAGCCAACCAGCGCCGGAGATTCCACATGTATGTGTGCACCTACATGTGCAATATCTAAAATAGCCTACAGTGTCTGTATGTTGGAGCTAGGCAGTGCTTGCTGAACCTTTGAGCATGGCCAGGGAGAATGGCCCGGGACCATCAGGGCTTTAGAGCTGCCCATGACCGCTCTTACCCATCCATCAGCAGCACCGCCGCGGGAATCCTGCCTTAGCGCACAAACGTGCCGCCCAGTGAGCTCTGCGCCCAGCCCCCCTGGCAGGACCAGGGCCGCCCTGCCGCTCTCGGGCTGGGCTCAGCGAGGTACCACCGGGGATGCGGCTGGAGGCACGAATGCCCGCCGGGCACACGCACGCTTTGCACCGGCCGCTGCAGCCCGGTTCCCCGGGAACAGGGGCTCAGGTGAGCTCGCTGGCTCTTCGCGCCCAGCTGCCCACCGCGGCGCCGCCGGGCAGAGGAGGCCGGAGGCACCCCTTTCTCCGTCGGCGGGCGGGAAGAGGTACGCAGCTCCCGCCCGCGCTCTCACCCCGCAGCACCACGGCTCGAGGGGCGCAGAGGCGCCCGGGGCCCGCCGCCATCGACCCCGCTGAGGCGCACCGCGGGCGCCTCCCGCCCTCCACGCCCCTGTCCCACACGTCACCTCCTGCCGCTGCACGGCTTCCAGGCTGCGCGCGCAAGGGGCGCGCCCCCGGAAGCGGAAGTGCCTTGAGGCAGCGGTTCCGGCGGAGCCGTTACTGCCGTTAGGGGTGTACGGGCTGCGGCAGAGAGGTGAGGTGAGGAGAGGTGAGGCGGGGCGGGGCAGGGCAGGCTCCGCCGCCGCCCCTTCCGGCCCCTCTTGGCTTCTCCTCGGCGGGGCCTTCCCCCTCGCCTCCGCCATGCACCCCGTTTTCCAGAGCAGCCGGCGCGACTTCGCCTTCGGGCCGTGGAAGCTGAGCGCCGCTCGGACGCACATCATGAAGTCGGCGCAGGCCGAGAGGTGGGGCGGGCTTGGGGCTGGCCGGGGCGGCGGGGGGCGGGGGGACGAGACGACGGGGCTGGGGCGCGGGGAGGAGCCTCCGCGGGGCTGGGACCTCACTCCCTGACAGCGAGGGGTTTGGGGCACCTTGCGCAAGGAATAGATAACGTCTCCTGGGCAGGGGAGACGCTCTTTATTCCGGTAGCTCGGGGGTTTTTGTTCCCTCTCTTTTTGCGAGGGTAAACTTGATTCTTTGGCTTGAGAAACTGGGATGGTTTGGGTTACAGATGGTTTCCAGACTTTTGTTTTGAATGATTGCTAACGGTTTTGGAGATCTGGATCTCTGTGAACTGAAGCCTGCTAATTAGAAGCCTGTTTTTCTTAATTACTTTTTAATGGTGATTAAGGTTCTTTTAAATGTGGTCCACAGACTGTCATAAGCTATTTCGTGGTAATGGCTATTTTAAGGTAGTGGATTTCATTAAAAATTTATTATTTGCTCTCTCCTTGCAGTAGTAATTTCCACTGCTGTCAAACTGTTGGAGAAAATGCTCCTGTGTCAGCATCAAGTACTTAAGTCAGATTTGCTAATGTGGAACTGAACTGTTCAGCTGTGTAGTGCTATAGCTGACCTTAGTGGCAGTTGAATTTGACAGATACTTCTTGGTTTCAGTTTCTGGAATACATACATGGAAATCTTGTTAGTCTTGTTAAATGTATCTTCATTCATGTTGCTTTTAACTTTTCTGAGGGTAATTTGTTTGATAAAGTCCCATGTCTTGAAATGTTATGCTTTTTTTTTTTATTATAGTAAACTATGTAAATTACATTTTTTAACATAACAGCATTATACTGATATTTTTTAAAACTGGAGATCTGCCTTAAAACAGGTAAAAACTATGTTCTTTCCTCCATCTTTATCCTATGTTCGATGCCTAAAATAATCTTCTCAGACTGCTTCTGACCAATGGTCCTTTAGTTTTTGCAGTTACAGATAAGAAAACTTGAATCCTGTGATTTAGTCTTTTTTCTGTAATGAGGATTCAAGATCCAGCTAAGCTGTACCTGTGTCCTGCAGGGGAAGGAGGGCTATTGTGAGGGTATCCCATTTTTATGGCGTGTTTGTGAGGACTTATTTTGTAGGATGCTACCTCTTAAAAATGAAGATCCTTATTTTTAAGATCAGGAGGGTGTTAACTCTCTTCATTATCTGTAAACAAGAGAGAGACTTGAACTGCCAGTCTAGAAGCCAAATTGCCTGCTGTACTCATTTTCTGATCTATTCAGTTTCTTTAACTGTAGCTATTTTAAAATAAACAGTCACCTCTGTAATTTTCAGAAATTACTTTTATCTGTTTAGATGTGTGAAGGACACACAGTTTTTCAGAACGTCTTGAAAAAGGCTGAAAAATAAAGTTGCAAGAGCCACAACACAAGCTTGAAAGAACACAGAGGATTTTGCAGGGTGGAGAAGAGAAGTCCAAAATTAGCCGTTTACCTGTAGGTCTTGTTACCTAGCATGAGATCCCCAAAACAATTCCTCCACTTCAAACCTGAAGAGTCAAGAACTATCCAGTTGCAGTGCTTTTAGTCAGTTTCCTTTTATAATGTATTTCTCTTGGCATTTTGCCTTTTTTATTGCTTGGGGAACATCATTAGCATCTGTAGGAGTTTTATTTCTGGCAAACATATATCACAAAAATCCCTCAGCAACCTCTGTGGAAAGGTGAAGCATTAAATGTGCCATAGCCAAGAACTCCTTTCTGTGCTGGAGTTGGTCTTTGCGGATCAAGGGGCCTGCACGTGATGAAATGGAGAAGTTCATAACGCTGTTCTGCCTCCTCTGGGAAAGACATAGTATCTTATTCTCCAGGTCTACGAATTCGCTATTTTTGTTTCAGTTTGGTTAGCATAATCTTCTTTTATATGCAGGGTTACAGAAATAACCACTTTTGTTCAGGAATCACGTTATTATCAACGTGAAAGTTGCAATTAGGAGACTTTTTTTCCCTCCCCTCCTTATAATTAGTGTATTTCCTAAAGTTTTCTTCTCTCCAGATGTCATGTATTTCTTTTTGATCTTGATAAGTAAAGTAGGTAGTGGTAGGGAGAAAAAGAAGTATATGAAGCCTTTTGGTAAATAAGGTCAGTATGTATATAAATTAGTGTTATATATGTGTGTGTGTTTTTATATATAGTGTATGTATATATGTACATATGTATAAATAAGTATAAAGATTGATGTAAAACAAAATGTGAAATAGGATGGTTTGAGATTTTCTGCAGGCATCATGCTTACTTGGTTCATGCAGTACTTTGTTCAGTTGGGTCTCTGGCTATGGCTGTGGCTTTCATGCTTAAGGTTACAAATACCGGTATGTATTCTCTACCAGCTCGGGAAAGTAGTAGAGCACAGTAGTGTCTTCTGCACTTTTCACATACTCTGCCAGGTTTGTTTTCAGCCCCTTTTTGTAGGCTTCTAAATTTGGAGGTATGTACCACTGTGTAGTGAATTTTATCTTGCTGACAATGAGTGCTCATTCCTAAAACTTCTGTTTGGGCACCTGACGAAGTARTTCATGCACCATCCAGGGATTTGCTACAACAGGTTGAAAGCTGCTACTTCATGCTTATCGGATATTTTTTTGATTCCTCACGTATGAGACTTTTGTACGAGCCTGATGGAGAAGGAATGTTTTAGGAATACTTTTGTGGTGGAAAAGTCACTTCGGAATAATGACTCTGCAATTCATGTCAAATGATTAAACTGGGAAAACAACAAAGTTTAGCAGAACATATTGATGATGTGTCTTCTAAATTACCATGGTCTAAAGAATACTTATTCCAAAACAAGGACTGCTTTCACTGAACTATAGCTGACTGATCTCTCTTCATGGGACTTTTATTTTTCTGTGCAGATTGGCTGATGAATTACACATGCCTTCCCTGCCAGAGATGATGTTTGGAGACAATATCCTAAGAATACAGCATGATCGTGGTTTTGGAATTGAGTTCAATGCAACAGATGCTTTAAAATGTGTCAATAATTGTCAAGGTATGATCAAAGTGGCTTGTGCAGAGGAATGGCAAGAGAGCAGGTACAGTATTTTATCACCAGTGGGCAAGTACTGGTGTGTTGTATGTGAAACTGTCATAAAGTAGTTAAAAGAACAGACTGAACTCTTGAAGACCATGTCGCATTTGATTCTACTGCACATACAGTGTGTGATCACAGAAGTCACTTAGCTTTTCTTTGCCATGATCATCCTATCTGTTAAATTGGSTCAACTATATTTTTCAGTTGTGTCTTGGCTTTCTTAAAATAAACTACAAGTTTAAGATGGCTTAATGCTGTTTCTGTTTATTCAAACTCATAGGGCCTCGAGCATTACAAGATTGTATTGTGTGGCGTTCCAAAGTGCAAAATGCTGTACGTGTTCAAAATCCTAGCCTTAGGAATATAGCAGAACAGTGACCATGCATGAGAACTAATTGTACTGTGTAGTATTTACCAAATTAGTTGCAGAGCACCTAGAAATAAAGGACAGAGGGGAAATCAAAGCTGTCATGAAAGCTAAGGCAAATAGCAGTGTCAATGATTGCTGTGTGTTATCAGCAGATTGCTTTCTGCCCACTTAAAGAAAAAATGATCTTGAAATACAAATTTTTTAACAACATTGAACTAAAATCTTTATTTTGACTGAGATAGTGTTAGCACAGGAATTCTGGTAACATTTTTCTAATTTATTATGGAAACAGATGTTGTGAAAGAAGCAATACTGTATGATTAAGTCTTGACATCATCATTGCAGCACAGACAATGCTGCTGTTTTTCTTCTTGAAGGGTGTGGGAATCGTAATTCATAATCTTATGTGAGGTTGTAATTTTTTAAGAATTACTACAAAGCATGCTGTTTTCTCTTCTTGAGGAGTGAGACTGAGCACACTAAGGAAGTTGTCAAGCCATATGATTGGACTTACACAACAGACTACAAAGGAACATTGCTGGGAGATTCTGCAACATTAAAGGTAACCATTTTCTCATTGATTGCATATTGTTTCAGTCAAACGTAAACACTTTTTTTTTTTTTTAAGCTGTCATTTACCTTTCAATAGGTTTCTGTAAAATCTTTCATCCTTCATAGTTTCACGCTTTCATAGTTTGGGCTTTTCGTGTCTCTCAGCATGTTATCCTAATCAAATCATGGCTTATTTTAATAACTGGGGTTTTTTTTAAAGCATTTTAGGATTATATAAAAGGGTGCCATTGTGTCCCTTAGTGAGGACTTACTCAGAGAGTAAAGCGCATGGGAATCTTCAGTGCTTGCTGGATGCCCATCTGAAGCCCTGAGCTCCTCACACACAACAGAATTATCAACTGTGTAATTCTCTACTACCTTTACTGTCTGTTGCTTGCCCGTTTGTCTAAGCAGATATGTAGATCTGGCTGCTTTCAATGGCTTTATGTTTATCTGCAACAGTAACTCCTCATATTTAAACTCACAGGCCCTCCCTTGTTTTTATTTACTTTAAAAAGACTGAAGTTCCCAGCTTTTCTTTACTGTATACAGATTGCTTGCTACTAAGCAGATAATCTATATTCATTCACTAGGATTGCATTAGTTATAGATCACTTGAGTTATTCTGGAATTAAAAGTGCAGCATAGAAATAAACAATGTCTTGTTGGCTCATAGTCCTTAGGCAGTGGAGGTGTATGAATGTATATGGAGTCCATGAGATGGAAAACATATAGGTACTTGATTTCCATGGAAAGGCTTTATTAGAATCCTGTTCAGAGTTTGTAGTGAGCTAGAGATACTAAATGCATGGAATCCTGTTTATAACCCAGAACTTCTCATTTGTATGTTAAGCACGAGGCACCTTCAAATGTTTTGAAATACAGAAAGTGAGCAGAATTGTTTGCAGCTGAAACCCTACTGAGCCCAGAGGGAAGTTTATTCAGAATTTTCCACTCAGGGTTTTTGCTTTGATTGATGTTTCCTCTTGGAAACTTTGGTTTTAATTCTAACTTTTTCTCTTAGAAATCTGGGATTTTTTAAGCTTAGTGCCCTAAAAGATTTTTCCTTTCTAAAACTAGCAATTGTGGGATTTAAAAGATCAGGACAAACTTTATGTAGCTTGGCAACAAATTAATATGTTAACTGTTCTTAATCTTTTTCTTTAGGTTGTTCCTACAACAGAACACATAAATACAGAGAAATTGAAAGCCAGGGAACAAATTATGTTTTTTGAAGAAGTACTTCTGTTTGAAGACGAACTTCACGATCATGGAGTATCAAGTTTGAGTGTAAAAATAGTGAGTACTGAGAGGTGTATACAAGACGCTTGGTGACTCAGTGGGCTAATGTATGCAAAATGCAGTCACTTTTTGCATGTTGTTCCTTCTGGGATTTAAAGTTTAAAATGCAAAGTTCTTTATCCTTGCTCTTGGAAATATAATCTTACTGGAAACTATGTTGTCTTGAAATCTTTCTGTCAGTTGCTTCAGGGAACAATCTTTTCCCTTTCTGCATCCTGTCTAAGAATCTTTTGAGACACTGTCTGCCCTGCTGTCCAACGATAGCTGTAGTGTATCAACAGCCCAAATGTTGACTTTACCACTGAAAGCTCCTCATACTATCTTTCATTGTGAATATCTGATGTAGATAAGTGCATACTTAAAGTAAAACTTTGTAATATGCTGAATGGAACATCTTTATTTTTGCAGAGAGTTATGCCTTCCAGCTTTTTTGTGCTGTTGAGGTTTTTCTTGCGAGTTGATGGGGTACTTATCAGGATGAATGATACAAGGCTTCATCATGAGGTAAACTCTTATTTGCCATCATGAATATTTTACAGATGCTCCCTTGCCATGTTACTTTCAGAGAAGACCTGCTGATACTCCTGTAATTTAACACTGATGTTTGGGGGCATAGAGGTTACCTGAACTGAACTTTCAAGTGTATTTTATTATTGTGGTGGTGCTGAAGTAGCAACTAAGTGCTGGATGCCATGGGGCTAGGTATTGTATGAGCAGAGTAGGTTACTCCTCATGTGAAGTAATCATTTAAATATATTTGACGGAAGCRGATTAGAGAGGAAGTGCAAGAGGAAAAAGAGGCAACAGTAAATGGTGTGATATTGTTCTTATCCTCGTCTCCAAGTAAATGTTTTTTGGCTTGTCTAATATATGACTACAAGTTTTAACTTGCAAATAACTGTCCATACTACATTGAGTTCTAGTATCTCATAAATAATACAGAACGTAACAGTTGTGGTTTGCTTATTCTGCCTAGCTGTATTTGTACTGATGTAGGAGTTCTAGCTGARTAAAGATTAACAAGCATATTCAGTCATAGAAATTTTTTTTTCATGCATGCACGCAGAAAGGTGATTTTTTGGGAAAGAGAACATTGCTAAACATCTTTCTCTGTCTTCGTGAATTTGAACGTACGTTTCTGCTCCCAGGTGAAAATCTGTGGTCAACCAAATTCAAATGCTTACTAAATTAAATGTATTTAAAATGCTCATTTTGCACTGATACTAGATGATAATTTTGTAATTAATTTTTGCCATTTTTTTCCCATTAGGCTGACAAGGCCTACATGTTGCGAGAATATACATCCAGAGAAAGCAAAATATCAAGTTTAAAGGTATTGCATTTTTTTAAATGTTTTTTTTTTTTTCTGTCTGCTTTTTAAAATTGTTTTATGGTCAGCATAGAAAATACTGTGTCTGTAAGTCATTCTTTGTTAGGTTTGGAATTGATACAGAGGAAAAACCTTTCTGCTTATGCAACATTTATTTTGGTGATTTCAGGGCAGATTTGCATTTGTAAATGCTCAGATCACATGACAAGATATGCAACTGGGTTACTTTTTCTACTTTTGAGTTAACAAGATTTTTTTATTATTTTATTTTTTCATAGAACTATTCAGCCACAAAATCAGGTAGTCCGTGTTCCATGATGCTAAATTTCAGTGCTGGTTGTATGCTTGCAAGTAGTATTAGGGGTTAAGATCTGTTTGGTAATAGACTCATTCATTTTTTTCTCAAAGAAGTTTAATAGCCCGCTTTAAAACACTAGTAATGGCTCAGAATAATTTGTGGCACATTTGGAGTTGCAGCTGTTGATTTTTATTCTTGACTCAATACCTGATCTTGGGCATTCTTGTTACTTTCCTTCTCCCTTGTTTTTCCTTCACCTGTAAAAAGTGACTGATGTGTTAACCTTCTGAGGGAATATTTTTGCAAAATGCTTTTCTTCTTGAGGAAGGGGTCACTGTATCATTTCTTAACAATAGGTGATCCATATAAATAGGACTAAATCCAGACATGAGCTTTTTGATAGTTTCATGGTTTTTGAAATATAAATCAGTGATCTAAGTTTTACTTCACCTCATGTTTAAAAATTATCATCTATGCTGTTAAATAATTTTTACTGCCTGTTGTTATAGAGAGGAAATGCATATGGCTTTTCAGTTCCCTAGACCAGCTTGCATAGGTAAAGCAAAAAAGATTCCTGCTTCACTTAGGTTTGAAATAATTGAAACAGCAGTATGATTCCTTGCATGGTAGAGGTAGCCAAAATACAGGTTGCATTTGAATAGCTCTGGATACACTTCTTAAAGAATGTTGTTAGAAAGTTTGAAGGTGGTTTGCTCAGTATAGATTTTTTTTTTTTTTTTTTAATCAAATGTCTTGTATATGGTGAAGTTAAGTTGTCTACAGGAATCTCCAGAGAAAGATATTGATTAACTTAATGAAACCACCTAATTTCTTCAAATATGAAATTAAAATCCAATGAGTTTTAGTATTTCATATAAATGTCTATGGTGGACTTCATGAAATTAAGACACATGTTGAAGTATATCAATTATCAATAGCTAAATCTGAGCAACTCCACTGAATATATTGCAATGGCTAGAAGACATTAAGCATGGGATCCCTTGTGGTCATCCTAGTCTCATCTAGAACTAGAACCTCAAAAAGACTGTTTGTTACATTCAAATGATAAATATATATTTTTAAAACATTGTAGCTGTTCATGAATGTCTCTGACTTTCTTGTGCTCTTATAATCTGCTGCTTAAAAACATTAAATACCTTTCCTTAGCCTATTGATCCACACAAGGAGTAAAAGACTGTATGTTTGAAGTTATAAGGTAAATTTTAATTATCATACCTGACTTCAGGTCTTTAAATCAGGTAAATTATGGATTAATTGTCTGTAAAAGTTTGGTTTTGGAATACCTTCCCCCTTCCGCCCCTCCTTTCATTCACTTGTTTCATGTAAAATTTTTGCTTCTCAGCATGTTCCACCTTCCCTGTTCACGGAACCTAACGAGATCTCTCAGTATCTACCCATAAAGGAGACAATCTGTGAAAAACTAGAATTCCCAGAGAAGCTGGAGCCTAAACCAGAAGCATCACTGGAAACCCTGTGTGTTAAGTCTAAATAAATGTGACTTTATATGGACTTGAAGTAGACTGGAGATAATGTGATCATGTAACCATTGCCATGGGGGGCGGTTTCACTACTAGTGGAATAAAGAGTTTGGCTAATTTTTCTGTAGCCCTGAGAGAAAACATTTCAAGCAGGTTTTGCTAATGGTGTTTTTTGTTTGTTTGTTTTTTAACCTGTATCTGGAGTTAATGATAGATTGGTGGTGAGTTATAGTTTTCAGCGGCATTGGAGAAAGACTCACGATTAAGAATCTGGGTTCTGTTTAGTTCACTGGTTAGGCAGGAATATTGTCTGGACCCTCCACCACAAACACTTCTATGAAGATTTTGTAATTGCTGCTTCAGATACTAAGAGACTACTGGAGTTGTAAAATTGGCATGATTTTATTTTTATTGAGAAATCATCCACAGTAAAAAAAAAAAAAAATTAAAAAAAAAAATTTCCTCTGCATTTATTTTGAGCTGTCAATCCTAAACTACACATTTTGCTTGCCTTCCCTTACTGTGAGCTGATAACCAACCATAGACCATCAGCCTCTGATCCAGACTCTAACTTAAGAATATTCATTTCATTTGAGGATAGGTTTAAGGAGAAGAAAAAAAAAAAAAGCATTTATTTGACACTATGTAAAGGTAAAATTACCTTATTTTGAGGCATTAACTCCAGAGCAGGAGAAAAGCTGGAGGTTAACAGAGACACACACTGGTAAGTCTCTTCATAAATACTAGTTTAATCTGATGTCAGCCAGATTTCTCTAGGCAGTTCTGGAGACTTACTTGGGGTCTGTATGCTGCTACAGTCATGTACTATATTGGAAACGCATTGTACTGTATTGACCTTCTGTTGGATATAGTGGATGGTGCCCGCATATGATGGCTATACTGCCCTGACAGTCAAATTGCTAAATTGCAGAGTGGCTTAAGGCTGGGGAAGAGAGGGATGTTTAGTCTCTAATCCTTAAAGGATGCTGCTATTTGCAGTTTGAGAAACAAGATCCTATATAGCCTTAAAAGGATGCTAACATGTATTCCAGATACGTCATTTGGGTTTATTTTTAAAATTCTTTAAGTTCTGATATTAATAGAAGTGTGATCACATGTATAGTCATGGTTTTAATTCAACACATCGTAGATCAAACTTTAAATACTYGTATTGCTTTTGGAAATCCTAAATTATGTTAGTGGTTTGGCCTAAGAATGGGGCAGCTAAACAGACTTGTCTAGGTTTACTGCCCACACTCAATGAAGTGCAAGAAGCAAATTACTGTAGCGAAAAGCAGACCTTGTGGTTTAAGGTGATGGCAGATAAGAATGTGTACATGTTCTGATGTCTTGGAGTTTTTGTTAAAAAATCTTCATATTCTACACTGCATGACTTAATAGAAACAACCCACCCCAAAACCTGGTATTTAACCAGGTCTTTTCAGAAATGGTTTTCACTTAGAGAAGACCCTGAGGTTTTTAGAAAAAAGTCTACTGCCATCTAAGTGACTGTTTTCTTAATAAAAACAAACAACACGCTTTGTTTCACTTTTATTTGAGGCAGCCTGGTCTAATGAATTGATCATAAGGTCAAAAGACAGGAACTAACTACAGTTTTTCCTGTGTCACTGATTTACTCTAACCACGGGGAAGTCACTTCTCTGTGCCTCAGTTCCCTGTATGTAAAAATGAGAGTTAATACATGCCTACCTCACTGAGGGTCTGTGAGGATTATTTTGTAAAAAGTATTAATTTTTTTTTTTTTTCCTGAATACACCTTCAGCCTTATCTTTGGAATCCTTTGGAAAGGATTACTGCAAAAAATCTTATGATCTATAGGATAAAATGAGTGAAGAGAACTGAAATTAAAGTCTCTTAAAGAGATTATTATCAGCCAGACATGATCTGGGTGAGTGAATTTATGGCCACTTTGAAATAGAGGTGAGGTCCTCTATATTCCCCATTGGAGTCCTAAATTCTGTTGGATTTTTTCATCTTCCTGCACTTGTTTCCTAAAGATTTTAGTGTCAGGAGGAAGAAGGGGCTGCAAATGAATGCAGCATGGAAGTGATCAAAATTCATTTGGTAATAGAAGATTATGTAGGTCCACTCCAGTGATAGAGGGATATGGGGAGAGAGTGAAAAGAAAGGGAACAACGCACGGGCGTGAAGAGATATTTTGCTGGTAGAAGTAAATCATGGCACTTCTTTTACTCTAAGCATATATTATTTTACATGCCTTAAAGGCTTATAAAAACACACTTTAAAGCTGGTAGTGACGGAGAGCTGATGTAGTGCTAGCATGAAGGAAACTATATCTGCATTCGTTAATTAAAATTGTGATTTGGGTTTGGGCAGTGATGCTAACATTAAGCTCCATTGGGCTAAAGTACAGTGTGTGGGGGAACCCACAGAATCGACACCTAGCGTTGAAAAGAGTGGTCTGCATGTTTAGCTTATACTGTGTATTTTATCTTGTCCATCATACATACTAATTTGTGACCTGTTGATACAGTTGTCTTGAATGGACTTGAATCCTGACTATATAGATATGTGATACCCATCTATTTTGGGTCCTGTGCATTTAAGTGGAACACACATGTTGGGGAAATCACAAGAACATGTTCAGGAAGTTACAGTTACTACAAAGTAAAACTTGGAGCACTTTGTGACTCTTACACCACCCACATTATCAAGAAGCAGCAGCATGAACTGGTGTACCGCAAGCTCTCTGGTACAAATTTCCCACAGAAGAGTACCGCTTTGGATACACAATTTTAGGGGGAGGGAGTGGGATGATTCTCCAGCTGTTTTGTGGCAAGTTTAACATGTGGCAGTTTATATTCTTTCTTGTATGTCGCTAAATAAAATGTACCAAACATTTTATAGTTCTGTTTTTATCTGAGCAAAATAAACTGAAATAACGACTCATGATGCTGAATTTTGTATGCTAGTAAGATGTTGCATCCATGTGCCTTTGCCTGTCATCAGACCACTCCGGCTAGTTATGAAGATAAGGTGAGACTTTTTCAGAACAGGGGAAGATCCACAGTAGTGGGAGCAAAATGAAATCTATATTACTATTTCTATGAGCTTCACTATTGCCAACTAATGGATTCAAAAGTGGTGGGAGGAGATAAGACAACTAAAGAAGTAAAATTGGCAGAGGGTGTGGAGTCTATTTTCTGAAGTCTGGAAAACACTAGGACAGTTTAGGTGTCAGCTATCGTATGCTTAGAAGAGTTAAGAAATGCGTGACTCTTGGGGAAAGTGGAAGTGTTTGCTGTCTCTTAAAAAACCCAAACCAAACCTGTAARTTACTGTGAAGATAATCTCTCTGCCACACGAACCTGGGAATCGGCGCGAGGCTGATCTTTCTTAATCTCACTGATGGGGAAGGTTTGCAGTACTGAAGTTCGTGCACCTGCCCCAGGAGAGCTGTCACAGGACGGCTGGAGTGTCCGGGGGGGAGCACAGGACCAGYTACACCATTTCCAGGACCTTTCTCCCCTCGGCGTCTCTCACCCGATGCCCCGTGACGGCGGGGCACCGCCTCAGAAGACGGAGGTGCCCCCCCAGGCTGTGGCTCCGAGCGCAGGGCTGGCCGGCACCGCGCTGCTCGGGGCGCCTCCAGCCCTCCCCCCGCCGGGCCCCGCTGCCCTAGGGGGACTCACCGGCGTTTCGCCGCTCGTAAAGTCCTGGAGGCGGCTGGTTTCTCCCCCTCACCGCCGGATGCCGTCTCGCCTCCCCCGCCCGGCGGACTACATCCCCCGACAGCCTCCGCGCCGTCGCCGCCGGCCTTCATCTACCTGCCGAGTGCAGGTAACCCGTGGCGGCGCGGTGCACGCCGGAGCTGGTAGTCCCTGAGGAGGGGAAGGGCAGTCCGGCCGTGTGTGGGGCAGAGCCGCTCGGGCGCGGGCCGAGGCGGGCGGTATGGACAAGCTCAAGCGGGTACTGAGCGGCCGCGACGCGGAGGAGCCAAGCGGCCTGGCCGAGGTAACGCTCCGCTCCCCCTGCACCTGCCTCCCCTGCGGGGGTGGGGGGGGGCTGCTGCGTGCCGGGGCCCGGGCGGCGGTTAGCGAGCGGCGGTTGGCAGGAGTGCAGCGGCGGTGGGGGGAGAGGACCCTGGGCCGCCCCTCAGCGCCGCCGCGGCCCCTTGGCGCGGCTCGGCCGTCGGCGGGACCGGCCGTCGGCAGGACCGGCCTGCGCCGCCTCAGCCCGTCGTTGGGCCTCCGGCTCCGCGGGGCGGAGCCGGCCGGGGGCTGCCGGGGCCGGCGGTTCGTCTGGAGCCGGTCTCTGGACCTTTCACTTGCACCTAAAATCCCCCGTGCTTTACTCCGCGAGCAGCCGCTGCCGGGGGTGCCGCTGCCTGGGAAAGGGGCCCTGGCTTCTGTCTTTTGTGAGAGAGGATGACTCGGTCTCCCGAGTGAACCTGGGCCGGCCGGGCACAAGAAGACTGCTTGCAGCGAGCCCGCAAATAAAGCGGGGGAACGGGAACGTGCCCGTGCACTTGCTTGGTGTGGGCAGGGGAAAAACCCACTCAAATAAACAACCCCCCGCCTGTTTGTTTGGAGAGGTGGCGGAATAGCGAAAGTGAAAAAGTTGCCGGTGCCGGCGAGCGTGGCGCGGGTGGGCAGTCCCGCGTGGGCACACGCCGGCGGGAGGCAGCGCTCCCTCCTGCCGCGACTCCCCGTCGCTGCTCCCTAAGGGGGCTGTCCCTTAGCAGCACCCGCGCTTCCTACGGGCGATGGAAGGGGGTGCTTAAAAACTGAGGCTCCGTTTGTGCTAGGACACAGTTTAGCATCTCAGAGGAAATTTACACACTTGATATGTGGCAAGATCTGTTAGTAAATAATAACTTGCACTCTTATTTTTCTCCTCGTTTCTAGGTTATTGATGCAACTTCATTAGGTTGGGGCACCAGAGTGAAAGGCTTCATTGCTTGTTTTGCAATAGGATGCCTGTGCTCGCTCTTGGTAAGGACCTTTTGCCAGATCTCCCTGATACTTGAGTTTCAGGAGCCCCAATAATTACAGCCTTGCTGTATGCTGTTGCTTGATTTTTTTTTTTTTTTTTTGAGTCTCTGGGAAGACATCTGACTGTTCCAGTTAGATGCAATGCACTAACTCTTAACAAGAATGCCAATAAATGCAATTTACTTTTGTGTGTGTATGTGTGTTTCTGCAGTTTGGGTTTAAGTTTTAGGAGCCCCAATAATTACAGCCTTGCTGTATGCTGTTTTTTGCTTTTTTTTTTTTTTTTTTTTGAGTCTCTGGGAAGACATCTGACTGTTCCAGTTAGATGCAATGCACTAACTCTTAACAAGAATGCCAATAAATGCAATTTACTTTTGTGTGTGTATGTGTGTTTCTGCAGTTTGGGTTTAAGTTTTCCTAAGACTTCTTTTGTGTTGTGACATTTCTTGGATATATTTCTTTTGCAATTTAAAAACAATATTAATTTTTTTCCACTCTCTCTCTTTCTCTCAATGTTCTTTTTTAGGGTAGTTGTCTGCTATGGGTACCAAAGAAAGGGCTGATGCTCTTTGCAGTGTTTTATACACTGGGGAATATTGCATCTATTGGGAGGTAACAATCTTTATATATTAGTTCTCTAATAAAGATGAGAAACTAAAGCAGAATCATAGGTGAAGGTGCATAAGTGGTAGAAACTGTTGCATGTGTGTGAGAAGATTTGCTTATGTAGTTCATTCTCTTGTTGCTGAATTTTAAAGAACAGCATTCCCCCAGTAGTGCCCAGAAATGGTAAAGAAAATTTTTATTTTGTTTATTGTTATTAGCAATGCATTCAAGGTAAAAGTAAAGAATCAGTAAAGAAGAACCAAACTCATGCTTTGAGCATTGAGGTTTTTTGATTTTGTTGGGTTTTCTCCCCTCAAGATAAAAATAATTCTTTGCCATTTTGCATTTGGTAATGTTCTGTGTGTTTTGGCGAATATATTTGGGGCAGTCTGTCTGTCAGGGTAGGCCTGTTTGATAAGCCTTCGTGGCCATTGAGGTTCCTGAAGCATAGCCCCACTGACTTTGTGACAGACACAACCTTCTGTGATTGAGGAAACTTAACAAGATGTTAGAAAGCACAAGGAATGGAATTGGAAATAATATAGTAATGAGGCAGAATAATATCATATATGAGGTAGAAATATCACCTTAGATAAAACTTTGACCTTGTATAATTCATGCAGTATCAATCACCAGGACTCTAAATGAGGGCTGCAGATCTGGTAAGGGATCAGAGAGTGGATCCAGGCCTGAAAACAGCCCTTTATGTAGAGGAATTGAGTTGGATTACCTGGCAATCCGTGCAGAGCCTCTGTGGCTGGTGTTTTTGAAGAGCAGGTTAAAAAAGCATCTGTCAAGAATGATCTAATAGAAGCATAGGTCAAGGTCAGCTTCAAGCTTGATAGTTCTGCTGTGCTTATGTTAATTGTAACTGAACAAGTGTGAACAAAATTATAGAATAAATACCTTGCACTAAGAAAAGCAGGAATGGATTTTGTCTCATTGTATATCCTGTTTCTTTTGTTATGCAGCACTGATTACAGTAACAACATAGTGTACTGATGCCCCATATGACAGCAGACAATTTAACAAAATAACCCCCCTTAATGAGGAATCTTACATAGTTTCACTTTTGCCTTTCTACCTCTGTGTTCATCTTGTCTTGTTTTTCACAGCACTCTTTTTCTTATGGGACCAATGAAACAATTGAAAAGGATGTTTGAGCCTACACGTTTGATTGCTACTATTGTTATGCTAGTAAGTATCAAAGGAATCAGTTTTAACACATGCTAACCTGTAAACAATTTCCATTGTAAAGTCCTTTCATATACATTGATCTAACTATGCCTCAAGATGTGTTTGTGCGTGGTTTTTTGGGGGTTTTTTGTTTGTTTGTTTTCTTAAAACATCAGACATCCTGCACATCTGCTATAGTGGCAAGGTATGTGTAGCAGCAGAAAACCACCTTCCTATTATGAAAGACTGAGCTGAAGCCAGGTTGTTATGCTAAATGAGCRTTAAGAGTCTGTGGCTGGCGTGTGTGAACCATGCACATGGTTTTTTTTAGGGTGCTTGAGGTCACAACATCATATTTTTATGTTGCTTAAAAGATGAAAGATGGGAAACTAGTTTTTAAAAAGTTGTACTACAGAAGTTGTTAGACATTCTACTTTGCGTAACTTTGTCTTTTTATATTCTATCTGATTTGCTTTAAAGAGCTGTGTAGGTATTTCTACCTTGATAAAATCGTCATTTCCTGACAAAGCAACTGGGGAATCCCTATGCCTTGGTCATCTTGCATTAAAAATACAGAAATCATCCCAGTTGGCTGATAGCTTCAGGTTTTGAAACTCATGACACAATGAAATTGCAAATTCAGCATTCAACTGAAGTCAGCCCTTGGAATTATTTTTATCTTCAGAAGATGGGAATTGTGGCCAACCTTCTATTGGGGATGTGGGTGTGTGTGTGTGAAAATTGCTGCTAAGTTTCAGACTCTTTCTTGTTTAAAGTGCATGTGCTTTTTTGTCTCTTCAACGTTCCCATTTTCTCTTGGAGAGTCTAAAATCTGGAAGGTGGTTTAACTTGCATGAAACTGTCCTCCCATTTTCAGTGTGAATGTCTGCAGAGCCTTCACTTGGYATCAGCGCTTCCTATTTTCTCTTTAAACATCCAGAGAGGCTGCAGGCAACTGATAGAGCTTGAGAAATTGTGTATGCTCGCAGATCAGCAGCAGGCAAGAAGCCTGCTGCGTGGTGTGTTTGTTTTGTATGCGTTTAAGATGCCTGGAGTCAGGAGAATGCCTGGAATGTTGTTCACTAGAATAAAGCCAGTTGTTAGATGTATGATGTAGTATTTAGACCAATATACAAATCGCCACCTTTAAAACTAATGGAAAAAACTCCATTTAATGTCAATAGTCATGGCTGAGGAGAAGTGTATGATTTCTTCGGCAATGCGTGTGTTACTGTCTTGAATATGCAGTACTAAATATCTCKTTTKTTTGTTTGTTTGTTTTTTAAACTCAAGCAGAAAAATGCACATTATAATCTCTAGTAGCGCAATGGTACATGTATATCAAAAGGCTGTTAGATGTTGATGAAGGAAGATCAAGTATCAGCATCTGTCATAGCTAAATGAGCTGTCATGTCTTAAATTGAAAATGAAACCTTGAACTAAAAGGAGGCTGCTGTTAAAACTGAAGGTTAAAACAGAAAATAAACCAAAATGGCCTAATACCCCCCAAGATCTTAACTATAGTAAAGACACGGTGCMACTCTGAAAAAAGAAAAAGTGCCAGTTTGAATGGCTGTGCTGGACTTTATATTAAACAGGAGAGCTACTAAGCAATAGCTGAAAGTTCTTGAAAGTGTATTGTAGTTTTAACTGGTAAGAATTAAGTAATGACATAACTTCAACCCCATGGTAACCTTGATAATCAACAGGAAATGTGGCATGTACAGAAGCAGAAAGACTAGAGTTGTAACTGAAAAGTCTTACTTGCACAAAACGATGAAGTGTAGTGTATACCTATGACACCAACAAGTGTGTGGGATGACGTAAGAACCTGCTGATGTTGCAAAAGAGCTGTAGGAACCTCTTCCTCTTGTTCCTTTGCAGCCATAAAATTATTTTCTGGAGGCTGATATTTCCTCATTGCTTTAATTCACTTCAGAAATGTAATAGCGAGAGCGGTTTAAATAAGGGGAACTCTTATGCAGAGTTGGATAAAACTATGAAATGATGTAATCATGATGTAATCTGTTTCTGTCTCTGTGAAGAGACAGATCTATAAAGACTGGAGTTGTTTCTATGTTTAATAGAAATTGTTTGTTTTCTTCTAGTTGTGTCTTGTACTAACACTGTGTTCTGCTTTCTGGGTGAGTACTTGAGTTCTGGAGTATATTGGAGTGTATTTTAAAAATAAGATGCTTGCATTGTTGTCTCATTGTGTGCTGTGTTCCCCCCGGCCCCTTCTCTCTTCCTCCAGTGGCGTAAGGAAGGACTCGCGCTCCTTTTCTGCATCTTACAGTTTTTTGCCTTGGCATGGTAAGTGATTTCCTCCCCACATACTCTGTTTTCTATTGCACCTAACATCAGTAGCTGAACTGTGAGTGGATTTTGACCTTGCRTGAGTTAGAAGGAAGGAGAATTTTTACCTCACCATTCCCCTAGATGCAAGACAATGCATCAATGAGGAGCTGACTTGTTACCACTTCTTGGTCTCTCACACCACTTCAGAGGCTTTGGAGATGGAGCTCAGGGCTCCATTTCTGGGGGAAGTTCCTTTGCATGTGTTTAACTTCTGTGAGCTTGAAGTAAAACTGCTTTATTTCTTTCCCTTTTAAATCAATTTGTTGCTTACTGTCTGGTATTCCTCTTTTACACGCTCCTGAATTTGTCTTGTTAAAAGACCCAGATATGCCAATCAAATTAAGTGTCAGTGTTCTTTAAGTTAACATATGCTCTGTGTAATGTCACAGAAGTAGTACAGAAACTGATATGAACATCTACCCAGCCCTCAAGACTAATCTTACCTGCCTGTGGGCGTTGGAGCATGAAGAATATTGGGTGCAGGAGAACTGTGTTTAAAATGCATCCACAATATGCCCCCTGATTTTGCCATAGTGTTTCACAACCTGGCTGGGCTAAGATGACTTGCAAGGATACTCATTCCTGTTGCTCATACACAACCAAAATAAAGCTTTGAGTTTATCTTGGAGTTACCTGTTTAGAGTATCAGAGGGGTAACACTCTAATACTCTAATAAAATCTGACATGAAGAGTAACTTTAAAAATCTTTCTTCTTAGGTACAGCATTTCCTTCATACCATTTGCAAGGTAAGTTTCCCTACTCCCTTACTTTTTGCCATCTTGAGGTTTAACGATACAGAAGATTAGTTTATAGAAGCATTGTAATGTATGGCTTTCAATGTTTTTCCATGGTGGTATTTTAGGGGGAGGAAATACATGTAGTTAAACCTGAAAATGAAACTAAGCATCTTCTCTAGTGGGAGAACACAAATGTAACAAAATGAGAGGGCTTCCTATAAAAATATGTAAGTGTGCTGACCACATGTTGAACTTAAGGCTTGCCGTTAGAATGCCTAAATGTTGGTCCAAAATGCTACGAGACAAGTGTATCCTTCTGTGTACCTTCTTTTTCCTGTTCTCCCCCATGAGCACTATTCTGTGTTTGAGCACACAGTTCTCTATCCTGCTCCATCAGCCCCACCCTTCTTCAGTGCACTGCCTCAATGCAGGCTTACAGGTGTCATTTCCATTGCAGTTGGGCAGATGGACGGTGAGCAGACCCGGTTGTCTCTAATGCATTCGTGTAGTCATGCAAATTATGTAAGCGGAATTAATACATGGTCAGCTGATCTTTAAAGTCCTCAGTGTCAGTGTGATAGCAGCATGGAGTGAGTCTCATCAAGCAGCATAACTGAGGTGACTCTGTTTTTTTTTTTTCTTTCTCCTGCCTGTAGGGATGCTGTGAAGAAATGTGTTTCGGTCTGTCTGTCCTAACAGGAATACTGGATGCTTCACAAAGTTCTAGGAAGTATAGTAGAACTATGTTAAGATCACTGTGTATTTTCCTACTTCTGTCTTAAACATGTGCCTTTCAGCTTGTTGTTAGAAGCTCCTTGTGTTAAATCCAGTGTATGCAATTGCTTGGTTTTGTAAGCAATGGTGTCTGTAGGACAAGGTGCTCGTGATCAAATGAAGTTCAGTCTGGCAGAAGAACTAGGCAGAGATCCAGAATCTGTCATGATAATTCTTATGTAAAATCTTGTATTTGTTTGCTTTTGCAAAAGTAACAAAGTAATACGTGAAGTCTGTAAAATGGAGACCTCGACTCTGATGGGACTGTGCCAGTCTAGAGGATTTCTTTTTCAAGAAAAAGAAATCAGTTGCCAACTAATTTCTTGCTGACAACTTGTTTCTTTTAAATAGCCTTACGTCACTTAATCTTTGCACTGTTTGCCTTGGATAATGGAATATTGGTATTCTTTCTTTTCTTGCCTCTCTTGCAAAATTTTAGGTTTATGAGACTTCTAAAAGATTTAATTCTAAATGAAAAGACTGTTTCGGAGTAAGTATGAAGCGTTTGCATCTTTAATGAAGTATTTAATTTTCAGTTTAGACTGATGGTGTTTCCTTAAAATACATGAAAGGGACATTTTCATCTGTAAAAGCTCGTTCCTGTAGGGAAAGCACTTGCAAAATAAGGTTAATAGAATTTTTCAGCTGCCAGGAACCTGAGTTCTTTGCCTTGCCTAGAGCTAATAGCAATACATACAGGGTCGGAAACTGAAATTTTTCACATGAAGCAAGGTGCTTCTCTTCTCCCCCAGCTGTAGCATTGGAGCAGTGTGAAGCTGAGGGCATGACAGGTAAGCAAAGAGAGAATTTATGTATGTCCTTTCTCAAAGGACAAACTCTGTTGATAAGGTGGAAGTGGGCTGTTGTTTAAGTAGTCTGGCCCGGGGAGAAGACATTTTCTTCTGAACTTGTAAATAAGTTAAAACTCCAACATTTCTTTTTTTTTTTTTTTGTAAGTGGGACCAGTTTTGTTTCTCCTAAAGCTCTTGCATACACTAGTGAACTACTACTGCTTTGAGGAGAAAGTACAATTTTCTGTTGCCTGTCTTAGCAAAGAAAGGGTGTAACAATCTAGCTGCCAGCTCCAAACAAATGCAGAACAGTCAGAATCCAAATTCCAAGGCCACTCTACATTCTTTTTATCTTCTGAGCTATGTATAATCATTACTCCCAAACCATTGCAGTGGTCAGTTGTTTAATATCTGACCACAGCTTCCCACTTCTGCTGTGTGAGATACTGGTMAACTGCTTTCACCTTTCCTCTTACCAAACTGTCTTGCTGGAGTCAGTGTCTATGAAGATGATTATCAGTGGGCTTTAGTATGAACTGAAGCCTCTCTTCCTCCATCTACCAAGAGTTTAGTCATTTAACAGCATTGTGTTTGCATGGCAAGTGTATCCCTGACTTGTACCACAAAGATTTTAATGTAGGAAAAACCTAGATCTATTTGGCAATAAAGTATAAGCCCACAGTGAAGCCAAGTAATTCTATGGCATCCAGAAAGTTACTAGAAACTGAATTAACTCAAAATCTTAAGTTTAAGTGTCCTTCTGATAATTTATAAAGCACAGTACCATCCTGCTGTTAGGATCCTGGGGGGGGGGGAAAAAAAAAAAAAAGATTCCCTTTGGAGGATGGGATGAAAGGGTAATTTTAACAGGCTTTCTGTGGATTCCAGCTGGCTAAAGTTACTGTTACAAAGGCATTTGCATGGAAAATGCCACCTTGAAAACAAGGCACTGATGTTGGGATGAATCAATTATACAGGATGATGTTCAAGTGCTATGTCCTGGTGTTTTTTTTTTTTTTTTTCCTCCTAGGATTTGGAAGTTAGTGTTGAAATAACTAGGTTGACTATTACTTTTCTTGAAAGGAAGAATTAGTTAAATGCCCAAGAGAGACTGGGAATTAAAGAATACTGATACTTCTTTTCCCTGACTGATCTAAGCAAGTATCTAAACTGATGTGTGTCTTTTTTTTATCAGGYAGTAGGTTGAAAACCTAATTTACATCTGTCAAAGGACCCGTGTTAGTCTTTTATTAGGACTTTGATAATGTTTACAGAATTCCTTTGTATAAGGGCAATAGAAATGCAACCCTAATGCCTTTTACATTCCAATATTTCTTTAGTTTTAACATCTCTGGGTGTTCCTGGAAAACGCTGTAAGTATAGCATACATTATTTCTCCTTCCCCTCTCCAGGAAAGTTGTGTTAACTTTGATCATCGTTCCAGGCTCATCAGCAGTCAACATAATGGAATTTGACTTCTGGGGTTCTTTTTCTGAATACTTCAGATTAGAAGGAGTAAAAGCCTTTTGCTTATTCCTTGACTAGCTTTGCAGGATTGTGGTACCCTGACTCTCTCGCAGTTCCTCTAGAAGAACACTAGAATTGGGTATGCTGAATATTAGTTTTTCAACTGGCATACTAGCTAACTGGAACCTTTTAGCTGACTCTAGTGAGCACAACCACTTAGAAGTAGGAAATTTAGGAAACTACCAACAGATAGTGGGTAAACTTAAACGGATTTTTTTTTTTCTTCTTTCCCCCCCTCTTATCCTTTTTAAAGCTGTAATTCCAGCTCCACAGCCTTTTATTCAGTAAGAGAGAAGAACAAATCTTCATTTGACTGCATGGCACATGGGGCTAAGCAATCATGCCCTTAAAGGAAGGGAACCCAAGGGGAGATGGCAAAGACATAAGGATCACCAGAGTGCCACTAGGGTTTATGTTGCCCTTTGGTGTTGTATTCTGTTCCTGTAAAGGTCAGACAGTAGGAGAGACTCGCCATATTCTTGCCAATATGTGAAACATACTCAGGGTTTGTCACTTTGTCTACAAGCAGTTTTGATTTAAAATAACTCTTCTCCATCAGAACAAAACTCTTCAGATTCTTACTCACTTATAACTAGTTGTGTTCAGGCCATTGCCAAGTGTGGCAGCAAAAGGTTTTTCCACTTTGTTAAAATACTTTTATTTTATATGATTTTACATAATCAGGGAGTAAACTAGTATATGAATGTTCCCTCTTGACCAGTTTCAATCTGAATTAGATTATACCATTATACCTTTTTTTTTTTTTTTGTGTCATTAAAACTACTTTGTGTTAAGTTTTGRTATCAGCAGCTTTGGTTTTCCGCTTGGCAGGAGGCATGGTGGGCATTTCTGAAGCATGCTCTAGCTCTCTATCTTAATGTCCTTCAAGGCAGGAATGTTTGTTGTGTGTGCTCTACTGTTTGTGTTTTAAATCACAATGTTCCTTCCTTCCCAAAGTCCTTGCTCGGTTGCCTACAGTACTTAACTCAAGGCTGACTTTCCTAAAGAAACTTGTATGATGTTGGATGCCCATCTCGGTAGGATTTGGTGTTCTACCAGAAAGTGCTTTTTGCCCAGCCTCACTGTTGGTCAACTTGCCTATCCACTTTTTTTACTTTTTGCAGTACAGATAACATAACCTTAACCAGCAGCCTTAGCATACAGTTCTAGCATGAAATGTGCATATCTGGGATCAGCTGACTTTCCAGATATAGCAGAAATCGAAATGGGGAGGGTGGTAGTCATCTGTTCCCAAAGTACTGAGAGTCTATACATTAAAATGTGGGGGTACTTTTTCATTACTTCAAAGTTTTGCTCTGTTTTATGTGAAGAAGTCCATTGTGAATACTGGTACTATCTGAGATGGTTCTACAGTGATGATGTGAACAACTTCATCTTGTTTAGTATTTACAGTAATAAGGCTGTTCATGAGCTGTTACAAACAACAAGGAAGAAATTTCTGCGCCAAGTCGAAATTCTTTTAAGAAATCATGTTTTAAAAAAGAAAGTGTGTTAGGCTTTATGTGTGAATCCTTACTATGCAAGTTTGGGGGAGGGCGGAGACTCTGCTATGCGATGGCTTCCAGCTAGGTGCAGAGTGACAGGCTTGAATCRATCATAACTTGTGGGTAGATTGCAGCTGGCGTGCAAATGCATTTGGAGGCTCGTGGCACTGTTGCTTACGTGCAGTCTGAAACTCATGTTCTGGGAACTGCCTTGTGGAGCAGTGTGGGCACTTGAAGCTCATCCCCTTTTGCTGTGTGCTAAGAGATTGAAAGAGCCTCTGTTGAGTTTCTGAGAACGGTTCTTGCTTAGTTTTGGTACTTAATCTTGTTAATGAAAGTAAGAAGATCACTGTTGCTATTGTAGACTCTCAAAACTGAGGAGGAGGATGACGTTTAACCACACATTTGTCTTAAATACTGATGTTTACAACCATAGCAAATACTGACCATGTAGGACAGAAAGCACAGAAATGGTATATTTTCTTAAAACCGCATGCCTCACTATAATGTGACAACACTAAATTTTTTTAACAGCTGTGGAATTGTTTTGTAAAATAAAAACCAAACTCTCAGAAATTCTCCACAATGTTTTATATTGTTACTGATTCTGTCTGCTGTTGTGCTTTTTCTATGTATTTACACTGCTCAATTTCTACTTTGATACATCTTTTTTCCTAACTTACAGCTTTCTCTGTAATGAAGTGAGATCTTTACTTACAAGTGCTATTTTGTTTTTTTTCTTCAATAAAGTTGTCATTGCATTAAATGAATTGCTCTTTTGGTTAATACAGAGTTTTTAATGATGCTGATTCTCCAGACGATGCTGGAATTGCTGTGGGTTGGTTTGCTGTTTTGTTTGTTTGGGTTTTTTTGTTTGTTTGTTTTTTAAAAAGTGATTGTCCTCACTTCCTTTGCTGTGTACACAGTGTGGACTGCCGAGGAGAGTTTCTGTGTCACCACTGCTGTGCAGCTGCTTCACCCAGCATATGTCTAGCTCAAACAAATTCTTATTGGCATAGCTGCATGCACCTAGACAACTGGTTGGCACAACTAGAGTTGGTAAGGTGGGAATGATATTTTTATAACTTCTTACTTATTTACCTCGAGTCAACCTAGATCTGCCAACAAACTATTGGCTTAGTCCATGCTACAGAGCAAATAATTCCTGATGCTATTCTGTCAGCAAAGACTACAGTTATGAAATAGCATGCCTCTGGCTCTTCTTTGTGGAATAAATACACTCTGAATACTGATGTACACTGGAAGTAAAAAGCCAATGATTTATGAATGTGTGTTAAAAGTAGAGTTAGAGGCAATGATTTTCTTTTTTTTTTTTTTTTTTAAACTTTGAGAAAGCATGTCTATTTAAGTTTGTGCCTAATACACATCCAAACACTTGCTGTAGTTTTAATATTCCTTGGCAGTGTACAGGGCTCTGCATTGGGCTGTTCAGTGTACAATAAACTTTCTTCTGATTGACAGGGCAAACCAAAGCAGTTGCATTTTTCTGCAAGGGTGGTGGTGAGACGTGTGCTGTGGGAGACTGTGTTAAGTTTTCAGTTACTCTTTTTTTTTTTTTTTTTTTTTTTTTTTTTTTTTTTTTTTTTTTTTTTTTTTGATTGTTCTTCTAAGGAAGCTCTGCCTCAAAGCTGACAAAACTGAAATTTCTGTCCTACAGGAAACTGCAAAATTTTGTTTGAATGATTTGTTGAAATAGAAGCAGCAGCCTGTCTTCCTGTAATAYAGAAACCTAGGGGGTTGTATTTTATCTTTTTTAAAAGGTCAGAGCTTCCAAGGACTGTCAGGAGAGCTTGATGTATCTGTTTCATATCAAGACAGCTATGAATCTGAGTCCTAAAAGGGCAATAAATCTTTTCCATATTTAATAGCTTAGAGCTACTTTGCTTGCCTAGTTCAACCTCCTGCATAACAACAAAGGTGTTGAACTTTGCCACATCATTCTCATGCTGAGGTCCTAATACCTGAATGATTTTTAAAAAATAAGTAAGTCTTCATTTGAAATCTCTAAACAATGAACAATCAGCTGCCCTCTAGGGAAAGTATATTCTGTAGATGACTTTGCTCCTTAAATACTCTGAAAGGGTTTACCAGTTGTGCTACAGCATCTAGTCCCCTGAATCCCATTTCTAAACATTGGGGCAGAGTCATCAGCACCACATTCAAATTCAGTGACAAGACTCTTGTAAGGCTGCCGTACTCGTGTCTGCCCCTTTCCCTTCTCCTTCCACAAGGTCTGATTTGCAAGAGAGGGTATTTCGTGGATGCAGGAAGTTCAAAGTTGGGGTTGATATTTATTTCCTTCCCTTGTACCTTTCCTGTTGAGTTCAGTCTTGGTTGCAGTATCAGTGGGCATGCAGGCTTGTGACTGCCCAGCCATGAAGAGCTGGAGGTGCCTAAAGGGAAAAAAATCCTCTGTTTTCTCACTTTTCTGAAGAAAGCTTCTGATGAATTAGAGATGGAATAGTATATCTAAGCTGCCAATCTTTAGGATTGATATTTTAAGTTAGCCTATTTGAAACCTTTTTAAGTTTTTCTTGAGTTCCCTTGTGGCATCTCTAAGAGAGGTTATTCCTGAGAGTTTGTGCTTTGAAATCTCTGCAGAAGCAAGTGTGAGTAGCACTGGCGTGGTGGGGAAAAATGGTACATTGAAAGTATCGGCTGGCCCACGTGATTTCATCACAGCTCTGAAGGAGTGTCACTTCCAAAAAGTGACAAAGTGTGAAAACAAATTATTTTGTCACAGGCATGTACTCCTGTGTTTTCTAGTTGTATGTGACAGGATGTGGCAGGTTCACCACTTTTGAGAGAATCAAATGCTTCAACCGAGTTATACTTGCAACTCGTTAACTCTTATAGTTAACAAAAAGCTTTAACTTACACATCCAAGTCAAAAGTGCATGTTTGATTTCCCTAATATAAACACTGAACCTATTACTTTTGTTCTGAGATGTTGTAAATAGAATTTAAAAGTTTGTTTAGAATCTCTTAAATTCTTCATTTTTATTATTTTTTTGATCTTAAAAATGGGGACAGTAATAGTTTCCTGCTCTAGGTGCTAATCCATGTCTGGAGACAGCACTGAAGATCTTCAAGTAGGAAAAACAAATTAGAGAATAGTATAATTATTGTTTAAAACAAACTAACTTACATTTATCACCAGCCTGACTACATCAGGATTTTTTTCTTTTTCTCCCCCCACCCCCTTTCTTTTTTAAAAAGAAGAAAGGTTGCTCTGGAAAGCCTCCCATGCTTTCTGGGCTCAGAATTAATCTYGGTTATAATCTCAATTATAACACCAGGCAGGGAGGTACTACTTGAACAAGCTGCCTGCCTCACTGCTAAAAACATACCTGGTGGAAGTTACTGAAACTGTCCCCTCACCCCCTGACATTAATGAAAAGGCTAATCTTCTCTAAGTCTCTTCTAACCTAGCAATCTCTTAAGGGGCTGGATCCATGATTAAAAAACAGAGGGAAAGCAGCTGTCTCTTTATCCTCTCTTAATTATTCCTTGGTAGTTGATAGGTGTTGATTTCCTGGGAGTGTCATGGTGATGGAGGTTACATTTCCCTGTGTTGTTGGGACTAAATGTTCAGAGGGGGGTTAGTTGTTTGAATGGTTCAGTGGGAGCTTTGGAGATGGAAAGAGTGAGTCTTGTTCTCTGTGATTTCATCTGATCACGAAGGGCTGCCTTTCATTTGGAAACATGCACCTAAAGGCCAAAAAACAGCTATCCAATGTCAAGGCAAGGAAGGCCTCTTTAATTACCTTTTTTCTTTTTTTTGTTTTTTCTTTCTGCTGTAGCTCACCAGCTGGTGGCCAGGAGGGTTTTAGAAYGAGTTTAATTAGAAAGTCAAAAATAACACCTTGCTTTTTCATCCTGTAACTGGTGAATAAACTCCAGTAAGTATTGCAGGATTGTTCTTTCACTGCTCTCCCCAGTCCTCATTGCTTCATTTAAAAATATGAGTCACTAAATTCTTATTAGTAAATCCTGGACACGGCTGGAGATGATTGTGAGTACTGTACTTGCATGTGTAACTAGTAGGGGTTAGTTCTGACTGGCTGAGAGCCACGAGGTGTCYGATCCCTGCTTGGAAGTGCCCAGCTCTCCCAGCTGGGTTTCGAGGGAAGTTTACAACATTGCAGGTTTTGTATGAGCGTTTTCTGCTCCCTCCRATGCCCCTACTGATTTCCTTGTTTAATTAAATGGGAGACAAGTGCAAGAGGGGTAATAGTCTTCTGTCCTCTGGCTCTGCTCTGTCCCACTTGCAGTGACAATGATTGTCAGTCACCTTCTTATTGTGTTACTCTRTAAGTGCAGCTACCTCTTCTTTAGTGTCAGCTTCAGGGAGATTTAACTTCCAGCCCAAGAAATAACCCACCTGACATCTGAGAATGGGTTATTCTCAGTGTGCCGGCAATACCTACGTCCAGTGACATTATTCTGTTTGTGCCTCAGTTTCAGCATCTGCAGACTTGGAAAAATTAATCTCGCAAGGAAGTAGGAGAGAGAAGGGATGTTAGGGAAGTACTCAAAGTCGTTTTTTAGGTGAACAGAGGGACATAAGATTAGAGGATGCCTCTTACTTCTCCTAAAACAGGCTAAATATTCAAAATAAAGATTTCCACCCTTAATATTTTTTAAATGAAAAGACAACAATAAGCAAGTAACTTTGACTATGAATCTCTCTGGTTTCTCTTCTGCAGCCCTCTCCCATGGCAGCTGTGTGAAGCAGAGACAGTGTACAATGTGAGGAAGCCTGATGTGTGGGATGGGATTCATATGGGTCTGGATGTGTATTTTAAAGTAAAATCTCAGGCCCAAGCACGTTCAGCTGATCATTTGCTTGCATGCATGCAAACTTCTTATTTCTAGCTGGAAAGATGTGTCAGTGGTGAGCTTCTGGATGTGTTGCTACATACATCACAAATTGCTCTTACTCTGAACCCTTAGAGCTGAAACACCCTTCCCCATGCTGAAAATAGCAATTGGGCTATTCCCACTAGCCATCCACAGGTAACTACTCTCATTTTGGAAAATGTTGTGGTTGCAGGCATCCTGAGCTATGGTAACATAGTTAGTTATAAAATTAAAATTCAAACTGTATGAAAGTCAGGTATTTTAAGAGATTAGATTTGTGGGTATTTTTTTTCCTCTGGGAGACAAGACTTTCAAGCATCAGGCACCTTGTGTGAGTGATAACTGTAAGCGCCCAAGTGTAACTTACTTTTAGTATCTGAAAGTGCATTTTATTATTGTGCAGGATGCAAATTTTAGKATGATACTCCAAAGCAAATGCCTTCGTGCTTCTCCCTTAGGGACACTAGCTGTAAAAAATCCAGTCTTACTGATGAAAAACCTGCTTCCCAGCCCATTACTGGAATGGGTCCATTATCCATTCCTTCCATATATCCTTCCTTCTCCACAGCTCTGTCCCAAGAATGCTTTGGGCAAGCAATGCACTCAGGGCAGGACCCCCCGTTCTTCTGCTTTGTGGCTGCCTCCGTTTCCATGAACATACTCTTTACCTCTAGCAATTCACCAGTGTCTGCTGGTGAGACAGTGTTTCACTTCCACTTTCCATTTTGAAACCCTTCCACGTGAACTGTTGTCGCTTTTGTGCATGCTTTTGATTTCCTTTAAGCTCTAAGCATCTTGAGGAAGGCAGATTGGATCTGATTTTTTGGAGGCTCTAATCTGGTATCACTTCACTTGAAGCCCTGTGAGAGRTGGGCATTCAGTACTTTTGAAAACCAAGCTGCTTCCCTTTTCATTTGTCGACAGAAAGAACTGTGTGTAACGACTGAAATATTACGACTTCTATGAGCTATTGTCTCTTTACTTGCCTCAACTTTGAATCTCCTGATTTCTGAGCAACTGATTCTAAAAAAAGCTGTGTGGAAATATGGCTTCAACTGGGGGGAAAAAAAAAAATCCCAAAATAACAGAGATGTATTTATTTTAGAGCTGTCTGAAAAACTGAAGTTGTTGAATTGAAATACACAGTACTTCAACCAGCTCTGATTTCTGTGTTTATTTACATTTATAATATAATGAAACTAAAAACTGTCTCACATAGTTTCCTATGCATTTGCTATGCCATTTGATCACATTCAGGGAAAAATTACAGCAGTAGCTTCTCTCTTCTCTTTGAGCATTTGGAAAGGAGAACCCAAACATAAACATATTCCATGTTACACAAACATACTACCTGAGATGCAATTATTTTTCCAAATGCAAAGTGGCACACTTCCAAGTACCTAAATATCCTATAGATTTTAAAGTACATTCTTCAGTTGTTCAACAGTGAAAGTGGGCTGGATGTTAACTAGAAGTTACTGTTTCATACCTTCCAGTGTAATTCACAAAGTGAGTTGACTGATGCAGTAATCTAGGTAATTTTGTTATCAGTTGACAATTAAAAAAAAGGTACATAAAGGCTGAAAAGAAGAGAGGGAAGATGTGTTAGAGTGTGACGTTTGAAAGTAGCATGATTGGGATTACCCAGATGTAAAAATACCTCAGACCTGTCTGGCTTGCACCTTCTGATGGTGCTGAGATTGCTGGGAATTGAGGGTTCTCTCCTAAAGTCTCCTGCTCTGCAGAACATCACATTGCTGCACACCTGCAGCTGCGCAGTTTTGAGGACTTGCAGCCAGTATCCTTACTCTATGTAGGGGCTTGAGGGATTAGTAGGACTAGTTGCCGAATAAGGTGCCGTACAACACAAGATCAACAAGCTCTGGCCCTTGCTACTTAGGTAGATGGTATCTCTCGGGTTTTTTAACTGCAAGATCTGTTGAGCCTTGTCAAATGGTGGATTTAACTTAAATCCTGTTTTACRAAGTTTGCCAGACTCTTTCTTGTGTTTATAAATCCCATCAGTGATCCACCAAGTCATTTCATCTTTTTGAAAGAACCAGAAGCACAGGAATTCAACAGGGGCTATTGAATTAAACAAATGCAAAGTTCTCGATAAGTAGCCAGAAAATTTCTCTAAAAATGACTTCCAGCATTATGTTTTCATAATCAAGTCCCTGACTGTGTCACGTCCAACAGACCAGAAATTTCAGAGACGCTATTGGAGCTAGATGCACCAGGAGAAATTAGGCACTCAAATGCCTTGTTACGTGGCAAAGTCCAGTGTTTACGGGTCAGCGGTATTCACGTGGCCTCCACTTAACCCTTTATAGCATGGAACTGAACCCAGGTCTCTCATATCCTTGGCTGAGTGCTGAAATTGTTGGACTTCTCAGTAAAACTGTGGCTTCTTTGTGGAGGGTATGTGTGGTTGGATTAGGCTTGTCAGAGAAGGTCTCAGCCTGAGGCGAGAGGGAATGCCTGTTTTAGGGATGCTGAGGGAGCTTTTGTATGAGATGGACCTTGAGCGGGGCAGCAATGCCAGGCCTCAGGCAGTTAGGGTCACACCCAGCCCCAGAAGCATGGGGTCTGTCCCTGGAAATGCAGCCAGGGGGGAGTTCAGCTGCCTGTAAGGTGCAGCAGGGGTTTTGTGAATGACAGTGGGACCAAGGGATGGACACAGTAGGCATCAACGGTGGACTGTAGGGTTGCTACCTTCTCCTTGTGCGTTGAAACCTCAGTGCAGAAGGGTCTCTTACTATTACATTTTGATTTAGGAACACAGAGGAACGAGGCTAAAGCATTTATTCAACATGCCTGGTGAAAATATTTTAAGACTACCTTCTCTGTGTAACTATCTTGACTGTTACCAGCTCCTTCAGTTAAAGTCCGCATCAGCGTGAACGCAATTTCCATGCGTTGTTTCAGTCTGGAAATGAAACAATTTTCATTAATGGAAACCTGGTTCTCAAGCAGAACAATTAGACCCACTTCAGGTTGAAAAAAGATAAAAGCATGCTAATTTGGATGGAGGACTCTTCTTTCAAGGCAGCCAATTGAGTCATCAGCCTGCCACCCACCTGACCGTCTGACAGGTAATTAGGAGATAGTCCTCTTTTTGTGTGGAGTGCGTGCGTAAACCTCCACACGCTGGTGTCACTGCCCATTGGGACTTCCAGAGGAAAGAGCTAGTCAGTGGCAAAAGAGTGAGGAGAGCACGTTTGTCAGACGGTGCCCAATGAACTGACTTGGTTTTTGATTTAGCTCATTATTTTTTTCTTTTAACAGCTACCTGAAGTTTCTGGCAGTAAAGTCGTCATGGCAGACCTGGGCTGCAAAAAACCCAGCGACTGCACTGTCTCCAGGCTACTCAGCGTAGTGGAGAGCGAACTCCGGGCTGGGAGAGACAAAGGCGACCCTACTGAGAAACAGCTCCAGGTTGTCTTAGAGGATGCGACGCTCTGGCAGAGATTCAGGGAAGTCACTAATGAGATGATCGTGACCAAGAACGGCAGGTAAGTGATCTGCTCAGCACTGTGGGCTAAGTGTAGATGACAGCTAGGGGGGTTAAGTGGTATAATAATAAACTGTGTGTGCAGACTTGAAAGAACTGCAATGAGCACTTAATAGTTTTATCCTTGCAGCCTCGCAGTCCCCTAAAACCAGCATATGAACAGAATGGGGTGTCCCTGCTCCTTTTGGTCACTGCTAAACCATTCCTGCCACCCTTTGTTCCTGCTTGTAAAACATGCTGGAGAAATACATTGACTGACTTAAGGTTGCACAAAAAGGGAACTTTTGCAAGGGAATAGATGGTACCTCTCAAAACCTTTTGAATGACTTCTTGTACTAATAATCATCAGCCTTTATTAGCAAGTCCTTACCTGTAGACCTCAAATTACTGTACAGAAGCAGATTGGTGTTGTTATCCCTAGCTGCAGTTCCTGTCTCTCTGACCTTGGGTACTAACAGCTTGTACAAGCAATCTGTACTAGAACGGGGTACAATAAAACGGCGCCTTTCGTGGCATGTATGTGCAGTCTGGATTGCATGGTCCCACAATGGTATCGCTCTGTAGTTGTTGCTGGTGCCCTTAGAAACAAGTGCGGAATATTGGTTAACACACACAGTTTTAGAAAGACAAAATACTGTGATGTAAATGGATCACATATCTTACTATCTGGGGAACCCAGAAAGGCATAGGAAAAGAATGCAAAACCTGGTGAGAAGGATACTAATTCTGAATCGGACACTGGCTTCAAGGAGGCTCTCCACAGAGGTTCTGCTCTGAACTGGGCTGACAGCAGAGTCCAGCCCATAACAGACAGGCAGCTACTAGAATAAGGTTCGTCGGTACAGTGGTACTAAGGTTTTTATTTAATGTACCCTCGCCACCCCTCTGCCGCCTCCCCCCCTGCAACATGCACACGTTTCTTTTGTGGGACCTCTCAGGAGATCCACATAGGAGAGAGGAATTAAGAGATGGAGAGAAAGACTTACTCATGTGGTGTGACACTTACTGATTTTGCAGACTTTGATTTAGCAGACTTTGTGGATGATATTACTGTTGACTGTAGCTTGACAAGGGACATAGGTGAAAGCATTTAAAAGCAAAAATCTAGTCTGTTGGCTCAGCAAGGATATTCTGTAGAGAAAACAGCTACCTTCCCAAAATATCAGCTCTTGGTGTAACACTGCCTATTGCCATTCTGATTCCTCCTAATAATCTAGAAGGATAGAAATCTTTTGCTGAGGTTCTCTTTACACCGATAAGCTGCTTTTGCTTAATTTAAATTGCTTTAAAAACTGCTGTTAGGCTACAGCAAACTTCTGAGTGGACTTTCACTTAGTGTACGGTAGCTTATTAGCAGCGTAAGTGACCAAAAATGATGTGATAGGTTTGCCTCAAATTAATTAAATTGGTACAAAGAATCACACCTTACCAACAGGGTTTTTTCAGTTTCTTTCCTCTCAGCTAATGTAAATCATGATTGCATGGTGATACTAGTTCTCTCTGAAATGTCTAGGTGAGTGCATAGATAAAATCTTTTTATGATGATGATAAGGGAATCTTTCGTTATTTGAATATGCCTGGTTACTTTTTATTTCATTGTGTAAACTGCCTTATTTTTCTTTATTCTAACTTACACACTCCTTATCAGCTTGACCCTATTTTTCCTAAAGCCAGTGACAGCTCTAGTAATGTCAGTGGGGGCTGGAATAGGTTCTTTATGATCAAACTACAGCAATCTCAAAATAAAAAATCATAAAAGTACGTCTCACTGTCATCTGCATAAATCCTTTTAACAAAGTTACCGTAGCATCAGGGACTACAAAAAAGGATCTCTTGCATTTCTGAAAGTATCTTCCATAACAAACACATCAGCGTACCAAAAAAAGGAAATAAGACAGTGGCCTGCAGCAAAGCTCTCTGAACAACTCCATGCTATTCAAAAGGAGACAAACTTGAGACAGTTTCCTATGAGTGCTGAGTTTTTTTCAGGTTCAAGATTCTTCAGTGAGTGTCTCCAGAGGGATTCTCAATAGAAAAAATACTGATCTAACTCTGCTGCTGCTTAAATCAGTAGAACTAACTCAGTCATTCTTGCTGAAGGGTATATGAACGCTTTTGAAAACTGTGTTCTATGATTAACGAGAAGGGCCAGTCTGAACTTCTGCATGTGAAAACTAAGACAGTTTGTGCAGACACATTGTTAGCAAAATTCAGAAATTAAACCGAAACCTGATACAGGAGCATCCCAGAGAATGAAAAACTGATTGATTAGTGATCCTCAAGTGTCAAATTCTAGCATGCACAATTCTATCTGCTGTGATTGAGTCATCTCTAATTGGTACCGAGGGTCCCAAAATGTCATAATTAGATGAACCGACTTCAGTGTTAATACCTAGATACGTCTCCATTGCTGTATCGTACTTCATTATAATAATCACCTGCCATAGCAATATGCCTAGGTACGCAGGGAAGATAGATATATTCTGAACAGGATAGACATCAGTGAAATTAAACCGCATGCTATACCACAAAATACATCCCAATGGGTGCAGCTGATACGGTGGGAATCAGTCTCCTATTTTACTCAGATTTATTGTATTCAATTGGCATTTCAATATCAAATGCTCTGTTTTCTGATTGGGCAGGTTTTCTCTCTCAGTGTTTATACCATATTAGCTATGCAGTATCCTGAGACTTTGCAATCCACGTTATTGCCTGGAGGCAGGAAGGTGCCACTGTTCCCCTCTGCATATGGGGAGAATCCACAGTGGATCAATGCAGGCAAACGTGAGTCTGGGGAAAGAAGCCCTTTCCAGGCTTAAATGCTAAAGCAACTTTACTGGTTACTACACATTCAAGTTTGATATCAAACATCTTCCCACTCAAGTTCCGTATTGTGGAGTAATTGTAGCAAATCTGCTCTAAATAAATTGAAGAGGCTGAAGTGCTTAGCTATTGCAGTAATGGAGGTCACGTGTGTACCTACCTGATCATTGAAACAAATGTTCTGACTGAAACAAATTTGGAGAAATCATCATTTGCCATGCTAAAAGGCAGACAAATGTGATTTTAACAGTAAAGCCACTTAATCAGCAGAACAAGTGAGGTGGTAAGTTTTCCATTGTTAGAATCTGTACAGTCAAGACATGCTGGTCCAAGTGAGGCGGGGGTTAACTGTGTGTGAAGCAGGTTAACGCAGGGAAGTGCTATAATCTCTGTGATACAGGAGGTTGGAGTTGATGATGACTGTATTCTCTTCTGGCATTAGTCTATAGGTCTTTTGGGGATAAACTCAAGCCTCTCAAGCAGAAAGGCAGAGAAGTCTGCATTGTGGGCAGAGGAACTAACAATCTGTACGTAACACAAATAGGTCTGAGAAATCTAGTGAAATTAAATTTTCTTGTGGATGAATTTTCCCCTCCACTTCAATTTCAGCTAAATATCTAAGTGTGTTACTTTGAAGACTGACTGTAGGGGGTCTGGGGGGTGCAGGGAGCAATGCATCCACACTTTCTATCACATTCCAGTTTGATAGCTGGTGCGTCCTGGTCAGAAAGACACATTAAATGTAGCATATAAATCCTTGGCTAAGCTTCTACTTAGTTTGAAAGATCACTGTTCAATATATCTTTCTCAATGTTGCACTAGCCCTACATCACCAAGTATTTATATTAGATGAAAAATCTCAAGTTTCTCAAATCCTGTCTTTTCCTGCTAGCAGAAGGTACTGAATGTATACAGCAAGGACTATATAAAGGTGTCCAGAAAGGGAGGTGGTGAGTGGGATGTCATAGGAGATTGTTAGCAATCTGCAGTTGGGTGTCACTGGAGAGTATGGCTGCAGGGGCAGAGACTCTTGGTGTGCCTTGAGAGAGCCTGGAGTTTCAGTTCCCTTCTTGTGTATTTTGGACGTCTTGCACTGCTACCTAACTAAGCCTAGAGAGCTACCTTACCTTAGCCTCACGGCCGCGGACCTCAGGCAATTGCTGTGGCTGCTTGGTGTAACCAGTCTCTCTGTACCGGTAGAGAAAGGGAGCTTGAAGATTCATTGGCCTGTGCATAAAAATGTGGCATGGCAAAATGGCAGCTGCCAGGAGAGGTCAGTACGGAGGTGCCTGGGGCAGGGAGGCCTCTTACTCATATGAGAAGAATGTAGGAGGTGATACGTAACAGCTATAATAATCCTCCACAGTAATGACGTGTATTCCTTGACAAGCTAAGAAACTTAATGAATAGTTGGGAGACTCCTCTGTTCTGCTGAGCACAAATTTTTCCCAGTTCCTGAAACTGTTGGAGCCCTACTAACTCTATTGCTGCAGACTTTCAGGCACTGAGATGCCAATTCAAAGCTGTGTCGTATGGATCACAAGTACTGGGACAGACAGAAAACTGCTGAAAGTCTAGCTGTGAGCTGCTGCAAATCTCCTTTACAAAAGAAAAAAAAAAATTAAAAGGGGATTGAGAAAAGGTGGCATTGGACCTTTAAGCACAAAAGGAGCATTTTCCCAAAACTAAACAAAGGCAGGATTTCAGTTTTAAATGCACAAGATGGTGGGAAGGCTGGATGATGGGTGTTTAGAGTTTAGTAAAGGACAACGTTGCATCTCAGGTGGAACTAAAAGCAGAAGAACCTGATCAAGCTGATGAGGTCAGGGAATATGGAAGGATGGGACCAAATTACTGGAAGAACTGCCAAGTGCAAGGTCTAACAGCAAGGATTTTAACCAGTCTTCTCAAACTGGTGATTTACGTAATGGTAGTGGGACAGTACGTGAATATTTGCACTTAAGAAAGGGAGAAAACACATTTCAGCTAACTACAAACTTTTAAATATATCCCTGTAATAAGAATTCAGGATGCATTTGGAAGGGAAGAGTAATGAAATATGTGGAAGACAATGGAAAATGAGATAAAAAGGCATTTTATTAAATTTAAGTCATGCTAGACTAACCTGACACAACCCTGATAAAGTAAAGAAGTATTTTTAGACAAGGAAAATGTAGAAGACTTATTAGGTCATTTAGAATAGCGCTACCTGGAAACCATTACTCAAGTGGGAGATGTTGGGGATTAACACAAGAACCATGGGAAATGACAGAAGGAAGTGACTGACTTTGCTCACAAAGATTATAGAATATGACCGTCCCTTCAAAGGAAGGGAGAAAAACCTTTTGTATAGAGTAGCATGGTCAATAAATCTAATGGGAGTCTGATGAGTACCTGGCTGGGATTATATCCTGATTGCTGGAGATTGCAGGATGATTTCAGAGGATATATCCAGAGTCAGACAAAGTGGGACTCGGCCACAGGACAGAGTACGGGAGTGTGTGTTGGGGGAATCTAAGCACCAAAGAAGTGCACTTTATAATAGGATTCTGCAGTTAATGCAGTGAATCTGTGGTTCAGCTCCACCTTCTCAGCCATTTTCAACTCTGTTCAATCCTGTTCATGCCTTTTTGTCCCACACCTAAGGACGTATTTAGCATGTCCAGATCCCATGGACTCTGCTGACGCTATACACAGTTCATTATGTTCGTAACTCTTGGCATGATCAAGACCTTAGTGCCCTACTTTAGAGATAACATGTTTTTCTTCCAAATGATTGAAATAGAATRAAAATAAAATGAAGGATTAACCTCTAAGAGACTTCTTCAGCTAGATGGAGGGAGGRAGGATGTTTTTTACATTGGCCTAATCTGTGAGCATCTGGTCACAAACATACTGAGGAGAGTCTTTCAAAACCAGTTTTCAGCAGTGTCTCCCATTTTTGTTTCCTGGCCAGGCGGATGTTCCCTGTTTTGAAGATCAGTGTGTCAGGCTTGGACCCAAACGCCATGTATTCCTTCCTGTTGGACTTTGCCCCGACTGATGGCCACCGCTGGAAGTACGTCAATGGAGAATGGGTGCCGGCTGGGAAACCAGAGCCGCCAAACCACAGCTGCGTCTACATCCACCCAGACTCTCCCAACTTTGGGGCCCATTGGATGAAAGCTGCCATTTCCTTCAGCAAAGTCAAACTTACCAACAAGCTCAATGGGAGTGGGCAGGTATGGCCTGATGTTTCCCCATACACCTCCTGGCTTCAATTGCAAGCACCTACCAATCAAGAAATATCAAGGGTGCATTTATGTAATTATAGAGGCCCTTACAGGCCTCTTCACCCACAGATGCCAATTATTCTCTGGAGGCCAAATGTAAACAGGAATAAATAGGCCTTAATTGGTGCTTTCAGATTTTAATGGACTTCTTGATGTTAAGAGAGACAGAGTGCTGTGGTTTACTTAATCATCAGGGGGCTTTTCAGAGTTGGTCTTGTGTGCTGGGGATTTTTACATAGGACTTCAGAGAAGGGGGAAAAAATGGTCACGGGTATTAGGTTTTTGTTGTGTTCCCCCATGTTGTTTGGTGTAAGTGGAATGTTGGCAGGAGTCAGATAGCAGAATAAAAGGCTGCTCCTAAATGAAATAATTACTATGTCTGCTTCTGCATCATGATAATTATCAATATTCTATTGAATCAGCTTTGGCCTTTGGAAAGAAACCACATGTACCAGAAATAAGTGACTTTCTCTTTGAACCCCTTAAAAATGCAAACAGGAAAATTAGTTTTGTTTCATATTTTATTTTTGATGATGCATCTAAAGGTAAAATGTTGCACAAGACCTTTTGTTTGCTTGTTTGTTTTGTACAAAACTCCTACATTGGATGATACTTGTCAGCCCAGAATCAATTTCTTTCACGTAAATATTATACGTTCTCTATCTGTTATTTTCATTAGGTTTGTGAGGTAGCTCCATAAGCCTAGCACCCTAATTAGGTAGGAAATTATCTCAATTTTTACAGACTGGAGAACAGAAAGATGACCTGACTCTTCCTAAGTTACACACGGAATCAGCACGCGAAATTTATTGTGGAGCACAGAACAGGATCTGAATTTGCAAATTCTTGTCCTGCATCCAGGACCTCAGAAAAGTCAAAGGCCTCAGAAAAGTACGCATGGGGGTAAAAAAGCTACAGGAAACCAACTTGGAGGGTCAAAGAGACCCTGGGGAAAAAACAGGGGAACAAGATATGTACATATGGTGAAGTGGAGAGGAAAAAAGTAGAAAGCAGGGGAGGAAAAGCCATATGAGAAACAGAGCCCAAACAAAAGCCGCTAAATAAAAGTCACTAAATAACAAACAGCTGAAGCTTCCCTTGTTTTCTTTTGAAATCTTGACAACAGTGTTAAGGTAAACAATGTCCCCACTCTGTGCTTCAGCTTCCCCTTCTGTGGTGTTACTAGAAAGTAATAGCTCTAGCAGTGCTTTATGCTAATGGCTGCGTTCTTCCATATACATATGTATGCACACAGCACTTTCCAAAGTACAGATTTTTAAAAAAAATATCTTCTTCTTGCAGTAGAGAGAATTAAGCAATATAATAGACTTCCTGAGGAAGGTGTATTGTGGAGTCAATGCTATTCACAGCTTTTAATGCCAGGTTAGAGACACCTGCCAAGGCTTGTTTCGATACACTTCGTCTTGCCCAGAAAGATGACTAGGTGACTGCCTCAGCTCCCTCCTGGCCCTGATTTCTGTGATGGTGATTCTGAGTCTTTCAGATAGTAGAAGCAGGACAGGGATTGCCCCTTAACTGTTTCAACAGCCTCTAGTGCAGTGGAAGCCCAATGGTTTGAAGGCCATAGCTGCTAACACAAATATTCACTAATGCTACTGTATCGAAAGCTTTAAATCCGAGTCCAGTGAAGTCTCATTCTGCTCAGCCCTGTGGTTCATCAGAAGGGAGGAAGGCACCTGCCCTTCTGCTCTCAGTAATCACTGACTGGGGAGGTTTAGCAGTGACATCTGGTCTATTACAGAGCCAGTGCGAAAGAGCAGCGGTGGGATACCAGAGTGGCATTGGGGTCTGTCTCTCTGTTTTGTTTTCTGCAGATAATGTTGAATTCCCTGCATAAATATGAGCCCCAGGTACACATAGTTCGCGTAGGAGGCCCCCACCGGATGGTGATGAACTGCTCCTTCCCTGAGACGCAGTTCATAGCTGTGACTGCCTATCAAAATGAAGAGGTAGGCGGATGCCACACTGTGCTCTTGGTCACCATTGATGAGATATATTAAAAGCTTATTAACTACAAGATCAGCATGGACAGACTGGTCCTTTTCTTGTTTCCCCAGCGGTCCCATGCAGTGTAACGCTCCATCCAGTTTAATACTCTGTCTTCTCTCTGCAGTAGAACATTGTCTAATCTAGTGTCTGGCTGCAGTACTAAGCCAGGTTTAGCTTAATATCCTGCCACGGCTATTCCAGACTGGTCCATCTGTCCTGGCATCCCACTCCCTTACTGGAAAAAAACCCTACCGTCAAGTCCAATATCCGTCTCCAGCAATGACTGATAGTTACAAAACCCTATCTCTCCCCGCTCCTTATAATACATACAATTGCAGAACAGTGCAACATTCCATGGGAAAATTTCTTCCCAACCTCAAAACTGTAATTGAGGGATGCTTTGGATTGTGACAATTGCTAACTCATGTGCCACATCCCTTAGCTAGTGTTGCTGCAGATTTGATTCATACATGGTAGGAATTCAGTGTTTAAACTCCCTTGAAAGGGTCCACCATCCCACAGGATTTGCCAGATTGGACCATGTCATTAGGCTGCCCCGACTGGTGTTCTGCCTGTGGCGCTGATCAGTACACAGCACTCTGCAACGAGCAAAGCTCTCTCCTAACCAGCCCTGGAAAACATCATGTGTGGGGATATATTTTGTTAGGCTAACCAAGGCAGTTCCACTTAGATTACTCTGGAAGGTGTTTTGTCAAGTTTCTATTCCAAATTGCCTTCACTAACGTGCCTTGTTTTCTGTAAACTCAAGATAACAGCTCTCAAAATCAAGTATAATCCCTTTGCCAAAGCATTCCTGGATGCGAAAGAAAGGTGAGTTCATCTTTTTTTGCTCCAGTAGCATTTTGCTGCTGATGTGGTTAAAACTGTGGCATCACAATGTGACAGATAAATTACATAACTTAATCTTGTTTCTGCTGTCTTAAATCCAGAGTCACTCCACTGATATCAGTGGGGAGACTCTCTATATAGTTATTACAATAGGGTCTGAAGTGGGTGAATATCCTCTTGGGGATCCTAGGACTTAGCACTGTCTACACAGGAAGCCTGAAATGAGATGGTGTGAACTTTCCCAGTAATGTTATACACCCCGTATGTTCACTACATTGTACTTACACTCCAATGAATCCCATAATTTGATAGCTGAGGGAGAATAAAAGTTAACTGCAGATGTCGAAAAGCATAACTAAAGTGAAGTTGCACTGTAACGTAACTACACTGCTATTATTAAATCTGTGTGATAATGTATGATGTGTTTATTAAAAGTAACCTGTAGGTGCTAACTATATAAGATGTTAGAGATGCTTCCATCGGAAACGAATTGCGGTTTATSTTTCAAAGTTTTACTTGCATCATCCATGCTAATGCAGTGGGGCATCCAAATGATGCATTCCAGTCCATAATTGCTAATAAATTTTGTTTGGACCTGCTATGTCTTCTGACACGTGAAGCGTCCCACGTGCCTGCAGGAGAATCTGTATTTCTTTCCATTGCTCTCACCACTTAAGAAGCTGCTGTGTTTCAGCATCAGGGTTTCCAGCTGCGGAGGGGGGATGCTGCCTTTGGTTTGCCTGGCTGAGCAGGAGGCAGAGCCCTGCCTTGGTCTGGGCGGGAGGCCAGGCTGAGGCTGTTGATGCAAGCAGGAACGGTGCCCACAGGTAGATTTAGAATCCCAGGTTCAGCCCCCAAATTTGGCACAAACTTAGGAACATTTTTATGTATGCCATGAAACGTAAGTTCCTGCTTCCTTTATGGCAGACTGCAGAAAAGCCTACTGCTGCCTAGCAAGTGGTTAAAGAAGATGTATTTCCCTCCTTTTTAACTTACTTTTCCTTTTTTTTTAGTGAATAGTTCTGTTTTTAACTTTCTTTTGTAATTTCTCAATGAGAAGTTTTACCACTAAGTATTTTGCTTTTCAGAAACCATCCCAAGGATGCTCCAGAAACAGTCTCTGAAGGTCAACATATGACATATTCTCACGGTAAGGTTTTTATTCATGTCAGCTGGAAGTTTTGTGTGATACGATAGGTGCTGGGAACCTGGGACTTGCTTAACTGGATCATACCAGTCATTCACTGAGTCCTGAATTGTGTTCATAGAAAGGGACCCTTTAAAAAAAAAGAAGATTGAAGAAACCTCACAGTAGGAAATAATGCGACAGTTTCTGCAGAGGAATCATTTTCCTTATGATCCAGTTTTTCAATATTAAAAGGAATCTAGAATCAAGATGATGTATGACATTTTTAGGGCTTTCTCCCCCTTTTTTTGTATTTGTATCTGTGAATATTTTTGTCACCTATAAAATTACCTTTCATTGGTGAACAGTTAACAAAAAAAATGGGGGGAGCAGAGGTTGTATTAGTTTTAATGATAGTCAGTTTTTCTTTCATTTGTTCTTTGATGTTTGTGACATTTTCTGTTAGTTGTTTTCAGGTCTTGATTTTAGGGTTGGTGGTTTTGGGATTTTTGGGGGGTTGGGTTTTGTTTTGGTGTTTTTTGATTGCCAGTTGTTCCATAAATCAGTATCTTGGAATCTGCTTGGTATTTCTGAGGCACAGCTGATTCTGCAAGAAGGCTGGTTATTTTCTTTATCGTATTGCAGTGTTTTAGTGCAATAATAGTTTTCTTCTCTCTTTCCCCTCAAAGTGGGTGGCTGGTTGATTTCCAACCCAGATACAATGTGTGCATCAGGAAGCTCTAATTATCAGTACACTGGACCTTTGCCTCTGCCAGCTCCACACACTCCCCACAGCTGCGAGCGATATTCAGCACTGCGAGGGCATCGGGCTGCTCCGTACCCACCTTCCTACATGCAGAGAAATCATTCACCTACAGGTACAACTGTAACGCTGCTTTGCTTCCAGGGAACAGACACTCTCTGCCTGACTGACCCTTGCTTTAGGTTAGCATAAGCATTAAAACAAGCAAGAGCTGAGGCTAGGAAAGAGCATGAGTCGTCTCTGGAACAACCTGCACTGAACCCTGCGTGCACAGAGTATGTTTAAGGCAGCAAAACGAGGTACGAAGAGCTGGGTGCACTGTAACTGATAATTATAAATGAGAGTGAATGATCTTGCTTAAAGTACAGCTCCCAATTATACAAAAAGAGCATTGCAAGACTTCTTTCAATGTCATGCCATGAAGCAGTTGCGCTCTCAAGTCAAAGCAGCCTTTAGGAACATGGTAGGAGCTGACTTGAGATGAGGGCATTTTGGTATTGCCAGAATGTCTTGAGTCCCTTTCACTCTCTAGATCTGGGTGCAGAGTTCTGGAAATTGATTCTACTTTGATCAGAGGAAATTGGCCAGAAACAAGAGTAAGGATAAAGTAATCTGCTTGCTAATTATAATTTAGCAAGGCATCCTGTTTGACGGAAATATTTGAGCTCAAGTTATAAGGAAATCTGTATCAAAACATTGCCAGTCATATGGCAGTTATYGTTAATGAAAAGACTATTAGTCAGACTTGCAAAAATGCATATCCTGTGTCTATCATGCTGTACCTTCTTATATATCACACCTGGAATTACAATGGCACCTTGCTACTCTCTTAATAAACATGTGAATTTTGTCCTTTTACCTATGGTTAGGAACCTCATGATCAGATTGCTTCCTCAGGCCTACCCATGTTCTGTTGCCTTAAGACAATGTCTCTGCAATAGTCACTGAGGATTTGTTTGTTGCTTTTTTCCCCCTGCCCCCCGCAAAGTTAATTTGTTGGAGAGCTCCAGCAATAATCTTCAGGTATTCTCAGGACATGACAGCTGGACTTTGCCATCCTCTCCACATGCTAACTTGCTCTCAGTGCCACACACGAAGGGAGCTGCCAGCCCTGGACCCAGGTAAGGTTATGGGAAAACTGCTGGTATTAGGAGCAGTGAGGCTTGTAAGACTGCCGTGGTGATTCACGCTTTGTTCCAAGCTTTGAACAGCATACAGGATTTGAAATATGTCCTAAGTGCCCAACTCAAGATTCCTAGACAGCTCTTTCTGACAAGCTAATTATCTCCTGCTCTGAAATCAATGGGAGCTTCATTTTTCCCCAGCACTGCTGAAAACCAGGATCTTGGAACAGCCACAGAGAACTCTGGTATCTACAGTCTGTGAGCGCTTTAAAGCCGAATTATTTTTCTCTATATATTCCTCACTATTCTCCTGCATGAAACGAGGATCCTACTCCCATGTAGGGATGTAACAATCTAATTCATGTTCTATTATAAAAATATTGTTAATACTGTGAATACTACCCCTAATAGGGTAGCAAACAGTTCTAGGAATGGCTGGAATTTAGACCTAGAGAGTCAATTAATTATCAAGTATTTCCCCTTCTTTTCCCAAAATAAATGCACACATTTCTTCTCTAATTTAGGTGGCAGGAAAATCAGCTGCAATTCTTTAAAATTCATATGCATTCACGAAAAAGATCTTTAAATCTTGAAACTTCACATGTATTTGTACATTTTTCTCCATGCTTCTCTCCAAGGTCACCAGCTCTGATGGTCGCTGGTGGTTTTTCACTTAAGATCTGCAAGGCTGATCTAGTTTAGTAACTAGATTCGGATAGCTGCCTTTTAGCAGATAACGTACTTGACTTTACTGTGGTAAGTCTTGTGCAGGGGAAAATGCTTTGAAATAAGTCATTCAATTTGTACTGCTTTTTTTCCAGCCACTACCCTTGCCTGTGGACAGTGAGCAACAGTGCTGTCAATGTTGCCAACCCAGGAAGCGAGGTGAACAGCAGCCCTTCAAGCATGTTTCTAAGGGGTAATGTCCCCTTACCCACTGCATCATCAGTCCAAATCCCTCTGCAGGGAACAGTGTCTGGCAGCATGGAAACGCAAGGGGAAACCGCTCTAGCCAGACTAGCTGACTCTGCGTGGACGTCCTCACACTCCTTTTAATGGACAGGCAGCTCACGAGGGAAGCTCAGCCAAACAAGACTGACACAAACGGCAAACGATCCCCTAGAATTGCAGCTCAGAGCAGGGATGTGTATGCAGAAAACCAACTTCATCAAACATCACTTTCCATAATGTACCTCTTGTGTGCCAGAGAAGCCAAAATGCATAATGCAAAGGCAGGAAATGTTATGGGAACCGGCTTATTACTGTAACCTTTATGCATCATTCAGGATGATGTCCAGAAAGAATCTTTATAGTTAGTTTTGCTTATGTATCACATAAAAAATGGTCAGAGACATTGGACTGAGTGAAGCAGACATGGCAGCTGGATATTCGCATGTCACTTTAAAAGTCCTTTCTGTAAATAACGGCCGAGTCCAGGGGAAATTGTGAGCAAGTTCGCAACTGGCAATTTGAAGGGACAGCGCTGCTTTAAAGACTTTCTGAATCTGTCACATGAAGGTTTTCACAATACCTGAAACTAAACCCTTCAGGGGATGAAATTAGTCTGACACCCTAATGCCACCTGCATACAGTATCCTCTGTCTCCTTCCCTTCTCCAGCTCCTGTTTGCTGTTTGTGTGCTATAGGGATAATGGACACACTCAAGCTGAGAAAGTGGCTGCATTGTAGCAGCAGGCTGAAGGGCATCTAGTTTAGCATCTATAGTCTGATGTGACAGTCTTTGAAATGAAAAGGTCCAATGTTTTCTATATGTGCTATTTTTGAAAGGATAGAGGGAAAAGAATTATAGAAAAAAAGATTCAGCTTGCATTTCCAGTTTGCTTCAGGTATAGAGTACAAAGAAAATAAGAATAAATGGTGTATTATCTCCTCAGTGCCTTTCCAAGGCGTAAACACACATACAGTCTTTTTCACCTAACAGCCTCCGAGCAAGTTAAAGCAGCTCTGCCAGAAGCAAGTTGACAGGACATGAATTTTCTATTCCTTGGCCAGTGACTGGCAGTATGGTCTTGGGCGTGGTATTTCATGTCTTTGCACCTGTTTCCCCTCTCACCTTTTGTCTGTCTCAGCTTCCTTTTCCAGGCTACAGCTTTTCCTATCCTGTGTGAGTGTACAACATCTAGCATAGTGGAGGCCTGATCCTGTCTGGGATTTCTAACCACGAGTGTGATGCAGATAATAAGTTGTCCCCCAATCTTCCTTGTCCTCCCATGTACCTCCTCAGGCAAGCCCTATCCACTTCTCAGAGAAGAGTGCTGCCATTTGATCTCTTGTAGGGGTAAATAAAAAATTGTAAGCTCATGTAGATATGTCTCTGTGTAATGAAATGCCCAGCAGCAATTCAGTTCTGTTTACAGCCATGAGCATTGATAGGGGCTGGATAGATAGCCCTCGAAGACGAAATCCTCGGCATAGGTATAGAAGAGGATTCTCCAAAGCTCCTGCGAGCTGGTGTCTCTACAGAGGTGTTTCTGCTTCTGCCAGATACGGCAACATTCCCTTTGTGAATACTCATTTATTGCATACAGGCTCTGGGAGCAGCATTTTATTTTGGGTAGACATTAGGGGCAACAGCAAGGAGAACGTTTTCATTCAGGCCATCAGATGTGCATCTGCCTGGTGAACTCAGCAAGCTCCTGTTTTATATTCTATTACCTTGGCCCTGAACCATCCCCTTAAGGTGCTCCCAGTGTTATGCATTTTCATGACTTCCCCATCTGGCCTTTCAGATTCACTGCAGGCAAGACAATGTGCCAGGATGCACTCAGTAACACTGTTAGTTTTACTGATCTGTGCTGCTATCCCCTAAAAGCAAAGTAATGAAGTTGCTTTGGAGATGCATTTTTATTAATAGAGGCATTGGTCAAACAGGAGCTAATGGAGTGCAAAAAGCTCTGTGGCCTGCTCCCAGTCTAATCCTTGTCAGTTCTGACTGTAAATCTGCCTTTCCACAGTCTRTCAAAAGCTTGGTGACGAGTTTCTCAATGTTATGTTTCTCTACCTTGCAGCCAGAAATTTAAGTAGGCGTTTCTCTCAAAAATAGCTCTGCTTTACAGATGAGGTTTATTAACTAACTTGTGCTACCCTCTTCTGGCTGTTCAGCTCCCCACATACACACCACACGCTGAGCCTATATAAGATGGCTATAGATGCTAAAAAAGGCAAGTGGTGACTTCTCTGTTTTCCAGGACTTGCTATGCTTCCTTCACGGTTAACGAGTTGTATAATTTCTTAGTTTTCCCATATACTGTATTACAGTAACAGAAGAGTGATTATAAGGTGTTACACAAACTGCATTTTTATTTCACGAATAAACCATCTAGGAGAAAATCCAATTAGCTTTCCTGATAGTCCCATAGAATTGAAAGGATAAAAAGCGGATCAAAATGAACAGGCAGAGTCATTTTTCTTTCTTATCACCGTAAGAGCAGCCATGAGTCATGTCACAGGAGACAAAAAGTTCTGACATCTCAGAAACAAGCTAAGTTTTTGTCATTGCAGACAATCTGATTTAGCCAAAGCCTGAGAAATGACACGGAGGGATAAAAATACCCAAGGCTTGCTCACTACCTTGACATTTTGCTGCTTTGGTAACGGCTTTGAGAATTGGTATCTGGCTTGGACAGATCACTTCTAAGGAGCAGTGGGAGCACTGGAGAAAGCTTTTGCCACTTGTTCACAGGAAAAGCTGCTGTTTAACTTTGCAGATCTCCTTTCCCAGCGCAGTGGAGTTCCCCACAGTGCAGTAACAGGCCGGGATGCTGGCTGCACCGTTCTCCCATGGGAGGCAGATTCCCTTAAACTGTATATAAACCGATCCCCTCCCGATAAACCCTTATTGTGGATCTGGTTTTGCACCTATAGTGCCCTCGTTCCCCAATAGATTTCTGCTTGCCATTAAAAACCATACAATAATAACTTCTGACTGAGTATTTCACTGGTTGCTATAAGCAGTAACTGAAATTGCAGCAAAAGAAGAAAGCAAACACACACACCCCCACCCCCCAGTTTTTATATATTTTGACAAAGTCACTTCTTGATTTTGTGAAGAGAAATACATCAAGAGACTAGAAGAGCTCTTTTGAGGTCTCTAGGGTAAATATACGACCTGGTATTAATGACAGTTCATATTTTTTAACTTAACTAGATTACAGAGTCTCTTGGCCCATGAAACACAGTAGGTTTTGTCCTGACTGAGAAGCAATGCTGGGCACACGGGCTGCAAGGCAGCCACGCTGTACCTGTACCCATCAGGCCTCTCACCTGAACAGCCAGAGGGCAAGGACTTGGGGGCACATCTCCATACAAATCTTCATGTAATTAGAGGGAGGAACCATTTGTTTTCAATTTCTGCAGGGCTTTAGCACTGTACCCAGCTACTAAATGTGAGGTTGCAAGGTGGTTCGTGTGACACCTCATTTAACTGTATGAAAAAAAAGAGGGGGAAGGGGTTAGTAAAAGCAGAAGATCTAAAGGGTAAAAAATAAAACAAAACTTTAAGACAAGCTGTTTTGCCTCCGATGCTGTAGTTTCTGCTCCATGGTCTGCAGCTGTAACAGGGCCCACCGGGATGTCTCACCCTCGGTGTCCCTGCTCCCGGGCATGGTGCCGGGCAGCCTCCCAGGCTGGGCAGGGAGGGAAGCTGCCCTTGGTGGCAGCTGTCCTTTAATGCCTTCTGTGGGCTTCAGCGGCCGTTGAATCGGGGCTTCTCCTCAGCTTTCCTGCCCGCTCCCAGCACCGCCTGGCCGTGGTGTGACAGCGCTCCCAAGGCCGCAGTGCCTCTCCCGCCAGGGCGGCGCCATTTTGGGGAGGCGATGTGTCTGCCTGGTGGGGATGGGTGGCAGCAGCCCCCTCAGCTGGGACCGTGAGCACTGCCTGGCATTCGGGACTGGTGGCCGGGCTGCCTCTGTGCAGCGTGGAGCAGTCAGCAGCCCTTCCCTGGGGTGGCAGCAGGCTCCCGTGGGAGCACACAAAGCCGCAGCAGTTGCTGGGAGCCCCAGGCCCAGTCTGAGGCAGGTATCTTTTGTCTCAGGCTTTTCCCTTGGGGTTTATTTTCCTGGCAGTGGGGCAGGTGTCCTCCCAGGGAGGCGAGGAGGTGCCTCTGGCTATGCCTGTGGAGAAGCTTTTCCTTCAGAGGGTGGCCCACAGCTCCCCAGGTAGCTCCCATTTTAAGCCTGCAAGGAGGGCCAATGCCTATGGACCTCTGCATGGCGTGGCGGGTGCACTCAGCAGCCTGGGTGGCCCCATCCCAAAAAGTTGCACCTCCTGTGCTTCGCTCTATCCTTGCTGGGTCTCATTCCGCAACAGGTTGTTCCAGCCCTCGTGCCTCACCTCAGGCACCTGCGTGTACACCAACAGAGGGGCTAGATGGCTTCAAATGTTCCCATCCACGACTGTGGGGTTTTAAGGGAACGTCCCTTAGCTCCCTGACAGGCAGAAAACCAGAGAGCAGATAAACACCAGCATCCTGAAGTCCCCAGCAGCAGCCCAGATGCTTCTTGGTGAGCCAGCCCTGGGCGCCCATCAACACAGACATCTGTGCCTCTGTTGCCAATGAAGAACAAGCAGCAGGTAACCTCCTCAGAAGCGAACCTTCCCCCTTTGCACCCTTGTCCTGCCCTGTTCCCCCCCGAGTGGGCTGTAACCTGCCCCCCCCCAGCAAATCCTGCCTCTGTGCTGGACCCCGTGTCACTGGTCACCACCCCTGCAGGTCTGCCCGCTTCATCTCTCAGAGCAGACTTGGCCGAGGTATTTCTGAGTTCTCAGATCATCAAGAGCTCTCAGGCTTACAAATTTTCAGGTGTTTTGGGGATTGTTCAGTGAGGACGTCCTGCCTGCTGCGGAAATGCTTTAGGATGACTGCCCGGTTTTCCCTAGTATGTACTGATGCAAAAAACACAGGCATTTTGAGAAGGCTGGGTGTTTGACTAGGCACAGGATAAACCCCCTATGGTGTGGCACAGTTCAGCCAGGTTTGTAGTGAGCAGAACGTATCAAAATGCCACGGCCTGGTTCCCAAAACATCTCCTAGGCAAGGGCGCATCTGTTTCTAAAGGCCACTTTTGCCAACAAAACTCTGCAGTGCCTTCTGTACTCATATGGGGCATTGGCTCAGCACTGACTGAGGCAGAAGGGTGCTCCACAGTGAATCTCTAGCATGACCACTGGGAGCATCTTACTTTCTCCTCTTCTCCGTGACTCACTCTGAACTGTTTTGCTTGCCTCAGTCTGTTATGCTCACACATATTATCTCAGCCATAACACTGAAGGAATTCAGGAAGTCAGCAGTACCACTGGTGAACCATCCATCCATCCACCTCTTTTCCTGTCAGAGAGACGGCTCACGAAGGGCACACTGTATGCCATACGTAAGTGTAAGTTCTGGCCTTGATCTTTTGTTTTTCAAGGTGTCTTTTTAAAAATCAGCTCATGTTAGTACATACTACCCTCTAGGAGGACAGTTGTATATTGCAGTTGAGAGATACTTTGCTATAATCTGTGTTTGTTCAGCCTTGCTTTCCTCCTCCTTTCCTCTTGCTTTCCCACTGTGGGCTCTCCACAGTAGTGTAACAGTCCCATTAAGGCACCCTGGACTGAGATCTGGATTTGATTTTTTTGCATCCCACATTTCTGGAGTATCTACAACTTTGTGTTCAATACAGACATGAACTATTTTTGTAAAATATGGATCATTGGTTGAGTCTGAAATGCCATACAGTTTGCAGGGTAAACAGAAAAAACTTGCTTCTGTATTTGGATTCAGTCAACTACTGGAGCAATCACAAATTTTCTTAGAAGACAGCAATTTTCTGAGTGCAGTTTCCACAGTCTTAGCTGTTTAAGAAAGTTGTGTCACATCTTCTGAATCTGCGAAAAAGACTTGGTAGTATCCAGAAAACGAGGCCTAGCTGCCAATATTTCCATGTTCTCCTGGGTTTTTGACCTCTTCTGCCATGAAATGTTAATTCTCTGACTCTTCGTTGGCTGAATTCAGCAAATGCAGAAACAGGGAAAGAAGAACAGCTGCTAGTAAAGTTAACAACACTTTAAAACTTAGAAGAATCTGGAATTTTGTGCTATTAGAAAATATTTGGGTCAGTTTAACTTAACTGCTATGGTTTGTCCACGCTGAGGTGTGACACTGGGTACTTGGTTCAGTGCTCAGGTGCAGTTTTGTCCTGAAGCTGGTTCTCGGTTCTCGTCCTCAGGCAGATCCTCTGCGCAGCTCATCTGGGTTCTGTGTTCCTGTTTGCTCTTAAAATGAGCATGGTAATAACTGATAATATTTAACCATTTTTATATTTTAGCCATATATACTGGTTATACAAGTATATAGGTTAAAAATAATCCTTCTAAATATAACACTTACACTGGTACAAAAGCACTGTTTCCACCTAATGGCTGTAGCTATTGTGTGTCATAGTCTGCTAGGCCTACAGCAACAATAAATAACAGTCCTTACCACAGAGATGCTAATGCTTACTATACGGTTTGAAAGTCTCTCATTTAAGATGTTATTGAAACATAAAGTATGAGTGATTTTTATGGTGAGTTGAAGGATATGCTCAGGTTTTAAATGAAGAATTGATGGGGAAAGAGTGAACTAGGGGAGGATGTGAATTATCTGGACTGAATGCCTATAGTTTTCATAGACTTCCTGTAGGACTTTGCATAAATGACTTACAGCCTCATAGGTCAAATGCCTGAGCATCTTTTTTGTCTCGGGGTAGTGTTGCATCAGACATCTCGGTTTCTCATCTGAAAACTGGGCATTTTGCCTTTCTCTCAACCTCTCTAGTGGGAGATCTATGGGGTGGGAGTTCCTCTTACTGCATGTACGTACAGCACCGGCAAAATGAGGCCTTGTCTCATTGGGGCCTTTTGGCATACTCTTACACACAAAAATTACAGAGCCTTGAGCGTTTGTTCGCGTATCACCAGTGGAGGCAGCGGTCAGTAGCACTGTGGTCCTAGTACTCTAAAACCTGTGAGCTGAGCTCTGAATAAGACATTGTTGGTGTTCCCGAAACACAACCTGACTCCTAGAAGGAAGCAGTCTGTTTAAGTAATCTGCAGTGCTGGATGGTGCCACAGAAAATCTTTTAAAATGTTTTAGAAATCTGTTTGCCAGGCTGTACATTTGCAGTGAAATTGACGTAAAGCTGTCTTTTGTCTTTCTAGGTTGCTCTGTGAAAAATCAGGAAAACTCCCATGTAATTCACCTCACCTTTGCTTTTGTGACAAACTTGAAACTCAGGAGGGGTTCAGACCTACTGGCAGGACCAGGCCAGACTTGTGGGCTTTGCAGATTGCACAGGATCTCACCCAGGAGCACCAAACACTGGGAGGACGGGCAGGACTGGAGCCTGTGTCCCCACGTCACTGCGATCTCTGCAGCTGTAGCTGGCACATCACTCCTAGCAAAGTAGTGAAGAGTCGTATTCCCCAGGCACAGGGTACTTGCTGGCTGCTATAGCCTGTACCTCCTGTATTTTATATTCCAGCAGCTAGATTGCTTCTCAGAGAGGATGTAGTAAAAACAAAATATAAAAACATAACTTCCTGGTGATGAGACATTAACAAAGCACCTCATTTAAACCACAAAAATATACTGTAACCCTTGGTTTTGTCAGAGCCCTGGATATACTAATGAGCCTTAATTGCCCTGACCAGCCTCACCTGGGGCTTCCACCCACACCCCTGCCCTTGGGCCCAGGAGCCTCATTTAAGCTCAGCCTGAGGGCTTCAGTTTCTGTCTGGGCTGTGTTGGGGGTGTGCATGTTCTCTCTTCCTGAGTTGGTGTTTGGCTTTCCTGGACCTGGCCTCTTGGTTTGCCTGATGCTCGCAGGGCTGTTGCTAGGATGTGTTTCCATCACAGCCCTGCTCTGCTTGCTGTGCTCGGGTGCAGTGGGGTTGTGCCCTGCTGCTGAGAGCCCTGCCTGCATTGTGGCAGCCCTTGCTTCCCCATCCCTTGGAGAGCAGCTCTGCTTTTGCTGCCCCTGGCAGGTTTGTAGCTGTCTAATTTCTGTCTCCCTTTATGTGATCCCTTCTGGGGAATGAGGAGCTCAACAGGGCAGTCTTGATGCTGTCCTGACCAGCTTCAAATGTGTATGGATCTGTCTCTGTTATGGGTATGACGCTTGACCCTTCAGAAGGTGACACTTAAAATGTCTCTGATTGTGGGGTATTGGTTGGAGGTCAGGCTCATGCAGCATATGCAGCTGAAACTTTGAAGAGAGAGTCATCCCTAGGCAAGAGCTGTTTTACTGTCCGAATCTATATTCTGCTTGGTGAAGAGGGGTTGTTCCTCACTTGCACAGTGGCATCTGTTGAGTGTTGGTGTACTCTTGAGAGGCAGGTCTCCAGGGGAGCACAGGAGAAACAGGCATAAACCTATTTAACACCTGTGTTTTGCCTCTGCTTGTTTGTCCTGTCTGTTCAGGCTGTGAACTCTTCTGAATCAGGACAGTCTCTTGTTGGCTTTTCTGTTGTTCCTGGCTGCTTTTTGGGGAAAACAGTTAAGGCTTTTAGTCACAAATGTAATGACAAATGACTGCAGTGGCTTAAATTGCATTTACTGATAATATGACAAATTAAGTGTGTATGTATGCAAAGTGTGAGAGTTTTCATGGCCAATATTTACTGCTGCTACTACTATAAATTGCTAGTTTTGTAAAAAACAAAATTTTCTTTTCAGGGAAGGCCTGTCTTCATTGATATTTTAAAATTGTTTTGGAGAGGTCAAAGTGTTGTTTAAAATGTTCAGAAGGGTGGTTGAATGGTAGTATTTCAGCTTAAACTGACTTTCACTTTGAAATTCAGAATCATTACGGCTTAAAACACTAATAAAAACTTATTTTGAGGGTACTGAACTCTTGAGATGTTTACTATCATTTCTCTCCAGATTTATGTCTTGTGCTCTATCTCAGTTTGGAATATGGAAACTTCTAGATAATTCTTTTTTTTGGGCAGGAAAGACATAAACAAATGCTAGATCTGTTAGAACTGTATGATCTGATAAGAATAAGGTAGGATTGTACTTCTACAGAGTATATTATTTTTCCAACTAATGACACACTATAATTATGAAGGACAAAAATCTGAATTTTAAGAGGTTTTAGAAGAATTATGTTCTAGAAACCCCAGGTGGGCAAATTTGAAAGAAAGACTTAGGTGTATATGCACATTTGAAAGTACTTATGCATGAAGCTTACTCTTTCTTCCAGCAGTGTCAGTAAGAACAGATTAAAACTTATTGCATAGAATCTTCAGCAAGTCATTTCCTATAAATCCAAAGCACATACTCATGCTTGTTAAAACAAACAAACAAAACCCCACAACAAAACAAAACCTCTTTCAAAAGCTCTGCCCTTCTTCTCCTGTTTCTACATGCCATTGCACAACAGTTACGACTTTGCTTTTTAGATGCTTTATCTCTACATGTCTTTCGGTCTCCTCTACTCACTTGTAGTTCCACAGGACAGAAGGTACAGACTGTGTCTCGCCTCAGAGGAGTAAGACATTATCAGAGCAGAAGCGTGGCAGTTTAACCAAGGGGGAAGAGTGAGTGTGAAGCAGGTATAAAATAAGCATATGGGCACATGGCAAGATGAGGTTAAGATGCTGAAGGCAGCTCTCATGCTGAGACGAAGGTGCTGCTGGTGCAAACCATCTTCCCTTGGACAAGCTGACTTTGTACTGGCTGACAGTGTAGCCTACAGTGCACTATCAGCACAGCTTGGATAAAAGCAYGGGCCACCCTTGGCTTTCTCACTGCCTTGGCCTTCACTTGCCCACCATTTGTGTAGGCACTCCTCCCCAAGGCTCAGCACAGTCTGCCAGCGGAGGTACTCATCCTACACCCAGCCAGCCATAGCATGAGCCGGGGCTGGGCACTGTGTGTGCAGTACATGTGGTGCTCAGGGCGAGATGTGGTGTTTGCTGTACAAACCCAGTAAACTGGGTTCCCTGCATGTGAGCAGGGGCAGAGCTGTMCAAGGCACTGCTTTTTCTGAAGCTGTCTGCAGGCTCCAGGGAGCTGCGTGGTTGTAAGGTGGTACTTCTCTTCTTTTTCCTAATTGCCTAAATGCATGGGAGTCAGCTTCTTCATTAGTGCAGAAGTTCGGGAGAGTACTTAGTCTAATGGAGTCCAGGTCTTGAACAGGTCCTGCTCTATATGAAGTAACTGTGTAACTTGGCAGACTGAAGGGCTGGGCATCAGGGGACCACATTGTCCTGGGGGATAGGCTTTCAGCTACTGTGAAATTCCACCATGCCAGTGGAATGGGTTTCACCAGCTAAGCATCTTCCTTTCAAACCCTGAAGTCTCCAGACTAATAAATTTTAGCCTTAGGACAAGCTGTATGTGTGTGTCTGCATGTGTGCTGGGGGATAATCTGTATTTGTAACCCTTCCAATAATGGTAGCGGGCAGACAGGAAACTGGCTGTGTTCTGTCTGATGTGTTTCAATGTCCTCGGGTCCTTGCTGTCCCTTGCTGTAAAAGTTCCTCTTGGCACAAGTAAATACCCAGACAAAAAATCAATTTCTGTAATGTATGTTGGTCAACTGAACCAATTTTGCCCTGAAAAGTCAAATGTCCAAAAGGGACACATTGCTTTTGATCTATTCTGTCAGCATGCAATAAAATGCTTTGTCCAGATTTATTTGAATCTTTCATTTGAGTCGCCTAAAGCAGACTTTCTTTTGACATCGCTTATAGCAAGAAATCTAGTTTCTGGAGCCTTTAAAATGTTTTCAGTAATTCCTCTATTAGAAGGGTTGATATAAATAGACAATTGACCTAGGAGTGTAGGATTGGCAGGGAGCTCCAGGAGCATGCTCTATTCCCCTGCCATTGGAAGGAAAACATCATCCATTTTATAAACTGATCAAGATTTCTTGGAATATTAATCAAGGCTTTAGGACCCAGTAGCCCAGTGAGAAGGCTGACATTCAGAAAGCTTATTTCCAGCCTAAATGTGTTTATGGTTAATTTATAAACATTGGTTCTTGGGCTGGTATTGTCCCTTAGCTGAAATAATTCATTTCTTCTTTCTTTTTTTGGGTTTTTTTTTGGTTTCTTTTTTGGGGGGGGTTGGTTTTGTGGTTTTGGTTTTTCTTGTGTGGCATTTTTTTTTGAACTGCTGTACCTAGCAGCACTTCATAAATTGCCCTTGTAAGACAGCTTTATATTATGCCTCATTTGATCTTGCTTCTGCTGCAACAGAAGATGCTTGCTTTTACCTCAGATGCACATTCCTGCTGCCTCCTTTGTCCAATCTAGCCATGCTGCAGCTGCAGAGTGAGCTGTATCAGCTCATGATCTCACTCGCTCAATGCAAGGGAGGCAGTGGGACTGGGGCAAGTGGGACTGCCCTTCTGATAGCAAGCTGCTGTTAGATTGGATTAAACATATTTTGAAACTGCAATCAGCCTTAATTTTGCTGCCTAACCAAGCAAAGGTGTGGTTTTATTTCACCCCCCTTTCAGGTATTTGGTTTTCTGTTGCTGTGTTTATATTAGAGCCCTTTTCTGTGCTGACTCAGTTGAAATTCTTCCATCCTGAACTTGGTGAGCAGAGCTGTCTGCAGTATTTCAGAGGCAGTCTTACCAGTGTCTTGTACAGTGCCACAAAAACTACCCTCTTTCTCCTGGGAATACTTCAACAAATTCATCCTATGACCATACTTGCCTCTATCACAGAAGGTAAGCTTCCACTTTGGGCAGCACCGATGCATGAGGCATGTCCTTTATTTCCCCGTACTGCTAAGGGGATCCTATGATTCAGGGCTCCTTCTAGCTTTTACAGCATTATCTGAACCAGCCTGCTTACTGCTGCAAGATTTGCTTTGCTAAAATATTGGTGCTTCCAGAAGAGCTGGAGCAGAGGAAAACCTTGAATAAGGGAGCAGATGCATTGTTAGCTACACAGGGTAAAATCCTGGCAGTACTTTCACTTATTTACAGGGTAAGGCGTCAATAAAGATAATTGTCCTTTCACGCAATGTCTGGCTGACTAAATCAGGACCTTACATAAAATCCGATGTCTAATAACTGTTGAACATGTGATTCATCCCTAATTTCAGTATGAAAATAGGAAAACAGTGGGGAGAGAAAAGGAGTGGGAAGTAGGAGACACACAACCTCCACAGTGTGTTTTATACCTGATTTAATTTCAGCCAGGCCTGTGTTTCACCTTGGTGAAAGAAAAAGCTTAACCACTGCATCCTGTGTTGTAAGGAGCTAGGTGATGTGTGAAGTAAATTTGCCCTGAAGAAACAAGAAAGGGGGTGCAGTCTCCTGCCATAAATAACTAATTAAAAGCTATCACCTTGCATCCGACAGCAGTGGCAGCTGCCTAATTGGATGTTAAAAATATCCCTGACAGTCTTTGAAAAGTACATGTTTGTATGGTGGTGAGATAACTGGTACTTTGGCCTTTGTACAGGATGCAAGAAACCAGGGGCTAATGTCTGAGCTACTGTCTGAGTGTGTAATGGCTGCTTCCTCTCGCTGCACAGGCTCCGTATCCCCAGCTTCTGACTCATGCTGAGGTCCTGGATTTTCAACAGAAAGCCAGCTCCTTTCTGCACTCCCTCGCCTTCAGAATGATATCCTGACTTTGCAGAAGGCTCGTTTTCAGGGTAGCTGCTTCTTCGGATGTTATTTTCTTTTTATTTAATCGGGAAGGGGTACAGCTGGTCTACAGATCAGTGGTGATCTTGAAGCATAATTGCATGTTACAGCCCCTTGTACCATTTGCACAATCCAGAGCAGAAGACTTTTTGTCTTCGTGATTGCCTGTTAGTGCCAGCAGCCCAGATTTGCCTTTCAAAAAGAGGAAAGAAAACAGAAATAAGGTGTGTATGAGGGGGGAGGACCCAGTCAAAGCCAAGCCACAGACACCTTAATGTTTTTCTTCCTTTCTGCCTGGCAGTAAGTTGCCGGTATAATTTTTTCTTCACAATCCGGCAGATGGTGTTAGATGGCTATCTAATGACTTGCATGGGACTGAAAGAAGATCTTGTTGGTGATAGAGCTAAAAGGATGCAAGAAAGAACAGTTTTGCAGGGAAAGCTGTGATAGGTTCCTGTTTTAAGCATCTGTGTGTATGCTTTCAGTTTACTACTGGGGGGGGGGGGGGAGCTTCATAGCTGTAGTACTCGATTTAAATTGAGACTTCTGTGACATCTATCATAGTTTGTCCTCCAAGGGTTTAGGTGTGTTTGAGTCCAGTGGAGCAGAATAAACATAACCACTGACCCCCACTGAACACTCTGGGCTTGGGAGGTGTAGAAATTATTTTTGCTACTTATTTTTTAATTGCATTTCCTCTTTGCATGCACCTGAAGAGGGAGAGCGAAGCAGTACAATTCTCTGCCATGCACCACTGTGACAGAAGTATCTCCTAAATCACACTCTTGACACAAAGGAAACAAGTGAGATGGAATGACTGAACTGGGAGCTCAGCAGGTTGTACACTGTCTAGCCAGGCTAAAACATGACATCAGTCTGACTGCTTTCCCTTAGCTGGTGGGATGAATTCACTGGGTCTTGGTCAAGCTTCTAGAGAACAAGTGTCTGTCTACACTGCTGACCTAGACAGATGGTAGTATTACCTGTGGAAATTGATAAGTATGAAGTGATTAGTACTAGAGGGGAAAAATCAGGCGGGTGGGGAAAATCAGCTTGGATAGATATATACACACTGGCTATAACTTACTACTGTTCAGGAAAGATCTTGGGTTCACTGTGGATATTTCATAGACTGTCTGGTTAGTGCATGGCAGTTAGGAAGTTAGGAATTGTAGGGAAAGATAGATACTCAAAGATCCATTCTGTTACCATATAAGTCAATGGATTAACTCGCCTCTTCACTACTGTAGCTGGTTCTAATAACTCTACCTCAAAAAGTTTATAGAAGAGCTAGAAAAAATACAGAAATAGGCAACAAGAATAGTCAAAGGCATGGCCTTACTGCTACATGAAGAGGGTGTAAGTAGTTTGACTCTTCACCCTGGAAGAGAAGCGGCTGGGGTAGGATATGGGGGAGTGCTATAAGTGATATGGTAAAGATGAACAGGGAAAGACTATTGCTGTTTATTGAAATGCAATTGGAGGCAATGCCCTAAAAGTTTTTTAAACCTGCTGGTTCCTGTAGAACATAATAAAACTGTGGAGCTTGTTGTCATCTGACTTCTTAAAATTTTTTTTTTTTACTTTTTTGTGGAAGTTGGAGAAATAAACAGATCCAAAACAGGTTGGGCAAATTCAGAAGACCCATTGCTGGCTGTAAAACATGACTGTATGAATGCAGGCTCTGGCAATATACCATGAGAAGGGTCAGCCCAAACATTGCCTTTTCAGTCTTTTGCCAAGCTTAATTCTTTGCTGGCAGTTCTTGGTAGGTCACGTGTAGATCTGTCTAGTGGTTACTCTAGGTGGCTACTGGAAATGAGATTACAGACTTGTGAAGGTCTTCCTTTCCTGTGAGATAATGATGCATATTTCAGTGGTGGAAGTCTATAGGTATGCTACTGTGGGTCTACAGGTAGGCTACTGTACCCTGTCATTCAGAGAGCTGCTTATAAAACTCAGTCTAAATCTGCTTCTGCCTTTTAAGCAGCCTTCATTCTGGACCCCAGGGCTGGGTTCATGTATGCTGGTAAGATTCACCTTAACATCAAACAGTTAACAGACTGACACGGAAAATCATGAGCAGAACAGCCTTGACATGCCAGTCAAGGGCATAATTTATACAATCCTAGGAAATTTGTTTTATAAAGTAACAGCTTTTAGTGATGGGATAATGTATTCTACTTGGTAGACTTGCTCCTGAGCAGTCACTAAAAATAGCAAGCACTAAGGTATACAAATGTCCTGGGTAGAGGCACAGAAAATGAGAGAAAGGTAGAGCAGTGTGACTTGTCTGTTAATAGACTGCAGGACTGGTGTTTTTTTGGGAAGGTTTTTCGTGTTGTGGTTTTTTTTTTAAGAGTTATCCCTCTGACAGGACAGGGGCTGGTTTCTGCCCTGTAGTCCGTAGAGAAGTAGTGCATAAATCCACACTCAGTAATGAGAGTAATTTATAGTATGATATTTAATCTTAGAGCATCCCAAAGCAGTTTACAGACGACTAACCACAAAGGGAGCCTTATCAATATCTGATCTGGGAAGCTGAGTCATCCTTAAGTGTGACCAGCCCTTTGATAGGATGCTAGCTGGAAATCATGTGTCATTCTGGCCTGTGGAGGGGGGAAAAAAAAAGAAACCAACCCCCAAAACAAATGCCTTCACCCCCTACCCTCCCCCAAATAGGAAGCCCTATTTCCTATTTTCTGGCATTCCTGGCCAACTTGCAGTATCCTTTAGAGGAGGGAGGGCTGTGATCTTGCCTCATGCCCTGAGTTTTCAGAGGGCATTTGCCTTCCCTAAGAAAGGCCACATCTTTCCTTTTGTTGGTTTGCTCAAGAAAGGGTAAAGAAAAAGAGCATGTAAGGAAAGGCTTCTGGCTAATGCATCTCAAAGCCCTTGCTGGTTTGAAGGGGGATGTTGTGGCTAGTAGTACTGCTTTGATGTCTGATAGGTGCAATTCTGCATTGCAGATCTGATGTAGATGAGCTGGCTGAGTATGTAATATACTGTGCTTGGGCATTAAAGCTGTCTCCTTAGGCTTGCTTAGCTCTCAGTTACTTTTTAAAAATCTTTTCACTGCTTTCATCCCTTCTGGTTCATGTCCATAGAAGCAGTCCTTGGTGGAAATGGACTCACCCTCGCATTTGCAGTACAATAATTCTCTTAAGATACTGGGTTTTGGGGTTGTTTTTTTTTTTTTTTTTTTAATTCTGCTAGTGTCAGTTTAGCTTATTAGCTTCTGAGGCAGCTGTATGTGTCCCCATCCTATGAGGGCTGAAGGGGAGCAGAGGCTTTCAAAATGGTCCTTGGCAGCCAAGAAGGTGCAAGTTCATGAATAACTGTTGCTGTGGTAACACATCAGCACTGTCCCTGGGCTGAGTTTTCACCGGTAGGTGCTAACATTTGAAATTATTAACCTGGACTGGGAGCTGTGTTGATGGCAGAGAACTGCAAAATGGGATTAACCACTTGAGGGGTGTTAAGCAAAGATATCCAGTACTTCCCCAGATGGCTCTGGAGATTGGTGAAGAGATAATACAACATTTGGGGGTTTTTGGCTCTTCAGTGGTCCAGACAAAGTGTGGGTATGGGAGTGCAATAGTAGACGCAGTCCACAGGATTTCCTTTGCCTTCTTATTGACAGTCTTAGAAAAAAAGTCCAAGAACCAATATAAGAAATTGGCACGCTTCAGAGATGTTCAAAATCCTCCTTTCCTTGCCAATGACCACTAACCAGGCAGTGTTGGGAATCTACGCTGGTACTGTCCGCACTGAGGCCAAGTCATCAAAATCTTCAGGATGGTTTTCACTAACACTGAACTTGCGCTAAGGACTGCAAATGGAAGTGTTGCTCAGGAATCTTCCTCTCTTCTTCCAGTTATGCTTCTTAAAAACAATTTGCTCTGTATTTAGAGGCCATCTAGTAAGATTAAAAATGTTATTTCACGTATAAATATTCTCTCTGGAGAATAGCACACATTATTCAACTGGCCTGTGTCCTGTATGTTTGTTTGTGTCTTGGTATTCATTCTCAAATAAAACTGAGTTAGATTAACTTCATTGTATTTACATTCAGTTTTAATTTCTGGTGCGCGTGCACTAACTCCCTGCCCTTATGTCATCTTCCTGGGATGAAGAAAGGTTTATTTCACCAAATTTTTTCCTGTTCTGGTTTCTTTTTCTTTTAGTACGAAAAAATGTTTGTTACTTTTCATATAGCAGCTCTGGAGCTTGAGAGGTATATCTTTTTCTAAAAGATTTCCTATTTTCAGAATGAATGAAATCATATATCCTTCTGTTACTATATGAAGTATCTTTTTTCCTGGTGATAGCTGCGGATTTCATGGGTTATAAGCTTGGATTTAAGAAAAAAAAGTCTTTTTTTAATAACCTATCTTCTCACTGCTACTCCATCCTTTCTCGCATGAAGTATGTCTTGTTAATATAAAACATGATGATTTCTTCTGGACTTCTTGATGTCTTAAAATATTTACTCCTCTTGTAGTGTGCATGCAGTATCACATCAGTGTACCTTAAATGGCCAGATTTTTCCTGGTGACTTGGTAGAGGGCTTTCAGAAGTTCCAGATATGGCAATTGCTATATGACATTGGATCCTATTCTGTTTTTAGGAGCTGTTGATCTTCTGTGAACTTCCGGCACCAGCAGCTTTTCCTTGAAGAATTTTACTCTTTTTTTTCCTGTTTCTCTGTATGATACATATCTCGAACTTAACCTAACATCTTATTTTCCATAGTAAAGCAGTGTTCCGATCTGTCTTCAGTGATGAAGGAAACTGCTTGTCTGCCAAAAGTGTAAAATAACTGCAATACCTCAGTAGCTTCATAGTGATTTGGTGTCTTGCGAACTGACTACTGGTGGTGGTTGTTTGCAAACACTGGCAGTGTAGCCCTGCAGAGCTGCCATATGACCGTTACTGAAAAATACATCCATTTTGAAGGTGCATTTGGGTCAGGGTGTGGTCTCACAATATAGTTCTTAAATTGTTTGGCTCCATATTTGAGCCAAATTCTGATCTGGAAAGACTGGAGTGGGTTACTTTTCCTGCAAGTCTGTGATGCAGCCTGCCTGTTCTGCAAAACTTCCTGAACTTTGACCAGGTCAGAAAACCTGTTGTTGTAATAATTTGCATGTAAATGTTAGCATCTGCTGATGGATCTTCACCTGGTCCTCAACAGGATGAGGAGAGAAGAGCTAATAACCATTTTTTGCCAATGCTACAGGAAGCTGAAGTATTTCTCCTCCCTTCCCTCATCTGAGGCAAAAGGATGCAGCTTCATTCTAGAAATCGGTAAGGTAGCTAACGTAAGGAAAGCTTCTCGCCACTGAAATCATGTTCCTGTCGCAAGGGTGAGTAAGGTTTAGCTTTTGAGCCTTAAGCTCTGCAGTATTCCGTCAGTTCTGCCCTCAGGTTTGGAGTTATCTGGCAACATGTTAAGGGAATTTTAAAGCATTAAATGAAACTTGGGTGAATGGCAAAATGCCTGATGAATTCAGGAAGGGAGCCAGCATTCACTTTGTCCTTCCCTGATCTCTTATCACAAATAAGAATATTGTTGACAACTAGAGGTTGTTCCAGTGTGAGTGTAAAGTCCCATACTCCTCCCTCCTCTCTCTTCCTCCCAATCCTGGAAGAGAATATTGCGGAACAAACTGAATTTGCAGATAGCTAACTAGTTCCCTGCTCCTCCTTTCGCAGCTGTTGGGAGGCCTGGGGTAAGGAGCCCACAGGGCCATGTGAATTACTGTTCCTTGCAGGGAAGATGTCACCCAGGGACTTGGGTAAATAGCTTCCATTTAATTTAGCTGTGGGTTTTTTTTCCGCCCAGGTAGACTGAAACAAGGGAGACTCAGAGTGGATATAAGGAAGAACATTTTTCCTGAGAGAACAGTCGGGCAGAGGAGCAGGTTTCCCAGCAGGGCTGTGGTGGCTCCATCCTTGGAGGTTTTGATGACCTGATTGGATAAAGCCCTGAGCATTCTTGTTGCACCTCAAAGCAGATCGTGCCTTGAGCAGCAGATTGGACTAGGAACCTCTTAAGGTCTCTTCCAACCTGCATTATCCTATGAACACAAACCTCCCCTAAGCCCCAGGCAGTGTAGTCATGTTTGGTGCAAGCCTGTATGGACAAACAAGATCCCAAATTCTCAGCATTGCTCACCCATACAAGTTCAGCGAAGGTTTTAGATCATCTCCTCCTGGGATGTATTCTTACTATTGTAAAGTAATAAAGGTACTGCAGGGTGTATTTTTTTTTTTTAAATCCCAGGCGAATAGCTGGAGTGCATTGGCATGCACTCAGTCTAGAATGAGCTATTCCCAGTGTGTTTTCCTGATCCTCACTAGTAGCTCTTTCTTGCCTCTGACAGGCTTTCAGATTTTGTCTACTTCCTAGCAGAACAGTAGCACTCTAATTAGAGTGTTAGAATTGGTACCAGTCTTACCGTAATTCCATGTGTGGACATTCAAAGCAACATAAATGATATCAGAAAAAAGTGCATGTACTGAAGACTAAGTTTGTGTGCACAAGGAGCTAACATCAGTAACAATATTAAAGCCATACCAATGTAGTTCTGCTGGAAAACTCTCATTTATAGGGGAGCCTGATGACTATCATACTCCTGAGTTTGATCTGAAAGGGCCCATTAGGCTTAAGCTATCCACGGTGAGCAAAATAGTCCAGCACCTTCATATGAGATCCAAAAAGCTCAGAAGCTCATGTCCTCTCTTCAGCTGTTCATGCCAAAGTGCTGGACATAAAAGACCAAATTATGTTTCATGTTTTGCAAGTCTTTCCCAGTCACTTCTGCTTTCTTTTTGCTTTGACCCCCTTGCTGGGGGCAGGGGGTGCATTTGTTTTTGGCTGAAGGGTCTGCTGCCATTCCCACCCTCTGACGGCTCTAGCTCAGGGATCCTCAGCCTTTCCCATATCACAGGTATCTTTTCACATGTTCACCCTTGCAGACCTGCAGGTACTATCTGCCCTTTGCTGACAGGACCCTCAGGGGACACTTTTTGACCTTCGTGGCTTCTCTGCTCTGTCTGTGGGACAGGCAGCTACAGTGAGGCTTAGGCCATGGCTCTTACAAAAGTAGCTGCTTTCCTTGACTTCCAACAGTGTATTCCTTATGCTCTGCTGGTAGGAAACCTCAGAGCAGATTGGTTGGTTTTTGTTCTGAAAGTGTCACTAAGCTTGTGTATAAGATGGGCTGGAATGCTTTGCTGAAAGGATTTTCATGGTGGGAATGCAGAAATTTTAATCCTTCCTGTTGCTGTTTCTTGTCTTGCTGCTCTGCATGATGCCAGATAAGGAAAGAAACAGAACACTGTTCCTATTAGAGTTGCAACAGTTGGGAGATGGTCAGCAAGCAAGTCACAGTCTATGTGGTCAAAACCAAAAACTTTTTGAAAGATGATAGGAAAGATTGTTTTTGAAGCTATGGCTTCTCTGCAGAAAAACAATTTTAAATAAAAAGAGTCGTGGTCTTGTTCTTACACAGTGATATGATATCCACAGGTAAAGAACAGAAATGAAAAGAACATCCTACCATTCCCAAAAACAAATGCATAGGAGAAAAGAACAGCTCACCCCCTCCAGCCTTTCACAAACAAATGCCTAAACAACTGTGCTTACACTGCTGCTTGAAGATCAAGGCCAGTCTAGGAGGTAAACTGTAAGGCAAACTGCCTCCTCCTGAAAAGGCAGGCATGTCTACTGGCTTGCTTCAAAGGGGGGGGGGGGACCCTTTTATGTCTAAGCTTCAAATTGCCATCAGACACCTGTTGTGCTCTTAAGTTAGCCTATTGTGCCAGTGCAGAAGTTCCTGTTGTAGAGAACTTACTTACACTTGGATGCAAGGTAATTGTCCTTGCTTCAGATGATAGATTTGGAAGAAAACCTGGTAGGGAAGTGATTTGTAAGTCATTCAGGCCTTTATATGCCTATGCGACTTCTCTTCTTCCCCTCTAGGGAAACTGAGTCAAAAGAGGAGTTTCTAGACAGGGAGACCACTACACCAGTGTTCTCCATTCAGTCCCTGAACGGCCCTTGAGTAGCACCTCAAGTGCATTAAAGGCTCCAGCTGATGTGAACAGATAACAGAAATGAGAGCTAAGAGGGAGGTCTAAGGTCTAATGTTCTTGGTTCAAGTGTGTCCACTATCTGAGCACACAGGGGTTTGGGATCACCATTACAAATCAGCGTGGCAAACGTTAGCCTTGTCTCTTTGCTTGCAGCACAAATGCTGCCCCGGTAGACTTTCTTTTTTTGTCTCACTGGGGCGATTGCCTTATCCGTAGGTTTCACGTTCCTGTAGCTAATCTCAGACAAGTGGATGTCGGGGCCATTCATTTCCCTGACCCAACAGGGTCAGGCTCCTACCAGCAGCCATTTTAAGCTGCCTTCAGGGGATAAGTTAATTAATTCATGGCATAAAAAGGAGGAGAGGTGAAAACGAAGGATATCAGACTAACTTTACTGAAAGTATTTAGTGACATCTATGATGGCCACATACAGAGTAGACAAGGACTCAGACTTCCTTCTCTCATCAGAGGTAATCTAACATCCACTGCATTTACCCCAGAAGGATGGTGGAGAAAGGTTAACTTTGATGGGTGTTGTTTCAGGACTCTAGTATTGCTTAGCAACAAGAGAGTTTCAGGTCTCTTCAACCCTATCTTTGCACTTGAAGGTGGTGAATAGGGTATTTCCAAGATGAAGTGACTTGCCTGGGGTCATTCTGTCAAGGTTGGAGGTAAGGGTAGGGCCTAGAAACCTTAACTCTTTGGCCAGCTCTGGATCTGTGCACTGTGCTGTGCAAGCCCCTGCTTTAGAGCGTGCGTTTAAATTATGGAGCATCTGACATTGATGTTGAACATTGTAGGTTAACGTCTAGGACAGGATGTTATGTTTTATTTATGGGTATTGCATAGTAGGATTTTTTGTTAACCACACCTGTCTGGAAGCGGTGTGCAGGCTGAATAAAACCAAGTGCTTGCTGTCTCTGCCCTTCTGTCCCAGCTGCTTTATTCCTTCGTCTTTAAGTCCCAAGACTAGCACGTTAAAAATGCAAATGCTCTTTGATAGGAGTTTCTGTGACTTTGTGGCATTATCTGTGCAGCTCCTGGTTTCAGGGGACCTTCACACAGACAAAATTGATCAGCAGCAGGAGGAGGAAAATAGCTGTTGCCACGGCAACCGGTGATGACTCATCCTGGGTAGCAAGCAGCAAAAGCTGTGAGGCTGCAGTAATTTTCCAGATGCTTAATCCAGTTCTGGATTCTTTATTTCTCTCGCTGACAGGCAGAAATCCTCCTCTGCCTTTCTTTCCTCGGAGACCCACGCAGCCTGCAGCCGTACGTGATGTAGAGTAGTCCTTTGTGGTGCTTACCCAGAATGGCGTCACAGAGACGTGTCTGAGTAATGCAGACGAGCTACTCCACGGATTGAACTGTAGCCCCCAAAGGCAGTAAAAATAGAACTGTAAACTGCCCGTCTGCAAAAATACCCCGGTGTGTCATTGGCTGCGCTCAATTCCCATCTACCAACTAGCATCACGTTTACTGTCACTCAGCTATGATATATTAAATCAGTTCGTCTTGTTCCTTTTCAGTAATGAGGCTGTGCCTGTGCTGCATTCAGAATGTGCTAAAAGGAGAAAAGTGAACTGCATTCGGCACATGCATTTCCATGAATTAGCTTCTCTTTTCCACAACCTACTAATTTTTGTGCATGAATTTCAGTCTGCATGTGATGAAATAGAGCAGGTTAAGAGGCTTATCCAGGAAAAGGGCAGCAAAAGGAGCAACACCTTCCATGTCACTCAGGGGATGCCTCCCTTGCAGTTTGCCTGCAATGACTGCATTGTAATACAGGCATCACACCATTTGGGGCACTGTTACAAATGTCCATGTAGTTAATTTACCTGCTCTGGTGGCAATGTGGAGTTCTTCGTGATTGCAGTATGGTGCTGAAAAATCCTAGTGTAACTAGACTAAAGGTAGCTTCAGCTTATTTACCTGAGGAAGGTACACATTTCCCTCTTGAGCTGGAGGAGCAATTAGCACAGGGTGAGAGTGGAATTTGGTTTCCCTGTTCAAGTGAGTTCATCCAGCTGTGGGGGATGCGAACCTGCTCTGCGGCATGGGGAGAAGGAAGAGCTTGTGGGAAAATAGGAAAAACCGCGACAGAGCCCTGCGTTTGTTTTGGGAGGGGGAAAAAAAGTACTGATGCTGCCAGCTGCTGTCTCGTGCAATCCCTGGAAGGCAGATGGCTTTCTGTTGGTGAATCAAGTGAGACCATCAGCTCCTTCTCCCACGATCCAGACTCTTGCTTGCAAGCCCTCATTAAAGTTTTGGCAGGGTATGCAGTTGAAACGAGCTGTGCATCGCTGACAGGCTCTGCAGTGTGTTGCTGCTGACAGCCAAATCCATGTAAAGCCACCAAGTGTGTGGGCATGAGGAAACTGTATGTGATGTTTGTTTTCCACTTCTTGTTGTGGTCAAGTAATCTGCTAATAAATACATGAACCATATTACATGAATATGTATTGCCTTGAATCTTTGTCTCCTGTCAGTAGGTGGGATGTGTAAGCATTTAATGAATGTGCTGTGGCTGCTCTTCAGGGGAAACCAGTTTTAAATCATAGAATTGTAGAATCGTAGAATGGTTTGGGTTGGAAGGGACCTTTAAAGGTCATCTAGTCCAACCCCTCTGCACTGAGCAGGGAACCCCCAAGGCTCATCTTTTTACTGTGAGATCCTGAGCTCTTTCTTGGTGTGCAGCTGTTCTTAACTGTGGCCAGGTTTTGTATATCCAAAGGGAGAAGTGTACCATGATCAGTGTCTGATACTGCAACCTCGCTCATGGCTTAGGACACTAACCCTATTTCGCTTCATATCCTTGCATGAGAACTAACATTACTGTGCAACAGGTTGATATATATGGTGAATTTGCTAGAAAGTTGTCCTTTCCAGAAGCACAGTTTTGGAAATGTAACAAAAATGAAAGCCAAATATGAGATTTTTATCCATTCATCCTGCCCCCCAAGATAGGAATCATTTGCTACCTGCATGACATATGTGATAATAAAAATGCTACTAGTCAAATCATCTGCAATTTCAGCAGCAATTATTGCAGGCCTGCATAGTTGTGCTAGTTTTATTGTAACCTATATAGCTGATTAGCACCAAAAGTTCTGCAGTCCTAGCAAACTCCTTATGTGAAATCATCAAATATCATCAGTTGCATTAAGCTCCTATATATTTCGTGGGTCCTAGAAAAGATGCTGGTTTCTGTCTTTTTGGAAAAGAAAAAAAAAGATAAAACTGTTAATGTTGGTGATCAGTTAGACTTAAGTAGGTTGCCTGAAACCTCGTAGAAATGCATCTGCTACGCTGACTGTAGAGAAGGGTATTTGTAATTAGTTGCATGCTAGTTTCTCGGTTAGTTTGTTTGCAGAAGGCGTGTTCTGGACAGAAGCTGGCTAAGACGACCGTATCCAGTGAAGGTCCCCAAGGACTCTTTGGTCTGTGGGATGATTTAAGGAGGGATAAAAGCCTGACTCCTTTTCAAAGTAACACTATATTTCCAGATGCCTGTTTGCTTTTGGAAGAGATAATTACTAATAAATGTGACTAGATAAAACCTTTAATAATCAGGGCAGCCTTGGGACACTTGAGTTGATGCACAAATCATACACTATTAGCCTTGCTGCTTCTCAAAATAGGTAAAATTGCATATTTCAAGTTTTCCCCTTCTGGATATTTTCTTTCTGAAGGCCTTTTTGTATCGGGGGTACTCTCTTCCGAGTTCACTTGCTGGGCATCCTGTGCTACGGGAGCCTTACAATGTATACATAGTAGTTCCCATCTCCCTTTCAAAGCCGTTCAGTGCAGTGCCAGCATCAGCCAGAGAGGACCACTGCCGAAGTCCATGAAGACCTCCCATCTCCCCTCTGTAACCCATGCTGTGGATGAGGTAAGCCATCCAGCCTTGTGTGCAACCGAAGGATCCAGCCTGCATGTCAAGATCTGCCCCCCTTCACTGACTCTCACCTCATTAGTCACCAACTGTGCAATTGCTATGCTTTCTGTGTGTTACAGAAACGAATATGAATAGATTTGGAAATCAAAACAAGCTTGCAGATCGCCGAAGTCTCTTTGTGGGGCTACAGTAAGAGAGGTGCGAAGAAGGTGTGTTCAGTGGAGACGCACTGCATGGTGCAGTTCAGCATGTGTATGATTTCTGAGCCAGCTGGCAGCCTGGAGCTGCTGGAGCAGGAGCACCATCCATCATTGCTGTTAGCTAAGGTGACATCCCACCGAGCCAGTCAACTCTGCAGCTAGAAAAGGGGCTGGCATTGCATCTTTGTGGGAAGGGAGCAAAATCAGTAGCTGTCTTTGACTTCACAAAGCCCCGGGCTCATTTATGTCCTTAAAAATGCTGTACAAATAGGTTTTATTTTTGCTTATCTTAAATTAACATAAAGCAAAATGTCTTTTACAGGAAAGAAACATTTAAGCCATAGGAACAGCTTGAACTAAATCCCAGGTTCTAAATGCTGAGCATAGCTTTTCATTTGGATTTTGAAACTGCCTGTTCTCCTTATAACATGCTCTTAAATCCCTCTGATCCAAACTATTGTTTACTGAAAATAGGAATCTTATGTCTTTGGGACATGAGGCCCTGGGGAAGCTTAAAATCCAGGTATATCGTATTTCATGCTGTCCTATACCAACAAGGGAGAGGGGAGCTCTGTTCTCATCTCGATCAGTGCTTGGCACCTCTGTATGGAAATTCCCAATCAGAAGCCGCTTGCTACTAATTTAGTTTTGGCATTTGGACGACTGTCCTTTGAAAACAATATTGTCGGCTGTTGAAGAGAGAGCATAGTCATCCCACTAATGAGATTTATAAATTTACTTGTTCACCTTCGTTTTCCTCCATAATATTTCCTGGTGGTAAGATGTATTACCTTGATAGTTTTGCAGGGGAAGCAGTGGTGGAAACACTACTGTTCTGAAACCTTAAAAGCCATAGCTATAGAGAGTTTTTGGGAGAGGTGCTAGATCTCCTCAACTAGGTGGTGTACAGTGTCTGGCATGGCAAGGTCCTAGTGGATATGGCTGCTGCATTACCCCTGAATAGCACTGATATTCATTACAGCACTATGAAGTTATACTCTAATTGCACAGTATTTTCTAATACCAGGATGATGAGTGAGAAGGTGGATCCAGCGTTACTGGATGATGGAAGAGAAAATCAAAGTCCTGTTGCATTCCTAGGTTCCTTGTTAATGGGATTTATTTTTCTCCTTCGTGCTCTTTTAAAGATGCTTACCTGAATTTCCCATGTCTAGGGATGCATGGAGCTGTCTGTTAGCGTATCTTCTGTATAGGAGACACCAGAAGAAGCTGGCTGTAGTCAAGGTCCTGTGATATTAAAGTTCCTGAAGTCATTAAGAAAGAAGAATCCAATGCTTTGGCTTATTTGTTGTTTGCACTCTAACTTAGTCTTACTTTTTGTGGAAGTGAAGCTAAGCATAATACTTAAACCTCTGGCCTGCCTGCACTTTACACAGTATCCTTTCTTTGCCTCACGAAGCACTTGCAGTTCAGTCTAGGAGAGCTCTGGCTTTTTTTTTCTACTGTGTTACATGGTGGATTCCATTTATCTCTCCATGGTATGTCCCAAATATCCATGCCACTCCTGGGCACTGACTGATTCAGAATTGAGTGCCATCTCCTGTCTTCTGTGTCTTTACCTAAGGTGTGGTGAGATTTCTCTGCAGATCTGTCTCTGAAGTTTGGGCCAAGTCTGCTCTGCTTAGATAAGAACTATAAGTGGTGAATGCAGTTATCTTTAGCTTTCTTTCTGTGCTGGCTACTCGCACATTTTTTCACCCATGAGCACTGCAGAATTTCCTGTGCTCAGCAGCAGTGTGTCAGCTCTGAAGCTTAATTAGTACCAATGTGGCTAGGTGGTTTGCTGCTGAGCACAGGTTTAAAGTCAGTGAAGAAACTCCATGGAGGTTGCTTGATTCTCCCCCCCTTTTCTTTTTTGCCCCTCTCTTCATTATTATTGCATTTGTGTCAGTGACTGCTTTGGCTTTGCAGGTAAGAGCCCTTAAGACCCCTCCTATCCATCTCTTGCATAGCACGAGAAGTGACTTGAATGACCTGTCACTGCAAAGAAGTTGGGCGAAGACCACTGTGTTTTAGTAACAGCCCTTTCTTCTAAATTCCCCTGAAGCAGGTCACCTATGTATATAATCACCTCTCTTGTGCATTGTGTAACAACATCATGGCATATACCTATCATTCATTGGTCTGAGGCTTTTGTTGCCAAAGAGGGTATTCGGCACCTTTTGCTAGTACTATATTCTCCACAATACCGTCTTTATCTTAAGCAGCACTTATATTTCCCAGACTGACAACCACAGCCTTGGGATTCCTGGGAGCATCACTAGAGATAAAGAATTTTCGTTCCCCACAGAATCCAATTTCTGATTAATTTTTTTTACCTTTTTTTTTTTCTTCCCCTATAACGTGACATCTGAAGACACTGGATCTAAACCCCTTTATTTCAGGGGAAAAAAAAAAAGGGGGTAGAAATAGGCTCTGAAAAGTAGGTTTGCACTTTGCAGTGCTAATCTAATGAAGGGGATGAATATTTCTACGGATACTTGATTAATGAATTTTTACAATACTATTTTGTAGAAATATACCACACTGTCCTCCTGCAAAATACTTCAATGCCTCCATTTTACTTGGAAGTCAACTGAGGGCCAGAGAGCCTTTGCTGCCCTGAAGTAGGGTATTACACCAGCCCTTGGAATCTTTGTTTTCAGTTTAGAGGAGCCCAGCCTGAGGCTGCATCCCCATTTACCTTGTGTTCTACCAAGTTCTGCAGCCCCCTTGGCAAACTGGGAATGGACAGTGTCTGGTCACACAGGAGCTTCTCTTGCCCAGGACCTGGGGTCAGTCTAAAAATTCCCTGTGCACATAATCATTTCGCTATTATCTGAAGGCTGCTGCCCTTCAGCTTGCTGGGAGCGTATGAGATTATTACGCAGGCAGTGGTTTAATGAAGCGTGAGCTCACTTTTTCATTTAGCTTTACTAATACAGTTCTTCAGCTTTATTAAACATTCTTGAGAGTGCTATCTACTGCACTTGTAACTCATTTTTTTTATAATGACTTTGGGGTGGCAGTGTCTTTTTAATAAGAATTTATGCCTTTATCTGACGTGTTGCCTGTAAGTAGAATAAAAAAATAATTGAAGTTTAAAACAATAAAGTCAACGCACTCTTATTTGAAAAGCCAGCGTCGCATAGCTTCCAGAGCTTTCTGCTCTTGCATGGAAGTTTTATATGCATCTAGTAGAGCTGGCCAGGATTTAACCCGTACCTCTTACCGCAAAGTTTGCATGATGGTTTCCTCCTTGAGCACAGAGCCTAACCCAGGGGGATTTAGACCTAATTCTGCATGGTAAGGGATGGCAAAATGTTGGTTGTTTTTTAAATGATAACCTGTTTAATCCTGCACGTGTTCCAATTATGGCAAATCATGCACAGATAGTGTAGTAGCCAATGTTTCTTCACCTGCCGAGTAAAATTGTGTGGCCATACCCGGGCTATGGGCATGTGTGAGCTCAACAAGCCCTCTGCAGGGTAGGTGAGGAAAAGTGCAAGTCGGCACCTTAAGGGATAGCACTCGGATGCAGAGTGATCCATTCCCCGTACTCGGTAGCGGAGGAAAGCCCATACAGTTATCTCCTTGAGAGGGCGGCACCCAAGATTGCTACAAGGGTTTTGATGAGGCAATAAAAATAATTTTCCCCAGGGAGCCTCACTTTGAGGCTCCAGCTTTTCATGTATGATGTGTCCTTGGACAGGGAGGGTCACAAGCCTAGGCTTTCCTTTGGGCTTTCCCCGCTGCTGTGGCAGCGCATGTTCCCCAGGAGGGGTTCTGGCTGATGTGACCCAGGAGGCTGTTGGGTACTCCAGCTTCCAAATGGGTGGGCACCTCCAGCCTCCCCTTACAGCTGCCTCTTGCTTGTACAAAGGTAATGATCTATGCCGAAGTGAAAGGCTTAGAGGCTTGCAAATGGATGCTGAAGCATTTTAACCATTCAGTGTGTTGGTCCAGCCCACCAGTTTCAGCTGTCAGGCTTTTCTGCTCTGTCCTAAAAGAGTAAGCAAGGCCTTGATACCATTTTCACTCCCCTTCTGAAAGGTGCCTTTAATTATGAGCTGCCAGAGCTCGTAAATCTGGCAGATGTCATCAAGGGCAGACAGCTTCTGAACACAGGCCACCTAATCACATTCTCACTGCTAACAAAGCAGAGAGAACTACCAACTCCTATCTTTTTTGATGGTAAAAAACTAATTAGTCTCTCTCTTGAATGAAAACCGAATGAATTCACTCTGTTGGGAGCAAAGTGTTCAAGGACAATCCTTGATAAAAAATTCCCAGGCTCCAGTTGGAAATGCAAATAGTAGTTAATTCCACTGCAGTTTCCTGGAGCCCACAAAAAAGAAAATTGTGCCAGAAGCAGATGCAACTTAGGAACTTCAGTGAAAAGGGTATTCTTTGTGTGTATTTTATTTGGCGTATTATTACTGTGATCACAGATGCAGGGTTTGGATTACTCTGTAGTGTGGGAGATTTAGTACAGACCTTCAGGAAAAATGTTCCAGTATGAGGCCAAGCAATGTAAGGAAGTTATAGATTGCTTGATATTGGAGATGCTTTAGAACTGATCATAATAACGTGTTGGGGATTATAAGGGTGAACTTGATCTTGTTTCAGAGGAAACAGATGGACTGGATGACTTGGAGAGCTCTCCTTCAGCTGCATTTCTGGACTAGGCAGTCTCCCTTTGTCGGCATAAATCTGACTGTGATGGTGTGCTACCGCTGGTACCTGATAAGCACAGAAATGGCTTTAAATAGCCAGCAAAAGGCAGCTGGGAGGCCTAGATTCTACTCCTCTGCTAAACAGCTGCGGACAAATCCTTTTGCTTTCCAAGCAAGCCATCCACACCTTAGCCCTGTCTCGTCTCTCTGATTGTAGATTCATTGGTGCAGGGCTAATTATCAGCGTGTGTTTGCAGAGCACTGACCACAGCACAGCTCCAGTCCTCCTTGGGGCTGCAAAATGATAACAATGTTGATTCAGAATTTCATTTACAGATGAGGGAAGCGTAAAAGAAGTGTGAATACTTGAGGTGTTCTTTCTTAATAAGCTAGGTCGCTATTATTATTAACAGGGGATGTTTTAAAACACTGGGATCTGCTTTTGAGAGCAGGTCGTGCATGAAGAGGTGGAGCCAGCAAGAAGGGCAAATACTGGCCTTGTAAAATGGATATATTTGCCAGTTGATTAATCTCTTGTGGGGGCTGATGGATGTTGTAGTGCTGGCAAATGGTTAGTAAATAATCAAGATCTAGAGCCAAACACATGAGTTTCTAAAGTTACTAGCTGGGACTCAGCCTGCAGGTTTGGGTCCAGAGTCGTGCTGGTTTTTTCTTTTGTGCCTTTCCTCCAGCCTACTGACTATATCTGGATTTTTGTTTTCAGTTAAGAGGGGAAATAATCACTTTGAACTTTGCTTCTGATGTTTGCTTAGTGAGGAAGGCAGTCACATAGAGCTTCCTACCCTCCCTCTGCTTTTGCCTGGTGTTCCTCACTTGCTCCTCACAACGAGCAGGTTGGGTAGTGTGGAGGGAGACGTGAACAGTGTACGCCTCTTCCTTAAAGCAGCTCCACTATTTGTTCTTTGCATTTCTTGTGTCTTTGCTCCTCTGGGCGCACATGCATGCAGTGTGTTCCAGGTGCTGTGAACATGGTGTACAATCACACCACAAAATTAGCATCTGGGTGTTTTTTGTTTTTTTTCAGCAACAGTTGCTACTTTATAATATATGCCAGCAGGAGGCAGTTCAATGAGTATTTTGATTTTGTCGCCATAATGCCTGACATTCAGTCCCTTGTTAGTTTTCTTTCTCTTCCTCAGGTGYGTACTGCTGCATTGGTACAGGCCCGTACCTTGCCTCAGTCCTGAAACGCAAGTGCTGTACAAAGGAGGGGGTCAATCAAAAAGGCTTCCCTGGTTCTGCCTGCCACTGAAGAGGCTGGAGCAAAATACCTCACATCTCTATAGGGGAACAACTGGGATTAATTAGCACTGTTTCCTAAGGAGGTAGGTTCAGCTTTAYGGCAGCAGGTGGCTGAATACAGCCCAGCAATGGGAATTGTTGTTTCTGGCAGCAGGGTGCAAGCTGGAGGCCTGGCTGTGAGAGGGCTTAAAGTACTCCAGCATTTGCCTGTCCTCCCTTGTAGGTGTTTGGAATGGCTTTGCCTCCCAGCTCTCTGCTTCGGAGCTGCTGTTGAGATCAAACGCCTGCTTCGTTTGCTCCTTCAATAGCCATAATGAATTAATGGGGGTGCCTGTGCAGTAAGATAACCAGGCCTAGCAGCAGGATTGGGTTCGTAATGACCACAAGTGTCACTTGATATTTTGGCTTATCTGAGCTCCTGGAGGAGTAGCCGTGCTTCTCTGTGGGCAGCAGAAGCTGGATGTTATACATCACTCTAATTGCACTAAGCAATGAAAATGCTGCTTGCATGCATGTCTTAATGGATGTAATTTCCTGCTTTTTATGCAGTTTGTCACACCTAGACAAATGGTTCTGAGTAATGCTGTCTTGCTTATTAAGGTGTGTTTTCACATGGAGCAGATTGACAGGCCATTGAAAGCCCAACGGAATGGTCTCATAGGGAATTTTTAACCCGGCCTTTCTGGCTGGGCATTCGCTAGCCCATTTAGAGTGAATAGATGGTAATGGTGCTTTAATCGGCATGAGGAATCGCTCCATCCATCTGTGGAAGCGAGGGCTCTCTGTCACAGGGATTGGTGACCTGGCAAGCTGCTTCTTGAAACACGGCTTACGTTCAGTGTCCTTTCTGTGGGCTGGCGCTGTTGCTTGGGTGGGACACGCGGTGCCCCCTGAATGCTTAGTCTCTCCAATGGGCATGTTTTCGATGCGTCGCAGGCTTGCTGCGAGTTCTTGTGGCATTGCTGCCTAGTCTGAAGCGGGCACAAAGCATGAATGGGGCTTCATGTCCTCTTGGTATGGGGAAAGGAATCTGTTTCTGAGCAGCATCAGGCTTGGATCAGTTCCTGGAAAGCCACATGGACTCATGTGCACTTATTTTCCCCAAACGTCAAGGAGTTTACAACATGTAAAGGAAAGATCCTAAGATATTAAAGGACTTCTCAGTCTAATCGCCTTGTTTATGTGCAAGTGTCAGTCTTAAGATACTATAGAATATACTAGCCAGATATCCAGGAGTACCTATGGCTTCACTATTTGACAGACCAGTAGCTGAGGGTCCCCACTGATCAGTAGCTTCTGAATTATGTCTGTTGTTCCATTGGCATTTTTTCCTTTTGAGATGTTTGTGAAAGCAGTGGGAGCCTTCATCTTTCTGACTAGCAGTTAGTACATGTTTCGCCTTTCCTAACTGACAATAATCTTTGCAGAGAAATGTGGACTTAATTAGGCCCTGCTTTGTAGGAGAGAAGCTGATCAAAGGAGGATCTTGGAGTGGTGGGTTACTCTATTTTTCCTTGGAACGCTGAATCAAGGAATACTATTCTTTGCAGGCAACAGCTACTTCTCTTGTTTACTTTCGCTACTTTGCTTGTGGTTTTAACTAACTGGGGTGTGTAGTGAATGAGCTGCGTACTTCCCATGCTTAGTTCAAGTGAGTGATTAGGCTCCCTAGGGAATTCAACCACTTTAATGATATCCCATTCCTGCCTTGCTTCCAGGTTGGGGGTAGGGAGGGAGTCTATTCAAGATACTGCAAGGCACCTGGGTAGTATGGCAGTACATTTTATTTACACTCATGACAGCTCTGTGAAGTATGAATGTGCTGTGTCCTCTATTTTATGGATGGGAATCTGAAGCACATAGACTGTCACACTTTCAAAGTTATTCAGAGAGATAGCTTATGGTTTTGTATGTGTGTTTTGTTCTGTTCTTCAAATCCTTTCGTGCATTAAAATCACTGAAGTTGAAGACCTGGGTCTTTTGGAAATCCTGATGAAAACCTTTTTGTAATTTTAGGTGTCTGAATACATTGCAGAAAAATCTCTTGGGAACAGACTTTCAAAGGTCACGCAGAGAGTTTGGGAATCGAACCTGATTATGGCAAAATGCAGAGCTGAATTTTTGCTACCTCATCACCTTCCTGCATTTTCATTTTCCAACCCAGGCAGTGTGGTAAGTGCAGAAGGAGGAGGAAGTGGTAAGAAACTCAGCTGTGTTTCAGTGGTGTTTCTGCAGTGGCCACCCCGTCCTGCCTACTGCTTGACACGGTGCCAGTTTTCGGAGGAAAACTTTCCCCCCCTCAGTGAGGCATGCCCTCGTAAAAAGGAGCCAGGAGCACAGAGCTGTGCTGCAGACAATGCAGCTCTGCCTTTTCTAAACAAACCAGCTCAGGGTTTGCCGGAGCATGTTGCACCATACAGTTACTCCAGCAGTGCAGCTGTTGATGCAGAGTCCCCAGGGAAGCTGCTGGCTGTTGGAGCCTCCCAAGCACCAGCAATCCCCACAGCACACTAGCAACAGGGCCACGCGTCTGGTAGCTTTTCTCAAATGCAGCGCATAGATAAGGATGTGTGTGTGGTAGCTCCCTCTGACGAAACTGTTGCATGGTTACAGCAGATAAGCAAAGATTACCTGAGAGTTTCCGAGTATGAAAACTGAGGAAATTACAGCCATCGCTTTCCTGCCTTATTTTAGTGATCATTTTTTGGCTGATTGTGGGCAACAGCATGATCTGGTAATGCAGTGTGGTGTAAGCTGGGATCTTGATGATAAGCATAGAGTATATGATATTAAGCTAGAGGTAGCTGTAGTCACTGTAAATGCATCTCCTCCCTCCGCCTCAGCGTGCACTGAAGGTTTTATTTAACAAGTGGATGTTTACCAGACAGCCCTGCTTATATCAGAGGCTGTGATCCAAGCTGGATGGTAGTGTTGCTTCTTGTTTTACAGTTGATTGCAGCACAGTTGTTGCACAGTGCGTTAGGTGCCTCAGCCCCTTGTATTGCTCAGAGCCTTCTCTTTGTGGCTCTGCAGCCTGCCTTGCACAGGCAGCTCTGCACCCTGGAACCCAGGCTGCCGTGGCTGCCTTTGCCTGAGCCTCTGGGGCAGGATTTTCTTTCCCCTTGTTGTTGCTGTTATTCTCATGGCCTTGCACTTGCACACCCTGAGGCAATACTCACTGCTGTGAGCATCACCCGCTGGGTAGCTCTTGTTTTACATTAGGGGACCCAATAATATCATAGAATCATAGAATCATAGAATCATTAAGGTTGGAAAAGACCTCTAAGATCATCGAGTCCAACCGTCAACCCAACACCACCATGCCCCACTAAACCATGTCCCTAWGTGCCTCATCTACACGTCTTTTAAATACTTCCAGGGATGGAGACTCCACCACTTCCCTGGGCAGCCTGTTCCAATGCTTAACCACTCTTTCAGTAAAGAAATTTTTCCTAATGACAATCTAAACCTCCCCTGGCGCAACTTGAGGCCATTTCCTCTCATCCTATCGCTAGTTGCTTGGGAGAAGAGACCAACACCCACCTCGCTACAACCTCCTTTCAGGTAGTTGTAGAGAGCAATAAGGTCTCCCCTCAGCCTCCTCTTCTCCAGACTAAACAGTCCCAGTGCCCTCAGCTGCTCCTCGTAAGACTTGTTCTCCAGACCCTTCACCAGCTTCGTTGCCCTTCTCTGGACATGCTCCAGCACCTCAATGTCCTTCTTGTAGTGAGGGGCCCAAAACTGAACACAGTATTTGAGGTGTGGCCTCACCAGTGCCACGAGTACAGGGGCACGATCACTTCCCTACTCCTGCTGGCCACACTATTTCTGATACAGGCCAGGATGCTGTTGGCCTTCTTGGCCACCTGGGCACACTGCTGGCTCACGTTCAGCTGGCTGTCAACCAGCACCCCCAGGTCGTTTTCCGCCAGGCAGCTTTCCAGCCACTCTTCCCCAAGCCTGTAGCATTGCATGGGGTTGTTGTGGCCAAAGTGCAGGACCCGGCACTTGGCCTTGTTGACCCTCATACAGTTGGCCTCAGCCCATCGATCCAGCCTGTCCAGGTCCCTCYGCASAGCCTTCCTACCCTCGAGCAGATCAACACTCCCACCCAACTTGGTGTCATCTGTCATTACTGAGGGAGCACTCAATGCCCTCATCCAGATCATTGGTRAAGATATTGAACAAGACCAGCCCCAATAATGAGCCCTGGGGAACACCGCTCGTGACCGGCCACCAACTGGATTTCGCTCCATTCACCACAACTCTCTGGGCCCGGCCGCCCAGCCAGTTTTTTACCCAGCGAAGAGTACGCCTGTCCAAGCCGTGAGCCACCAGCTTCTCTAGGAGAATGCTGTGGGAGGCAGTGTCGAAGGCTTTACTGAAGTCCAGGTAGACCACATCCACAGCCTTTCCCTCATCCACTAGGTGGGTCACCTGGTCATAGAAGGAGATCAGGTTGGTCAAGCAGGATCTGCCTTTCATGGACCCGTGCTGGCTGGGCCTGGTTGTCCCTCACATGGCTTGTGAGTGCCTTCAAGATGAACCGCTCCATTATCTTCCCTGGCACCGAGGTCAGGCTGACAGGCCTGTAGTTCCCCGGGTCCTCCTTCTGGCCCTTCTTGTAGATGGGCGTCACATCGGCAAGCCTCCAGTCATCCAGGACCTCCCCCGTTAACCAGGACTGCTGATAAATGATGGAGAGTGGCTTGGCAAGCTCCTCCGCCAGCTCCCTCCGCGCTCTCGGGTGGATCCCATCTGGCCCCATAGACTTGTGAGCATCCAGGTGGCGTAGCAGGTCGTTCACTGCTTCCTCTTGGATTATGGGGGGTTTATCCTGCTTGCCGTCCCTGTCTTCCAGCTCAGGGGGCTGAATACCCTGAGGATATGTGTGTACAGAATTGGTGTGCAGCACATGCCACTGCTCAGCACGTGCTCTGATTGGCACTGGCAGTGTCATACACAGGGACAAGCAGCAGGGGATTTGAGTGGATCTTGATGGAAACTATACAGTTGATATGGGAAAAGGATCGGAGGAATGACCTGCTGCACTGGAGGGGTGCCTGGCAAAGATGCTCATTTGGGGACCTCTATCACTCACTTCTTGTCCTGGATAGCCACTGGAGAGAGTTTTCCCTTCCCCTTCTAATTCTGTCTATCTCCTCTTTTGTTTTTTGTTTTGTTTTTTTTTTTTTTTTTCCCAAAAGGAGTTTTCCCCATTACAGTTGATGTATGGCATCAGCTATGGGTGCTGCTAATAAATCTTTGTGCATGTGCACATGTTGCACTGTTCTTTGTGCAGATGTTCTAGTCCCAGGTCAGTCCTTTAATAAGCCAGCAGAATAAATGCATCTAATATTCATGATGGAGGACATTAGAAATTATCTTTCTGTTTTCCAAGCATTGTTGTACAATAATTAAATAAAATTGCTTCTACTTTGAGTTGTGCTTGAGGCTGATTGTGTCCAGACCCAAGGAACTACTGCAGCCTGCCGTATGCTGAGAAGGACCTGGGCTCTGTATTAAATTAATACTATATGGCAGCTTGTTCAGATAGAGGCTTTGGCGAGGGTTAAGGTGGTCTGGACCCTGCTTTCATGCTGTGTGCCTGAGAGCAGGGACAGAAAACAGAACTGTGATTTGCTGATGCAGTTCCACACCGACACAAACTGAAGTTGTAGCAACCTCAAAAGAGCTTGTCTGTGTCAGGCAGAGCAGGCTGTCATTCTGTGTCTGTATTACTAACCTGAAGAAATGATTGGGATTGTGGGTGCTGGGAATGATTGTGTTTACCAATTTCTAACTGGCTGGGGACAATTGCTCAATTAAGTTTTGTACCTTGCTTGCAAAGCCTTGGTTCCTTTCCTTTTAATTAAGCTACAGCTCTTCCGCTTGCGAGGTAAAGAAGAGCTAATGGCGTATGGGGAGAGCCTGCACATCAAAGGCACAGCTGCAGGGGTTTTCTTCCTGCTTCTGTTGCCTTCTTGCAGCCTCTGTGAGCCCTGGGTAAAGGCCATGCTGTGCCATGGCAGAATGCCAGCCATCTGCGCCGCTGCTTGCAGCGCGGGCGCGTGACCTGTGGTGCAGTGTAGTGTGTCACAGCGAAAGCAGAGCCCCGGCTTATCTTGGCCTTCGTTTCTCTCTGCTTTGGTTTCCTCTGATTTCACAGTGGGAAATGCTTTCTGACTTGTACCTGATCTTACGGGGGGAGGCTGTGAGGATGTATGAATGTTTTTGAAGTGCTTCATGATCTATTGTTATACATGTAAAGCCTTTTTAAATTTCCTTTTTATCTTAATGTATACCTTCAGAGGCCCTAGGGAAAGGATTAGTTGGCAAATTTGATATGATAAATCCAGCATACATTTGTACAGGAGGTCTCCTTGTAAATGGGGCTGGGGGATGAAGAGGGCTTGAAGGAGGAAACTTTACAAATAGGATTGCTGATGAAAATGCAGACAAGTATTACAAGCTCTAATGTGCATCCCCTGTAGATGCATTGAAGTCTGGTGAGTTTGCACTGCCACTGTGAACTTGCTCTGGCTGGAGTTTGCTTTCAGAGTTATGGCATCAAAACTGCAAAGAGGAATGCTTAGCAGGTCTTGCTGAAGCAGCACCTGGATGGATTTCCCCACACTCTTGTTATTCAGTGCTGCTTTAGCTTACAGCACACTAACTGCGTAAGAAAACCTGCAATTTGGGAATTGTCTGTATTCCACGAGATTCACTGGTCCATCTAATTGGATACTTTTGCTTCCAGAACAAAGCAGTGGTTCTTCTTGTCTTGTACCACACTTCCTAAAATCATGATAGGAAAGTGAGATTCTGGCTGCTATCATGCCAGTTACAATGACTAACTCTAAGTGGATCAGAGGAAGGTGGCTGCTCATCTTTCCCATCTTTCTTTTGTAGCACCTGGACAGTTGAATTATGTCATGTCATGGGAAAGAGAGAGCTCTCCTTCCTCTTCCTCCTCCTCCAACTTCCCAAAGGAATCACTTCTTACCTGGAAAGTGCCCAGAATAACAATTATGCAGCTAATGTCTGTCTTGTCATTTTCCTGTCCGTACCATACTTGTATGGTTTTTTTTTTTTCCTTTTAGAGTATGGGCTGTTTGGCTCTGTAAGTTTGGAAACCAAGTGTAAACCCACAATTTTTTCAGATGCGCTTTTTTCCTGTTTGGTTTGGTTTTGTTATATATGTTATGTGCCGTAAAACATACTGTCCAGGCAGCAGAATCACAGGCCTTGAAAGCAAAGAGGCAAGGGGCAAACTGCCATCAGTACAAAGACGAGATGGGTGCCATCCAGAATGGCATGGAGCGACATGGCACAGCTCATGGGCAAAGTGCAACTTCACTGACAGAAGCTGCTTTGGGAACTGGGAACACTTTTGTGCTGTGTGGTGGAACGTATAGTATCAGTTTAGTCTCTTTCAATTTCTATCACTTGGCAATGTTGTTTGAAAAAATACAGGTTTATATGCTTTTACAAAAATGTTCCTTAATATAAAAACATTGAAAGTGGAAAATAAACCGTCATATACACAGAGATCATGATTAGAGGAAAACTCATTTTTTCGCCTAGGATCTGGCATTGAGGAATTCTGCTAGTCCCAAATTTTCAGTCTCTACCTCTTCTTAAACAGATGTAGGATCAATTTAGGAAGAAGTTTCAGCTCTTATTCACAAGGCAATGAAATGACCATACATGTATATTTTAATAAGTCTCAGTGCATTGAGGCAATCAATATTCTTGCTGGAAATTACTGAATGCAGAGGTCATTTTGGAAAAATTCTCATGTAATAAGCTGTGGAATGGTGCAGAATTATGCTAACAGAATGAGCCTGAAATATGAATGGTTGCTCAGTCATACACACCACGTGAACCAGCCGAGTCCAGAATTGACATCAGATACTGGCTCTTACATTAGGGATGTGGAAGTCTCTTTTGGATGCCAGAAAAATTTATAAAACTAATTTACTATAAAGTTACAAATACTTTGGGGTTTTTTAATTTGATTTTTTTTTTTTAAGACCTGACCTTGTTATGTGTCAGTCAAGGGAGCTATTCTGAAAGACTATATAGAGCAACTGAAGGCAGTGCCAGATTTGCAGGGGGTGAACTGTGCAATGTCAGGGGTGGGGGGGAACAGGTAGTTATAAAAGCCCTACATCCTTGTGTACAGAGGGGTCTGATTCTTCTCTTTTGTGCTGTACTGTTAGTGCAGAATGGGCAATACTGTGAATTCACACTATTAAGTGTGGCATGGAGCTTCATAGCTTTTCTTTCTGTCTCTTTCTTTCTAGTGTACAGACGACTACTCTAAATATCAGCTGAGCACATACTAAATATTTTAAGCCCAAATCTGACAGACTATAGGAATAGCTGTACAGGTTCAAATGCCCATCTAACCTAGTTCCTGTTTCTGACAATGACCAAAAGTGAATGCCAGGGGAAGTACAGGAGAACAGCTCTGGCATGGGCGGTACTTTCCCCAGGGAAAGACCTCAGACCTGGCAATGGATTATATATATTCTAGTAATCCTCATTTTTCTTCTTTGAATTCGTCTAATCTCATCTCGAACCCACATGAACCTGTACCACCCAGAGCACCCTGTGCAGTGGGATTTATGAGTTACATGCAGAGCAAAGAGCCATCTCCTCTGGATTGTTTCCAGCCTGTCTCCTACCAGTTTCATTTGATGTCTGCAAAGGCTTGTACTGGAAGACACAGTGCAGAGCTGAATCTCTTCCATGCACAATCTCCACACAACTTGGGATTTTACAGACCTCTACCATGTTCTTTCCTCAGACATCTCTTTCTCAGACTTAATTCCTGTCACAAATCTCTCCTCTGTCTTGCAGTGTGACTTATTCCTGTTACTATACTGTAAAAACAGAAGCAAACCAAGTTGCTAGGGCTGAATCTGCCTCCAGATACTGTGGCACTAGGAGCCATAAAAGCACTGATGATCTCTGATGAGAGGGACAGTATTGTTCCCGTTCTCCAGGAGGGGAGAAGGTGATGCTACTGCTTGCTGTACCATACAGGCGGGCCCCATTTGTTCCACTTTTGCTCTGAGCTGCCCAGACAGAAGCCAGCTCGCATCCAAATGTTGGGTAGTGCTCAGTCCAAGCTAACATACCCTGTCTCTGCAGGACTTCTAAGCTAAGACTCTGCACTGTGCTAATGTGACTACGCAGCTTCTGGAAATAAGCTGTCTTGTAGCTGGCTGGGTCAGAGAGCGTGGATTGGATGTGGGACTGCCTATCCTGCACCAAACTGTGCCTGCACATCCGAAGCGATCTGCTTATTGCCGCAGCCTGGTAGGGGAGTGGAGTAAACTGTCTCCAGAGTAGCACTCTACCATTAGCCTCCTATTTCATACAGAGTTGGCCTATCCACCACACTGCTGAAACACAGCTACTCTCATCCCAACTTCTTTGTTGCAATGTAGATGCATGCTGCTGCTCATATCTTTGCAAGCAAAGCCAAGAAGGCTGTAAAATTGACTCCTGATTTTGAGTGAATAAACATTGGTGGATTCAAGGCTGGTTTTCATTACAGGCACAGCTCCTTGGGCAGTAGATTGCCAGGGACAGCAAAATGGCCCCAGCACTATTGCTTCAGCCAAAGCCTTGAAAACCTACATTCATGGTGGCTGCTGCCTGAAAAGGGGGCTGTGGGTGGGACAGCAGCCACTGCTGAGTGGGCAGGAGGAGAAGGGGCATCTCTCAGCAGCAGCCCCTGCTTGCCTTGCATTTCTGATACCCTTGAAAGCAATGGAAGCAGTAAGCCTGTTCTCCAGAGCTATGTGCTGTCTGGTTGGGTCCTCCCTTCCTCCTTCCTCTGCTTCTCCCCTTTCTGTGGTAGTAGGGGCCCAGCTCTTCCTCCTGGGGGCAGCAAAAATCAGTTTTCCCTGCGCTGCTGTGAACTGCTGGAAAGGAAGACTAGTTCTAGCTTTTTGCTATACTGAAAGAGGTGGTATTCTTCAAATTATAGATACTACTGAGAAAAAGTGAGGGCTGTGTGAATAGGAGTTCTTTTCTGGCTTATGTGTAAATCGCATAATTGTAGCCTAACGAATGGCTGTTTTCCATCTGCAGTCATATCCAGTACTTGTTCCTCCCTTTTTTACCTCAGAAATAAAGGTTGAGGGGCATTATGTATTCTTCAGCTACTCCTGACTTGAGCACCATCCAGCAGAAGGGATGCTGGATACCCCAGTAATACAAAGATCTTACCAGTTGATTAATCTTTATTTTCAAACATTTTCTTTCCTCCTTCCATCCAGAGACATGCCTTGCAAAATTAAATGTTTGCCAGATGTTCTTCATGATCTCAGATAATCACTGCTTAAGGAAAAGCAGGGAGGGATACCTGCAGGCTCCTGGTCAGCTCAAGGAGAGACATGTGGCATTGCAGAGAAGTGCTGGCTATTCAAAGCTGGGCAGCTCTTTCTGCTGTTGCAGGAGAGTAGAGCAGGTGGAAGAAAGTCACACACAGATGGCAGGGCAACACTTAGCCGCAAGGAAGGTGCCCGAGGGCACTTTGCTACTAGTGAGATGCTGGATGTGCTCCAGTCTTTTCAGCGCCTATAGAGATGCTGTTGGATACTTTTCTGGGCTCCTAACTCTTTCTGACAACAGCATTGACTGGAACATGTGTGACTGCTGTGACATTATGAGAGGAACTTTGTTATATTTCAGTCTGATGGTATTTTTAAAAGGTGAATGTTACCAAAGTTGTAAGCGGACCAGAAGCTATTGCAGAGCTGCTTGCTGAGCGAGGCTGCTGCGGAAATGCTGATGAGCAGTAGTCTGCTCCTTGCCGGGGGTGCAGAGAGCTGCTGGCAAGCTGGAAGGAACTCACAGGGAAGAAAGAAAAGTGATGAGGGGTCTGGAAGGTTTGATATATAGGGATGGTTAAAGTGCTCAGTATGTCAGACTACAATAAGTGATAGCTGAGAAGGGACAAAACAAACAGTTTCGCAGATGTACTAAGAAAGAAAAATTATTTAGGGGCCCTTTTGAGGGCAGAAAAAGGGAGGTAAAGTACTGAAGCAAGGAAAAGGAAAGTTCCATTGCATAGCAGGAAAAACTTATAAATAGGGCTGCATATTCCAATGAAGACCTCAATATTCACTTGAATACATGATAGCAGTCTCATACTTTGGAAACTGCAGTCTTTGGATGGGCCCCATTGCTGGGAAATCCTAGGCTGCAGTTCTGCAGCAGCTCTCAAGGAGCTGGGCTGGCTGAAGCTAACATTTGTTGTAGGGCTACATCAGCGCCTGCTTGTTCTGGACACTGTATAAACTCCCAGTAAGAATGTCCGTAGGTGAGAGCGTAGGTAAAATGGAAGGAAAGACAGACACCAAGAGGGGTAGTGATGTGCCCAGGCTCACATCAGAAGCTGCTGATGGTTTATGCAACAATTAACCTGCTACCAGATCTGGCACTTGGCCCTTTGGGTCACCTACTTTTTTTCAGCTGGGGATKACCCGTCTCCAAGTCTGCGAAATTACAACAGGAAGGTGTGCTACTAGTTTAGTGGGAGCCATTCCTTCTCTTGGCATCTTTGAGACTACTGTCCTTGTCTTCAAGTATTAAAAATAATGTTACCAATTTCACTTCCTCACCAGGTTTTTGATTTGTTTCATTCCCTTCTCTTCTGTTTTCAGTGTTGTCTCTTGGTCATGAATTTACACTCCTGGAAGAAGCATTTACTGATATCCTTGTGTTAGTCTCTTTTCTGCTTTGGTTTTCATGTAACCTCTTTCAAGGTGAAAGCTGTCATGATGTCAGTGCATTATAAATATTGAGGTGAGATTTATGACCAGATCATCTAATCCACTTTTCTGGTATTGACAAATTGTTTCCTAGTGAGATGTCTGATTTAGTTTTGACATTCTCAAAGCAATGGACTTCTTGCTATTTCAGTGGTCAGCAACGTTTTTTTCCCTCACAGCCTTTTTTTTTTTTTTCCCCTTCTTCCTGCTATCACCTTGTTTTTCTTAATAATGGTCCCTTGCATGACGTTTGCCCATTTTCTTYCTTTCTTGGCTTTATACTTTCCAAAAATATGTTTGGGGTGTGGCACATTTCAATGCTTTACAGATGAGGTCAGTATTAGTATTCCAGGTTTAGAGGTGGGGAAACTGAACCACAGAAAGGAAACTAGATCACCAAAAAGCCAGGGTCTGAACCACCAAAACCTCGTTGCCAATCTGATGCTGCCAATCGTGCCCTGCTTTTTCTGTTACAGTTGCTCACCTCTGCTAGGTGTATTCATTAAGTCAGCCCCTTTGGCTTCACTGCCACTACTGCTGGATCCACTTGCTGTCTTTACGAGCTGATGTGAAGACTGGATGTGTTAATCCTCAGCTTTCTCAGGAGGCGAGGCCACATCTTCCTGACAGTGGAGATGGGGCATCCTGGCGGATCGTGTAACTATGCCATGACAAGCCAAGCTGAGTCCTGGTCAGGTCTATGCCGCACATCATCATCTTCTATTTCCAAATTCTGCTTCTCTATGATAATGTCAACTGGCATTGCATGATCTTATTGCTGTTTGTTTTACAGTAATACTTGGAAATCCATCTGAGCCGCCTCTTACACCTGGCAGGTCAGCAGTCCCGTCCAACGTACCCTCCTCTGTGCGTAAGAAAGGCACACACAGTCACGGAGAACTTAATCTCTTGCTGCAGACCCAGAGCTTGAGATGCAGTATCAGGCTGGGCTTGTATCACAGCCGCTTGTCCCCATTTCTGAATAGGAAAGTCAAAGCTGACCAGATACTGTGACAGCTACAGTGCTCTCTTGTGTGCCGTCACTTCTAGAAGCAGGGATGACTTGTCTGTTTTAACCTGAAGGAGGGATGCTTACGGTCTAGTTAATTATCTGACTTCCACCAGTATCTAAAAACTGCAGTCAAGGACTAACGTGCTGTTGTATTGGTGGTTGTATACGAGTGAGCACAGTGAACTTTTCTGTGTCAAGTGACAAATAAGTTTGTCTTTGGCACCAGTTCACAGCTCTGCTGGCGCCGAGGTGGTCACTAGTGCTAATGATTCATTACTGTTGTCCTGCTAGCATGGAGTTTTCTTTTCGATTTGGGTTTTTAAAGTTACTTACCTAAAGTTGTCCAGTGGTCAGTGAAAGAGTTAGAACCAGAATTCACACACAGCTGGATCTTTTCCGTCTGTGTAGTTTGTGCCTAGATCATTAGCTAAATTAAACTTCAGGCTGACTTTATGCTGGCAGAACATTATTATCCAACTTGGTCTCTGTCCAGAGTGGCAGAGATAATGCACTTTTCCAATGAATGGCTTAAAGTGTATTATCCTACTATGCCTGCCTGCTATTTCCTTCCTTCCCAGGTGGGAGTAACCTTGTAAGTGACTCCGATTAGCACAGATGGCTGTGTCTCTGTTGTTCCAGCCCTCCCAGCAGCCTGCTCTGATCTCAACAGATGGAGTGGGCTTGGTGCTCCAGTGTTAGGAGCTGCAGAGGACATGTGTATGCTTGGTGGAAGCAGCAGACTGAGTCACTCAAATATTTATGGTGTTCTTCCTGTTGAAAAGATTAATGTGGAGATGAAAAGTAAAGTGCAGAAAAAAATGCTGTGCTGCAGAAGTAACCGTGGTTCCCAGTGTGGAACTATAAACAGCAAAACTGTGGAGACTGATTTATGAAGAACGAAAGAAGGAGGAATTCTGCAGAGCTCAGTTAAATGATGACAACTGCTAGGCCATGAGGAAGGCAGGCCGCTGTTTAAAGTGGGGCACAAGGGCGCAGCCAAATTCAAGGGAATGAAAATGAGCGTGCAAAATGCTGGCTGAACATTGCAAAAATGTTCTGGGCAGTGAGACCTTTCTTCTGCTTCCTAAGGGAAGTGGGAGAGAGCACTCTGGATAAATTGGTTTTGTAGTGAATAAACCAGGGCTACGCTGTGTGTTAGAACTTGATGACCGTGCAGGGGTGTAGCAAGGGAGGAAACGTGGGCTGTTCAGACCTCAGACCTGGCTGTGCATAAGCAAGTACTTGCTTCTCCGCTGTGGAGCAGGTGTGTGAAGAGCCGCAGGTAAATGCTGCAATTCTTTGTCCTAAAGCATCTCCCTCTCTTTCTGCTGCTTTTGATGAAATTGGCGAATTACAGTAACTCCTCTGGCTCTTTTGTGAATCCCCTTTTTCCTTCCTTATAGCCTGAGCCAGTTCTGGCTGGTATCAGCTGCAGGTTCTTCCTCATTCCTGGAAACTTCTGAGGGGATTAATGTTAAACTGGAGCTATGTGCTCAGGCTTTCTTCATGTGACAGATTAGCTTGGAGATTTGGAAGGGAAGGCATATGACACACACTTTGGGAACAAATTCTAGGGATCTAGAGTCAGGTTACCCTGCGCGCATACGCCTGCATCTCTGAGATGGTGAAGATCATACTCCTTTAGCTCACCCACTGCTAGGAAATCTCTCAGTCCCCAGTTTCCTTGGAAGAGCTTCAGCTCAGTTCCTTCCCGCAAGGTAATCAGTGCAGTCATACCGATTCACTGAGTGAAATAGGCTTTGATTCAGATAATTTACCACCCAGGTGGAAATCAGTAGCAATGCCAATTAAGTCAAAAGGTTATCGAGTTTGAAAGCGGTAGGAAAGTGGAATGAGACGCAACCATTTAACAATGAAGCATTTATGATTTTGGAAGTATTTTTTCCTTCCTGGGAAGCATCCTACAGCAATATATGATAGATCAAAAAACAACAAAATGCCAGAAGATAAAAAGATAAAGTTTTGGAGAGTGATGTGCAATTTCCCTCAACACAGGGCAATCTTAGTCTCATTCAAACACTTCTTTCAAGTTTGTTTTTCCCCCTTCCCCTACTGTAGCCCATATCCTAGTTCACATAATGTTGCCTTCTTGATAGTTTGGCTTCTTACTTTTGATTAAACAAATTAGCGCACTAGACGAGCAACCCAGACATGTTTCCAGATAGCCTTTTTGTTCCATATTGATTCCTGCATAGAAAGTACACCATTCACATTCAGCGTCCATGCAGAAATCTGCAGTTAGGTACTATAGTGCATTTTCTGATCTCTTCTCATTTTAGAACATGTTTTCTTGGGGAACAGCAAAGCCCATGAGTATTACTGAATTCTCATTGTGCAGGTACAGAAGCAGACCATATGTTCTGCACATGTCCTTTGTGCAAACGGAGGAGCTGCTGCACTGGTCCGTTGTGAAGAACAGAACAGCTGTCTCCTACAGGGGCTAACGCACGTTCTTTAGAAGTGGGTATAAAAATCCCTTCTCTATTTAGTGACTTAGGTTGGATCAGTGAACAACATTTCTTTCATACCCTGTGTGAAGAGCAGCTTTATTGTCTGAGGTAAGAGAACTGAGAACAAACTAGGATTTTATCATTACCGGTGTAACAACACATACTGTGCTTCATCACTCGGTGACGTCTAACCTTTTGTTGGCTTTTACAAAGTTACTGTAGTGTACCACAGTCACATCCCATACCACTCCATTTTCTGTTTTTCTCTTTTCATCTTCCCAGAATCTCTAATGCGTAAGGTTTCCTCCAGTTTCTGCCATTTAATCTGGTCTTTGAGCCAGACAATTTTAGACTGTGGAGGACTTTGAATGTCATATTGGTGAATTGGGCTTTTTCCTCCATTGTTCTGTAAAATGTTTCTCCAGGTCACTTACTCCCTTTTCCAGAGGATGCTAACACTTGATAGGGGAATCATACAGGTAACAAGTCCTGGGACTGTCTACCCTCCTACTCTTGATAGAATTACAAAAATTTGCAACTGGCCTTTGCCAACCAAGGAGAGAGGCTAGGATGCAAATTACATGGGTAAATATTTATTTCTGCACATGAGGTGTCCCAGCCAAATTGGGGCACCCAGATGTGGTTTTACACAGGGTTCTTATACCCTTCAAGCGTTCAGGTACACGATTTGACTAATCACTAACACCTACACTACCAATTACTAATCATAGTAAAACTTTGCAAAGCAACTATATTTCTGCAGTGTTCTTGCTGCTTGTCTATTTATCCAGATGTCCCTGGAGTCAGTTTTGCTGTAGTTACTTATCCAGACAATGCTGGGAGGGTTTCAAAGATGTGTTAGAGGGGCTAGCATGCTGGCATTGTCTTGGTTGTCCAGGGGTATCTTTTATTCTTCGTGGACAGCTTTAAGCTTCCAAGAAGCAAAGCCCTTATTTCCAGGACTAGGCTGTACTTTAGTTTGTTTTACTTAAGCATGAACAATACCAAAGCCTCCAGTAAAATTCCACTACCTCATTACATTGCAGTGTATAATGTGAACCAATATATATTAACAAAGTTAATACACTGTCATACTATAAAGACTGACTGATATTATAGTTAGGGAAGGGAATTTTCATAACAATAAATCAGTTCAGAATTTTTTGGAGAAACTTTTCTGATGGACTCTGAGGATGATTTAATTTTCCTATAAATCACTGTGGTAGATTTTTGTGACTTTAATCCATGATGACAGTATTGAAAGTTCGTATTTTTGTACCAGCACTGACCACGCTGCTTGTTTGTTATGCTTTTTATAATTGTTTTGCTACCTAGCACCTAATATGGTCTTTCCTCTTATTACATGGGAGGTAAAATTATTTACATCTTTTCGTATGTTTGATGGGTGCCTTTGGGACAATGCTAGCTATATATTTTGTCTTTCTGTTATTGATAAATGAGCTCTTTTATTAGGTTTCATATGCTAGCAGGAGTCACTCCTTCTATTCAACAATGTGTTGAACAGATCTTGGCAATATCAAGGAAACCAATATAATCTAGATAGGTTTTGGAATATTCCATTATATTTCTTACTTGCCTGTGACGATCTCATCCTCTGTGGACTGTGACCCAGTCCATACAGAGAACAGTAGAGTTGTTACGTGCTCTTGCTAAACTCCAGCTGTCACTGAAGACCACTGGCTGTTGTCCCCATCCCCAACTACACATTCAGTGGTGCACAGTCCTTGGGGGCTTGATTATTTTTGCTACTAACCCATAATATACTATAATCTCCCAGAGGCTTCTCTCTTGTTACATGCTTTTAAAGATCTCGCAGGAACTTCTTAGCATTTTTTGCAAGAGGTGCCTGCTGCTTTACGCTTTGTCAGAGGTCAGAAAGCAATGGTGTAGCTGGCACGCGAGCTCACTGTTCTGAAATTTGCCTCTTTTTGCAGACCTGGTGATCTCTTTTTTAATAAAGGAGTAATGTGTGCCTTCCCTTGATATTACACTTGGGCAGGTCATCTGTCTTTGGCAGCTCTCCTCCGAGACTTCTTCCCCAGTTGCTTCTCTTTCTTGTTTTATGTCTTGTTTCAAAGTGCAAGGAAACTCTGGAGGATTTTTCTGTCACTTGCCTGAAGCATCTCTCCAGTAACAGTTTCCTCTCCAGCTGCTTTCCTATTTTTGTGTTTAATAATGGAATTTCCTCTCAGTGTTACAAGTTAATTACACAGAAGCTCTAAATATTTCAGTCTATGTTACTGCTTTGCTGTCTTCTCTTCTGAGTGCTGTCTTGAGCTTGCATTGGGGGAGAGAAGAGATGGTTTCTGTCTATCCTCCTATTTCAAATATTTGTTTCAGCTGTCACTTGTTTGGAGGGTTGTCACTCGTTTAGAGAGTAATCACTCATTTTAATCCCAAAGCTACATGATATAGCCTTGGATAGTATTTATAATCAGAAATTAAAAAGTAATGAGGACAGAGGGAGTCTTCCATGCTGAAAGTATGAAACTTGTGACATACGAATTTTCTGGAAGAATAGCTTTTAGGGATCTTATTTCAGATGTAAATCACATATTGCTTCCTACTTTTGGATATACATTTGCTTGAAAATTTGCCTGTTGTTGACTCTTTATGAACTTGAAGATAGGTTTGTACCAAATCATAAAGTAGGAGCGTTAAAACATTATTCTCCAGCTGAGATACAGGACTGTACTCTGCGTGTGCTGCATGACTTCAAACACGGATTATGAGGTGATCACACTTGTTTGGAGTATGATTGCTGTTTGTTACCAGCTCACTACAGTCAATTCCTGTAGTAATACCTGTGGGTTGTCCAGAAATTAAGTTGTGAATAATCTTTTTCTTGTGCTGTTCCCAGAGCACATGTCTGATGCCTGGAGTCCTGTATACAGTTCTGGGGAAACTGAAGATTTTTAAGAAACTCTGTTCCCTCTCACTCCCAAGCCAAAGCAAAATACCAGATAAAAATCTACTGGAGTATTTTGAGCACTGCTGATAGAAGAAATTTCTGGCAGTCCAGGGAGACAGCTACTTTTCATGAGATGTCAAAATCAAGGAAGTTTATTCAAGTGTTCAAGTTTGGCTGCTCTTCGAGACCCTTCAAGCTGACCTCGTAGCTTCTAGCTTTAAGTGTCTTATTACTCATTTATAGCATCCTTAGCAAATAGTAAGAACTGAAAGTCGGACCAAATGTGAAGTCAGATTAAAGGCTCATGAGTCAAGAATAGCTGACAATTTTTCTGAATTGTTGCGCTACAAGCTTAATTTGTTCTGGGCTTTTTTTGTCTCTTATGTCACAGCCTGTGATAAATATTTGGTTGCTGGAACTTTGTTGATTTCTAGTTCAACTAATGATGCATAAACGAGAACAGAAGTGGCTTCTTTCTCTTTGCTGTTCTGTGTCTCCTTTGGGTTAATTAGAATCATAGAATCATTTAGGTTGGAAAGACCTTTAAGATCATCAAGTCCAACCGTTAACTTAGCACTGCCAAGTCCACCACTAAACCATGTCCCTAAGCACCACATCTACACGTCTTTTAAATACCTCCAGGGATGGTGATTCAACCACTTCCCTGGGCAGCCTGTTCCAATGCTTGACAACCCTTTTGGTGAAGAAATTTTTCCTAATGTCCAATCTAAACCTCCTCTGGCGCAACTTGAGGCCATTTCCTCTCATCCTATCGCTAGTTACTTGGGAGAAGAGACCAACACCCACTTCGCTACAACCTCCTTTCAGGTAGTTGTAGAGAGCGATAAGGTCTCCCCTCAGCCTCCTCCTCTTCTCCAGACTAAACAGTCCCAGTTCCCTCAGCCGCTCCTCAGAAGACTTGTTCTCCAGACCCTTCACCAGCTTCGTTGCCCTTCTCTGGACACGCTCCAGCACCTCAACGTCCTTCTTGTAGTGAGGGGCCCAAAACTGAACACAGTATTCGAGGTGTGGCCTCACCAGTGCCAAGTACAGGGGCACGATCACTTCCCTAGTCCTGCTGGCCACACTATTTCTGATACAGGCCAGGATGCCGTTGGCCTTCTTGGCCACCTGGGCACACTGCTGGCTCATGTTCAGTCAGCTATTGACCAACATACCCAGGTCCTTTTCTGCCAGGCAGCTTTCCAGCCACTCTTCCCCAAGCCTGTAGCGTTGCATGGGGTTGTTGTGACCCAAGTGCAGGACCCAGCACTTGGCCTTGTTGACCCTCATGCAGTTGGCCTCAGCCCATTGATCCAGCCTGTCCAGGTCCCTCTGCAGAGCCTTCCTACCCTCGAGTAGATCAACACTCCTGCCCAACTTGGTGTCATCTGCAAACTTACTGAGGGTGCACTTGATCCCCTCATCCAGATCGTTGATAAAGGTATTAAACAGAACTGGCCCCAATAATGAGCCCTGGGGAACACCACTTGTGACTGGCTGCCAACTGGATTTCACTCCATTCGCCACAACTCTTTGGGCCCGGCCGTCCAGCCAGTTTTTTACCCAGTGAAGAGTACGCCCGTCCAAGCCATGAGCCGCCAGTTTCTCCAGGAGAATGCTGTGGGAAACAGTGTCAAAGGCTTTACTAAAGTCTAGGTAGACAACATCCACAGCCTTTCCCTCMTCCACTAMGCGKRTCACCTTGTCATAGRAGGAGATCAGGTTAGTCAAGCAGGACCTGCCTTTCATAAACCCGTGCTGACTGGGCCTGATCACCTGGTTGTCCTGTAGGTGCCCCGTGATGGCACTCAAGATGATCTGCTCCACAACCTTCCCCAGCACTGAGGTCAGACTGACAGGCCTGTAGTTCCCCAGATGCTCCTTCCGGCCCTTCTTGTAGATGGGCGTCACATTTGCTAACTTCCAGTCAGCTGGGACCTCCCTGGTTAGCCAGGACTGCCAGTAAAGGATTGAAAGTGGCTTGGTGAGCACTTCCACCAGCTCCCTCAGTACCCTTGGGTGGATCCCGTCTGGCCCCGTAGACTTGTATGTGTCTAAGTGGTGTAGCAGGTCGCTAACCATTTCCCCCTGGATTATGGGGGCTTCATTCTGCTCCCCGTCCCTGTCTTCCAGCTCAGGGGGCTGGGTACCCAGGGAACAACTGGTCTTACTATTAAAGAGTGAGGCAAAGAAGGCATTAAGTACCTCAGCCTTTTCCTCATCCTTTGTCACTATGTTTCTTCCCCACATCCAATAAAGGATGGAGATTCTCCTTAGCTCTCCCTTTGTTGCTCATGTATTTATAGAAACATTTTTTATTGTCTTTTACAGCAGTAGCCAGATTAAGTTCTAGTTGGGCTTTGCCCCTTCTAATTTTCTCCCTCCATAACCTCACTGTAGTCCTCCTGAGTGGCCTGCCCGTTCTTCCAAAGGTCATAAACTCTCCTTTATTTCCTGAGTTCCAGCCAAAGCTCTCTGTTCAGCCAGGCCGGTCTTCTTCCCTGCCAGCTTGTCTTTCGGCGCATGGGGATGGCCTGCTCCTGCACCTTTAAGATTTCCTTCTTGAAGGATGTCCAGCCTTCCTGGACTCCTTTGCCCTTCAGGACTGCTTCCCAAGGGACTCTGTCAACCAGTCTCCTAAACAGTCTGCCAAAGTCTGCCCTCCGGAAGTCCAAGGTAGCAGTTCTGCTGACCCCCCTCCTTACTTCTCTGAGAATCAAAAACTCCCTCATTTCGTGATTGCCATGCCCAAGATGGTCTCCAACCATCACATCACCCACAAGTCCTTCTCTGTTCGCAAACAACAGGTCCAGCGGGGCGCCTTCCCTAGATGGCTCACTCACCAGCTGTGTCAGGAAGTTATCTTCCACACACTCCAGGAGCCTCCTAGACTGTTTCCTCTCTGCTGTATTGTATTTCCAGCAGACATCTGGTAAGTTGAAGTCCCCCACRAGARCAWGGGCTAGHGATTGTGAGWYTTCYCCCAGCTGCTTATAGAATATTTTGTCTGCCTCTTCGTCCTGGTTGGGTGGTCTATAACAGACTCCCACCATGATATCTGCCTTGTTGGCCTTCCCCCTGATTCTTACCCATAAACACTCAACCCTATCGTCACCATCATTAAACTCCGGACAATGAAAACACTCCCTAACGTACAGAGCTAACTCACCGCCTCACCTTCCTTGCCTGTTCCTTCTGAAGAGTTTATAGCCATCCATTGCAGCACTCCAGTTGTGTGAGTCATCCCACCATGTTTCCGTGATGGCAACTATATCATAGTTTTCCTGCTGCACAATGGCTTCCAGCTCCTCCTGTTTGTTGCTACTTGGATATCACATCAGAGCTTTGCTCCCATATTGACTTCCCTGTGATTGCAGAGTGATCTTTTTCCAGGTCTTTTTTTCCCTATGCTGACTTTTCCAGCCTTTGCCACATTAAAAACATGGACCTTAAATAGCCATGTTTGTCAGCTGTGCGCTGGTATTGCTACTCATCCCCTGTAGCAAGGCTGCTGCTGTTGCAAGGCTGTGGGACCCCACAAAATCATGAAGGACTTTGCCCTCTGTTCACATCAAGGCAGCACCCACCCTTGTTCACGGCCTCTCCTCATGGCTCCTTTCCATGACAGCAGTGATGGCCAAGGGTCGGGGTATTACAGCAGTGATGGCCAAGGGTCGGGGTATTTGGAGGTCAGGAGAGAGGTTGTTCACCTTCCTCTCTGACCACAGGCCTGTTTTCAGGCATCAGTGCAAAAGTCCCTTCTTCTACACTCTCCCTCCATCAGTCTCTTTTTCCACAGGCAAATAAAAACAAGACAGTCCTCAGATGTCCAGCCAGCAGTTTGTCCCAGCAGGGGAACAAGGGAGGAGAGAGAGAGGAGAGCGTGAAAACTTGGGAGACAACCTTATCTGACAAAAGTGAGGATGGTGCATAGCACGGCACAATTAAATTCTTGTGGTGGCTTTTTTTGAGGAGACTTGGGGAATCAGCGGGCCAGTAAGGCACAGCTGATACACAGGAGCGTGGTGCAGGACAGCCAAAGCACGTTACGGGCTGGTGGGCTCCCACCGGAGGTACGGACGCGTTCAGCAAAGAGCTGCTGCTTTGCCTGCCTTCAGATGTGCCAGCGCTGAGGAGCTGACTTTGGCCCCTAAACCCCGTCTCATTTCAGAGGGAAGCGAGCGCCCGGCATTGAGGCCCCTTCCCACCCACAGCAGGTAACTTGTGCGGGATTTAGCACCCTTCCTTCTCGAGCAATTCCCCCTTGGAAACCTCGGCAAGGGCGTTTCTCAGGCGGGGGCTCAGCGCGGCGGACAAGTTAACTGGGAGCTCCCTCTCCTGGCCGCGGGCTGAGCGCGGGGCCGGGGCTCGCCCGCCTGCGCCGGGGAGGGCAGCGCCGCCAAATGCAGCTGATTGCCCCCCGCTGTTACTCGGTAGAGCCGGGCTGGCAGGGTCAGTGCTAGGAGTATTGAAAAAAGGGGGTAGAAGACCCCAAGCACCAGGTTCTGCCTTTGCCTCGCGTCGGTAAAATGCAAACACGGTCGCGGGATTGGATTTTCTCTGTCTCAGTGATGCCTGCTCTTGCGGTTATCGCCCGCTCTTGTGGTTACCACAYGGCTTGACTTTATCCATCTTCCGTTGGCCAGGGCCAGGCAGTGCCTTGCCTTGTTGCTCTGTGATGAGAAGCAGCATGATTTCTGTCTCGCACCCCTTCRTATGTAATATAGGACAGAAGAAAACATCTCTGCCATCTCCCCTCTCCCACACCAGCCGTTCAGTCTTGCCTTTCTGGGTTAATTCTGTGCCTTGTACCTGTCATTCTGACAGAAACTCAGTGTCTGTAGGATGTTCTGTGAAACAAAATGGTCTGGGAGCAGACTGAATTACTGTGCCTGTGCTGTTTAACAGGTACCTTCAAGTGATTTTTTGTGCTTTTGATTCTTGCTGTGTATGACTGCAATCTCCACATTATTTTCAATGATTTGGGAGAGCAAAAGACTTAAAAGAGCTAGCAATGCCCTGATTTTGAATACCACCAAAGCAAGTCATTTYCCTACTGATTATCCCCATTTTAAAATGAGGTGGAGAAAAAGTTGTTGACATGAGGGTAGGGGTGATCATTTCTGGCAGAATAACAGAGTGGATCTGTTCCTCGGGCATGGGAAATAAGGGGCATGTGAGGGAAAAGAAGGATAATTTGGAGGAGGTTTGTTGCTGAAGGGTGGAAGGGAATAGTGAGCAGGGTGGCCCTGTGTGTATGGAAGTTGATTGGTTTTAGGAAGACAAAATGTGTCTGTGGTCATGACAGAAAAAACAGTGGGAGGGTGATGATTCTGGAGGAATGTTGTGGTCATGGGAATCTTGTATGACTAAGGACAGGAGATGACGGATTTGAAGGGAAGTGTATGTCCAAAGATTGAAAACAGTTTGAAAAGCAACAAAGCAGGGAAGTCCTAGGGCAATCACACCACATCAGGTTGTTGAGGTTTATKAACTTCATTTAACTGGCCTTCACTGCTAGGAAATACCCTACTTCTCATTCTTGTTTAACTGTCCTCTAGCCCTGGGCAAGTGGCCTGTTGTTGCAGAGCAGGGAGGAGTGCGTCCGTCACAAGGACAGCATGCCTGAGCATGACCTGCAGCTTCCCACTTGCTCTGCAGCCCTGTCCTGTATCTTGTAGCCCACAGTGGCAGGGAATGATCATGTTGTTGCCCACTTAGGGTGGTCAAGGTAAGTCTGGCCTCAGCTGTTTGTGCTGGGCCTTGTCCTGCGTGACAGGATAACTGAAGGCTCTGTACAGATTTTGAAGGGCTTCTCTATGGCTTTGGGCATCGAGTGAAATGAGGTCACTTACTGAAAAGATGGGTACCGGCTGACATCCTGATGCTGAGAGCAATGAGATCTCTGGCAAGCATGATGTGATAGGACCACAGTACTAGACAGTTTTTCTATGTGGATAGGCTTCTGAAATACTTGTGAAGTGTCATGGGGTAATGTAGGGTAGGGTAGCCACAAGAGCCACAGGAACGAGCTACTATGGCTTGACTATTTTTTCAGGAAAAGTACTCTATGGGACTCTGGAGCTTTTTCTTGCTTAAGTTGCTCATGATAAATGGATCAGCTGAAGAAACAACAAGGCATCCTTCAACGTAGTAAAACAGAGATCTTGGATCAGATAAGGGGCAGTGCTAAAATAACACTAGCTGCTGTATCCTACGTGATGATGGGGCTGTGACAAATGTAACTTGATAATCAGATCTAGCACAGGGCTGATTTGAAGGCTTTGCTTCCTGGTGACAAGTACTGACTGTTAGGGCTTCCTGAGCTTGCGGACTTGGTAAGAGATAAGTTTCACATGAGAAGAGTGGCGATATACTTGTTTCCACAGCCTCTCTGAGGAAGTCCTGTTCCAAACATGTGACCCACAGCCCAGGCTTTGCACCCAGGCACCATTCACTTGGGAAACACAAACTGGAAAGCCGAGACATGCTGAGCAACAGAAACTTCACTCCTGTTCCTGGGTGTGTATATGGGGTCCATATAGAGTGGATCATCTTTATACAAGGATAGGGGGTCACCCAGGGGAGATGAAAGTAATCCTTAATGGAAACGGCTTGTGGAAATGAGGAGAAGAGTGTGCTCACCTTCTCTCCTCTGTCAAGAGCGAGGCTTTCACTATTTCAGGGAAGTGGCTGTTTTCGTTCTTTCACTGCAGTGCACTTTCCCTCAGTACCGAGGTCTCAGCCCTAAATTTGCAAGGCACTGTGAGTTGTAGGGTATGCAGTGGATTGTAAAATCACAGCTGTGCTAAAGACACAGAAGTGTACTCGTTGGACCACTGCTCTGAGACACTGAATTGAGAGAGAGAACCAGAAGAGGAGAACAAAGGGCTTGGGAGAGGAGGGGAAGAAAAGCAACTCCAAGTCACTTCTGTCGCTTCTGCTGGGTGGCTCATTTAATCCGGCAATTCTCCCACAGATTGTCTTTCTTCTCTGTGTCTAAATATGAGCATTGCTAGCTGAAGACCACTGTGTTGTTGAGCCTGCTCCCATCATGGCAAAAAAGTAGAATGATGCACGAAAAATAACTGGGGTTCCTCACTTCAGTTGTATGTCTGGGAAAATCATGGCTTCCTGTGGCACTTTCCATATATGTTTGTCTCTTGAGATGCCTCTGTTCAGACACGTGATGGCTGGCAAGAAAAGCCTCATCCAGAATCACGTTATGACAGCTTTTCACTAACATGGTGTTTGTGTCTCTTTGAAAATGGATGAAGAAAGTGATCGTAGGAGTTGCAGGGAAATGACCACCTGATACAGGGCCAGATCATTTGGATACCTGCAACCCCAAATGCATTAATGTCTTCATGGATATCAGTTCCTCTTAACTTCTTTTCATCCAGTTGATCTAATTAGTCATCCATTGGTCTTGCAACTCTCCACAGCAAAGCCAGCAGGATACAAAACAGGGGGTGTTGTGGTTTAATCCTGGCAGCACCTAAACACCACGCAGCCACTCGCTCACCCCCCTGCTCCGGTGGGATGGGGGAGAGAATYGGGAGGGCACGAGTAGGAAAACTCGCGGGTTGAGATAAAAACAGTTTAATATTTGAAATAAAACAAAGTAGAACAGTAATAGTAACAGTGGTAACAACAACAATAGAATATACAAAACAGGAGATGCACAATGCAACTGCTCACCACCCACCGAACCGACGCGTTGCCGAGCCGACGCGTGCCCGTAAACACAAGAGCCCGTCCCGGAACCCAGACACCACCCCCCCACCCCCCCCACCCCCCCTTAGTTTTTATACTGAGCATTACGTCGCATGGTATGGAATACCCCATTGGCCAGCTGGGTCAACCGCCCCGGCTATGCTCCCCCCACCAGCTTCCCATGCACCTGGCAGGGCATGGGAGGCCGAAAAGTGCCCGGTGCAAGCACCACCCAGCACCACCCAAAACATCAATGGGCCATCAACGCTCCTATTATACCGAACCCAAAACACAGCACACACCCCCAGCTTCTGGGAAGAAAGTTAACTCTGTCCCAGCYGGAACCAGGACAGGGGGAGATGCTTCTAATCTTTCCTTTTTTCAGTTTTGCATCCTTCTGCATCATACTACATGCTTGCAGCTGGCTGCTTGAAGAGTCTTCAACATGAAGCTGAGTTCATTGTGTGCTGACTCTGGAGGGTCTGGTTAATTGTCTGCAGACTGATGTGGTCTGGTCAGCGGTACTCTGTATCCTCATTAGCAGTTTGGAGAAGGAAAGATAGAGTGAGCTAGGGAATTTAGCTGGGTAATTTGTTTCAGTTGGTGAAAGCTGTTGRGGTTTCTTAGACACTCCAGGAGGAATTACACATCTTGGCAGTGCAGTGAGAGATGAAATTTGACGTGGATAAGGCTACAGTAACGCCCATTGGCAAAAGTAATCCAAGTTTCTCTTCAGCTGCCCGGGCTCTGAATTTGCAATCTGCTCTGAAGGCAGAACATTAGGATAGATGTTATCACAGACAGCTTAATGAAGTGTATAGCTGCAGTTTTAAAAAGGGAACTGAGCTGCTTGCAAGTTTGAAAAAAAAAATATAGTAACACAGAGCGAACTCTGATACATGGGTATTCTGGCAGAAAGTTAAYGAAGAACACACACCACGAAATTAACACTGCGGTTGCCTCCTGTGGAGAACAAGAGCTCAGCAGGTCAAAAAGAATTATCTACTTGCATAGATATTAAAAGCGCCTCAGATTGAATGATATGAGGTATGAGATGGTTTCTTAGAGGGTTTTTTTACATCTTTCCTTTGAAGCGTTAGTACTGGCTGCTGCCAGTGGGACAGAACATCAGAATGGACTTCAGGTCTGATCCAGCCAGGAAATAAGTTACATTTCCATAACAAAATTACAGTGATACATAGTACAGTGCTCCGTCATATCAGTAAGCTCTCAGATAGTACTTAGTTTTGGTCATCCCTCCTTTAAAGAAATGCACTGACATCTTGTTAAATGCTAGGTCTGTGAAATTTTGTGCTGAGTTGGACAATATTTCATTCAACAGGAGGTAGCTTCAGAAAGTCTAAAACTCAAACACAAGAGGTGAGGTTTTAAGAGAGTCTGGAAAACTCTGCACTCCTGACAAGAGCAAGTTTTTGGCTACCAGATTGGCCTCCCCAGGAGCAAGGCACAGCAGAGTATGTGAACTGCATTTTGACCTCTTAAAGTGAGGAGCATAAGGATGTACCAGAAAATACAAGGAGAACCAAGGGCAAACGCTGCATTTACAGGTTGCATAATGCGCTCAATGTTTATAGTGAGTGTTTTAAACCCATAAAAGTAGGAAATAAAAACATTTTCAAAACATAGTTCTCCCCTTACAAATGCACAGGGTAAACAATACTGCCTTTTCATAAGGTGATCACATGACACTGGGTTTTAAGTACCTTACCTCTTGATTTGCCTTTTCAGTGCCAGGTTACACCCAAACACTTTTTCCTGGAGCCGTAATCATTTGGGAGCCATTATCACACCAGAGGCACAACTTTGGTTTCTATTTTTTCCTCAGTTTGCCAGTCTGGATTTGTTTTTGTTTTGCAAGCCTTATTGTGCTGGGAAAAGGTGTTGTTCTGACAGTCTAAAGGTGAGCTTCTCCTCCTTGCAGGCTATAGCAGCACAGGAAGAGCCAAGGTAAATTCCCAGTCAGCACACCTGGTGCCTTACCTGTAAGACCGGGGCATGGGAGAAGAGTGCAGTCACCAGGGCCTGGTCAGTCCTTGTGTCGGTAAGTGCATTATGGGGCCTGCTGACATGACCATTTCACGGTACGGACTCACAGGCATAAAACCAAAGCCAATCATTTCACAAGGGCCCTTGGAGGCTCAAGGTTTCCCATCACAGATCTGAGGTCTGTTCCTGCAGAATACCAACATGAACATGTCAGGTCTTTTTGCTTGCAGCCTGGAGCTACCAGTGTTGCGCAAGTTGGTGCTGGTTGGGAATTTGAAACGCCTTTTGTAATTTCTTCAAAGTTTTGCTTGCATTCAGTGGTCTGGCTGGGTGCTTAGATGGCTTTACCTCAAAGCTTGTGCAAAACGCTCCAGGGCCAGATTTTGCAAAAGAATCTCACGCTTGGCTGTTGCCAGAGGGGACAGTGGGAGTTGTTGGCTAGTGAGCACTTTCAGTGAGGGGCACCACTAATGACTGTGCTTCACAGGACTGACCTTGTATCCATCCAATTCCTGAGACACTAGCCTGATGTATTTAGTTGTTTTCTTTGAGGGGGGAAATATGAAGAAATTTCTTTTCCCGAAGTCTTGTTATATGTATTTATCACTTTAGTTTGCAAATTGCATGCCTTCTATAAAGTGGCTGCATGGTATGTTCCTTGAGTCTAGGTCATCATTTGTTGAGGAAACAAATCAAAGACTGTGACTAGATCCTCAGCAGATGAAAAATGGGATTTGAAGCCAGTCAGTTTTTGCTAGCTAAGGACTTGACTCCTGCTCTTTAAGAGCCTGCTTCTTTCTTTTTTCTTTTTTACCATTTCTTGTGCTGGGAGACAATTATGAAGTAAAAAGAGAAAAGACATCCAACTGTTCTCATGTATGACTCTTCCAAAATACAATTGAAGGGTGAGAAGAAAGAGGCATAAATAGTGTTTGGATGGGGAAGCAATAAAGCTTTGTCACCTGGCTATTTGCTATTGTCCTATAATAGAGCAAGGGCTTTGAAATCTGCTGCTGCCATAGAGGAGTTTTGCTTCTCTAGCCAGGAACAGCTATAGTCTCGTCACTGTAGAGTGAGGCTCTGGGTATTTTGTCAAGTGTTCATAGGACTGCCACTGAGTACAGGATACTCATCACTGCTTTCAAAGCTGCGCCTACAAGCAGTGTCTAGTCCTTAGTGACTCTCAGTGCAATTGAATTCTGAGTGGCTGCTGTTCTTTTCAAAAAGAACATTCAATTGTTTAAAAATATAATAGTATCAACCTTCACTGATTTGCAGTCTGTGCTCTGCACTTGCAGCAAACTGATGTTTACAGCTGCCTGTGTGGTTAACCCATGGGAGTGGAGGTAAAGAGCCACAACTGTGCCTCTGAGCGTACAAAGGAGTTAACCATACATTTTCTGCTGAGGATCTTGGAAGTTACAGTAAAGATTAATAGGCTCCAGTCAGGTGGTATCTTGCAATTACACCTCATTGCCCCTGAGTCAGTAAGACCACCTGTGGCACTCCATTTGCTTGTGCATGTTGATACAGCCTGGCCCTATGCTGTACTTCAGCACTAGAATGATCAGATGCTGGAGTAACTTGGCTGGTCGGTGAAGCGTTACGTATCTTCCTAGCACTGCCACGGGTCACTGGCTTATCTAGCAACTTTCAAGATACTAATGTAATGATCTAGATTTCATTTTCTCTTTCTCATTGTGCAACTTGTGTCATTCAGGCCTGGTACCTCACAAGCTGTCCCAGTGTCCTATGACCAAATGAATGACTTTTTTTTCTTTCTTTTTTTTCTTTCTTTAAATAAAAAACAAACCCAGTCATTTCTCTTTAGCTAGAATTGTATTTTTTGTGTTAAGTATATGTTTTGGGGAAAGGAAGGCAGGGTCTTAAAACAGCTAGTCTAATTCCTGTTTTGCTGAAAACTCTATATGCTTCCACCAGAACTCCTGCAGCTTGCACTGTGTAATTACTGTCCCATTGGCAGGCTCAGATGAAAGTCCTGCTAACCATATACAAACAGAAAAGGAGCTGTCTGATCCTACAACAGGAAGAATTCGAAGTGTTTTTCACTGGTGCTGTTACTCTAGAGATACAGAGGCAAACCCAGGAATTTTTACCATATATTTTTAGGCACTGCCTAAGTGTGTCTGCAGAAGAGCATGCCCTATTACTTCTATAGCCTGGTTGGATCCATGGGTCCAAATTTTCCTAGTGTACAGTCTACAGAAGCTTCTCCCTCTCCTTCAGGGAGGATAAAACTCACGTAACAGCTATCAGTGGGGCAGCATTCAGGAGGCTTGTGTTGTTACAATAGGCAATGGGCCAATTCTGTACAGGAACTGAACTATTACTGTGTACGTATATGGTGTCTACTAAAGATGATGTTCAGGTGCTGTTGAGTGATATTCATCCCCTGACAGAAAGCAAAAGCAAATATTAAGCCTAAACTTTTTTTTCAGGTGACTATCACAAATGAGAGGAAGGACTTAAGCTGTGTACAGAGATCAACCTGCTGAAGTTCTGCTGAGCTATGCACAGAAATAAATTCTGGAGTCGTGGACTATCTTTTAACTGTACCAGATAATGCTCGGTATCTTTTAGCATCCAAATGCTTATTTCATTAGTCAGGAGCCAGTATCTACTAGGACATGTAGAAATGGCTTTGGCTACATCTGTTGGGGAAGACATAGTAAGTCCAAGGACCATGTGATTTACCTTAAAGCCTCTAGTGACCCTGTGCATTTTCAAAAAGTTTTATGTTTAAATGGGAAATCAGAGTGATCTGAAACTTGCAAGATCTCATGCAAGAGGGCTGATGGAAGGAGTTGCCATCATGACCTCTCTGCCACCTGTGTTGGGGTTTTGAATGTAGCCAGCCTGGCTGGCGTGCACTGCAATTGTCCTAACTCTGGGGCTGGCTGCCACAAAGTCTGGTGAGAAGTCTGATTGTTCAGGGTTGTTTATTCTGAGGCGGTTAAGCGGAAATTTGCCACTGTCCACATCATCTCTGTGTCTGAAATTTGATTGCAAGGGCTATTTAGACTTTCCCTTTACAAAGGATGTGAAAGGTTAACATTGATTTCTCAGCCAATACCCATATATTTTACAGACCTGTATGGTGTTTCCATCACCTTTTTACCTGAAGAGCATCTTGGTGAGAAGAGACTTTATCTCTGGTTTTACTGGGAAAATTCTGAGGGGGAAAAACTCAGCTTTTTTTTTTTTTTTTTTTAGAGCCAACCAGTCAAGGATAAAACAGCCATTCAGGCAAAAAGAGAGTGACATTTCAGATTTTTTGAGGTTCCAATGATTTATTTATTTATTTCTATTGAAATTTTATCTGCCATGGAATACAATTTGCATCCAATACCTCAGCGATTTATGCACCCACACAATGGTGTTGTGGGCAATAACAAGTTTCACGTTGTTTTATGGAGTCATTTGGATACCTGGACCAAGAGGGTGTGTTAGAGGAGACTGCTTGGCTTAGAAGTGGCAAACAAGCCCCTTCATTGCCTAGTCCTTGCTCTGAATTTTACATGTGGTGACAATACCCAATAGTCGCAGATTGTTTTATGGTGGCCAACGTGAAAAGTGTTGGTGTCATCAGTCAGGTCTGAAGGGACTGGCACATAGGCATCCACCACCGGCATCCAAGGTGAGCTGCTGTGACCGGCGTAAAGGTCCATCTCTGTTACAGACCCTCAGCACAGAGCCGTTCCTGTCTGTCTTGTGGTTACCTTTCCCATCTGCAGAGTGTGGGGAGCCACCCAGCCACAGGTTGTGTGAGCCCCAGAGGCAGGGTCAGAAACAGCGGCCCTTGGCCCAGGTATAGGGCACCACTCATAATGATGGTAGAAGAACCTTGGTTATTCCTGCTTTTTTGTGGGCTTCATCTTTCCATTTCATTTAGGAAATGATTCCTCCAAGTCACATTTCAGGATGGTTTATATTGCTACTTCCGCCATGTGCCTTTTCTGCTGATCAGCAGAGGAATTTAGGTTCTGAATTTGTCATTGTCACTACAGTTCACTCACAGTATGACCAGCTCTCTGAAATCGTAGAGCCGGGACCGAAAGGCGAGGGCTCCATGTGGACTGGCCATTAATGCTTGCAGGAGTTTGTTCCTGTAACAGAAATGGCTGTACAAGGAGGGTTTGGGTCTCACAAGTGAAAGCACGGCGTGCTAAAGAGCTCAGCGGTCTTGTGGCCAGGAAATAGTGTTTCTTCATGGTGTGAAATACGTGGTAAGGTGGGGGAAAATATGTATGTGATGCCGCATACTTGGAGGGGAAATGTTAGCTGAGTGGAGGGATGGGGTGTGTGGGGAAGGGTCTGTGTGAAGTGCATGGGTAGGAAAGGGTTTGTGTGCAGGGAGGTTCATGAGAGTGCTGCGAATTAGTGAAGGAAAGAGTGGGCTTTGCTGCTGACTGCTTTGTGCGCTTAGTAATGCTTTGGCTTGCAGAGGAGGAGAAATGTGGAGAAAAGAGTGGTGGTGTAGGGCCCTTCTGAGGTAATAAGTAACCTGTGGTTTGAGGAGACATCTATAACCATGGGTGGCCACCTGAATGGTTGGAGTGGAGAATACGCACACTGGTTCAGTTTCCTTCCCGTTCACTAGTGTCTGTAGTTTTTAAGCAGTGGCTTGGGGTAAGRCCTTTCTGGCGAAGGATCATGGCAAGATCAGAAACATTGACCCCAAACCATACACGCTTCTTCCTTAGCATTTGGGCTGTAGAGGATGCTCTCTGAAGCATGGGGATTTCCAGAGGTTACAGTTCAACTTCTGAGAGGCTGGTAATCTCTTGTCTGGTGGCTTTGAGCATTAGAGAGCAAGTAATTCAGGCAGTGAGTTTTAATGGCATATGGATGCTTAACTAATCCCAATTTCTGGATCCTGTGACAGTTCTTGGGTTCTCTGTAGTATTTTGGCTAACAAACTTCAGATTCTTCCGTCTTGCGGAGGTTCTTTCTGTGTGCTGTAGTTGGTATGGCTGTGCTCTTCCCCTAGGACAGCTACACCTCATTGGGTTTGGACAGTGGTCTGTCAATGCAATTTGCCTGGTTTAGAGACATCTGTTTTGCAGTTAATTGTGTAGTATCCAGAGTACAGTTCAAAAGCTGAGTCTGGCACCAACAGTCCCGAAGCGCTACCTGAGGTCACCCTATCCCTGAAACTGCAGGCTAAAGAGCAAATAGCAAATTTAATTGCTAGTAACTGCAAAAGCTAATGTTTCTTTCCATTTCTTTATGAAGGAAGGTCCAAGCATAAGTGAGGATGCCTGTGAGGTTTTATTGTCAGTTGAAAAATAAKCAAATAATCCTTGCCTGTTCAGGTTAAATCCAGTTACTTGCCAAGGAATGCCTTGTTCTTACAAGGCTGTAGGCATACATATTTACCTGGCAATATATTCACAGGCATCTGTGGCAGATGTGTGGTGCCTGGTGCTCTGTGATATTTACCACGTTGCAGATACTTTGCTGGTCCCCAAAATGCATCCTGTGAAAGCCAGCTTGTAAACTGAAATTCTTCTAATTTCAGGCTGATAGCTTGGCTAAAAGAAATGGCTTTGCACTGAAAGGGGCGTTGAAAATCCACGGTGGGGAGGAAAATTCAGTGTGCCGTTTAAGGACAGGTTTATATGATCCTGCCAGCTTCAGTGTGGTGACTGCCATGGTGACCCCTCTCTGTACCCGTGGCCTTCTTTTTCACTAACTTTTCAGCCTCTGATGCCAAGTGGGTCTGTGACAAGCCCCCTGGCTTTTACCTGTTGCTGCAGACCTTTTCTTTGGTTAAAGAACAAAACAGCAATAAACTTTCCAAAGGATGAATACATGGAGGAATATGTGAGAGTTTTGTCTTTAGTGCATCCCACTGGCTTAGAGGCATACAGAGGGAATGTGTGACGACTCTGTTGCTAACTGTAAATTGTGTGAAAGCAAGACTTCAGAGAGATATTGGTACAGGCACTTGTAAGTCCTTATTTCTATAGCACATTCCCAGGTTTGGGGGATGAAGGACAGTGATTCAAGGTGAAGGTGAAACAAAACTTGCCAGCTAATATAGTGCTTTCAGTTCCACTGATTTATTTATGCTGAGGATCTGGTACCTTCTGCTTCTGTTTCAGGTAGGCTTAGTTTTTTTGTAACTGGTTATTATTGTTGGCATGGGAGAAGCAAGAGAGCAGCTGCAGGCTTTGTTTGCTCTGATTTTGAATTTAACTTTTGGCAAAGGCAATTTTGTACACAGGATCAGTCGTTTCTTTTCCATCTATTTGTTATAAAAACAGATAAATAAAAGTCTGTCAGCACAGAAGTTGAAGGAATGGAGTCATACCATTGGATGAAAAGCCAAAGAGGATGAAATGAATTAGATAGCAGATTTAATAAACCCCCCATCAATTATGACGCGACACTATATTTCCTGCCCTGCCATAGAAATGGATTGTTTCTCTGTTGTGTAAAGCATTGTAATCTTCTCTCACGTAAGGCGATGGCTGGATAGAAAAATGTGATTTAATTCTTATGAGAAAACCCTTTCTCCTCTTAGTCCCCAGGTCCTGGTCAGGAAGCAGGAGAGCAGCAAAAGAGTATGTGAAGAGGAGAGCGAGAAAACCCATGTCCAGGTTGGACCTGGAGTCAGTGAAAGAGGATAAATTTAGGATGAATTGTCCTGTTACTTGTTTGCAAAGATCTTTTTTAGGTGAGGAACAGGAATGGGGAAAAGAGTTAATGGAGTGAATAYGCAATGGTTGTAAGACTAGCAGCAAGCATTTTACAGCTTTGCTGGAGGAGGCTGGAGTGGAATTTTGACCAGGTAAAATATTACTAAGCTAGTTATCTATTCATCTGACTGCATCTTGAAAATACTTAACTATATGGTGTATTGGGACTTCACTGTTGGTGCATAGCCACTGGGAAGGTAAGTGGTTATCTATGAGCRTTTCTGTTTACAGTAGTATACCGTGCACTGTGGGGAGGTAAAGGAAAGGCAGGTAATTAAAAATATCTTTTTGGCTCATTAAGCCCCATTTCAATCCACAATGAATTGTCTGAATAATTTGGTGCTATCTTAAGATAGCCAGCCTTGTAACAGACTTTTCCGCTTTTGGCCTTGTCATAGGCTTTTTGACATACTGCTTATGGTCTGCATGAGATGTATTTTGTGTACCTGTTTGTGCTCTGCGAATTCTCAGCTGGGCGTGCTTGGTCTTTCAAGCCTATTTCAGTTCAAACTTATGACTTCAGAGAACATTACCTAGGCCACAGAAGGTTTACTGTATTTGAATCAATTGACTTTAATAACCAGAAGGAAAATAAATACGGAGCACAGATCCAGTATAAAAATAGGTATACAAGGTAGGTACTTTCTTTTAGGAAATGCACACTGGGAACTTTTTCTACTTTTGGCAACAAAGCTATTCTTTTGAAAGCCCCAGTTTGAAAAATCCCTAAGAACATCTCCAAAATTAAACAGGATATACCCTCTTACATTGAACAGCTTGCCAGTCTGTAGTCTGTAATAAAACACAATTCAGACTTGTCCTTTAGGAGCATGGTATAACTTTAACATGTATATTAAGGACAAGGACTAGCTTAGAAACATCTAACCATGGTGCTCAGCTGAACATTGCTGAGAATCTGACCCAGAGCTGGGTTATCGCCTCAAAAGCTGTTCCAAGTCCAGAAATAAAACTTCTTTCATTTGCATTTGGTGTAACAGTTAAAAGGCAAGTTGACCGTGAAGCAGATGTGACATATCAATGGCAGTTTCTGCAGATGAATAACAAAGCTCTTTAGGAGTGCTAAAAATAGTCATAAGCTATAGTCGTGAAGAGGCAATCCCTAGTACCCACTCTATAAATAAGTAAGCTCATGACTAGTATGGTGGGTTTATATCTTTCATATATTTTAAGCACTTTTGAAAGCAGAGGTAGCGTGATCTGGAGGCTAGAGCAGAGAACTGGGAAGTGAGGACTGTTTCCAGTCTCTGAGACCTGGTTTATGGGTCTTGCAGTAATCACAGCCATAGGTTTTTGGGGTCTTGCAGTAATCACAGCCATAGGTTTTTGGGATCTTGCAGAGCAGTGGTACTATTTGCAACCTTCACCAGTTTCAAAATGCAGTCAGCTAAGATGGGTGGGACATTTTAAAATGCAATCCCACCACTAGATGGGGGGAAATAGTTATCTTGACAGTACTTTACAGTCCCCCTTATTAAAAGGAAAACCAAAAAAGCTTTACTGTACGTGCTGCTTCTTTACCCTATACGCTGTTTCTAAGGACAGTTCATCTGACCCAGTGTGGATGCCTGCAGTCTGAGCGGGTCCCTTGGACTCTCTTTATACTAGAGAGAGAACAATAGCCACACCAGCAGTTCATTTTCTCTTTTCCTCAAGTAGATCTCTAAATATACAGGCAGCTGAATGACATTTTAGAAGTGCTTGTTTCCCCTGTCCTGGACTATAAAGGGGATCTTAAGTGGTCTCTGTCTCCATCTGAGGTGGAGACATCTTCACTGTAGATGTCAAAAAGTGGATGAAGCAAGCCCCACACCTTTTCTTTACTACTTGCAGTTGCTGCCTTTCACAACCTTCCTTTCAGGGGAAGCCCTGCTGTCTACCAGACTGAAAGATTAGGGAAGGCCCTCATCTGCCTTGGAAATCTGAAAGGTTTGGGAAAAGTCTATTTGTTTCTCTTTCATCATCTGTCTCCTCTAAAACAGGGTAATCTCAGGGGAATACAGTTGCTTTGCCTATAGCACGGGGATCCCACTGTGGCCAGGGCTCCTGCACGCTGCAGGTTGCTTATTCTGTCTCATCAGCGTCACATACGCTCCAGCTCTGTGGTTGTAGCTGAGGGAGGCTTAGAGTAATTTCCACACCTACTCCCTTCTCCAAACAGCTTTCGCTTTAACTCATGAAAATGTACAAATGTTTGGGGGGGCTTAAAGATGGGGTTTTGGAGGCAGTGTTTAGTTTTGTAAGGCTTATGTCTGTTATGATACTTAAACAGATATTTCTGGGAGACTTAGGGCTTTATTCAGCCCACAGAGAAAACTAATAGCAAAGTTCTTCTGAGTTTCATTGGCAATGGATGAGGCTCAGGATTCAATCCACAAATCCAGACGGGCTCCCGTATTCAATTTTTCCAGCAAAAATGTTTGCAATTACAGTTTAGTTGGAAGCTGTTACATTGTAAAAAGCATAAAAACTCTCCCAATCTGCATCTTGCAAGGCTGTCCAACTTGTCTACTTCCCTGATCTTTGTTCATGCTAAGTTAAAAGGGCATAAGTTATTGTGACCTGGGTTGCTGATTGTTTATCTGCATCTCTCTTCCTACCTTCAAAGTCTTACGTGAGAATGGACACAATATACCTGCCAATAACTTCTAAATTTTGCAGAGGCTTCCTGCTTCCTTTCTAAGATGTAAAAATGTGGTTTTACTTGCAAGCAGTTAGTTCATGGTGAGAAAATTGTCAGAGATACACCTTTGTATTTAGATACTGCTGTTTTGTATTCAGTACTTTTTTTTCTTCAGAAGTGATTGACAGGAAGTGCTTCTAATGGTCCTGCAGGCTTTTGGTGAAGGTCGACTTCATATCTATGTACGTATATACACACACATAAAATACATACAAAATTTTGGGTGGCTCTGACCAAAGTGTTCTGGTTTGCAATGAATGGAACTTCAAAGTATAGCTCGTTTGGAAGGATACATGATATTTTAATTAAAGGAATAAATTGCTTTTGTTTAAAAGATATTTCTCTCAAATTGTAATTTTAAAATAAGAAACTGAAATCTTTAATTTTGCAAATTTCAAAACAAAATAGTTCTGTTTTCTGAGAACTAAAAGAAAATCATATATTTTCATCTAAATACGTTGTGTCATTTCACAAATTTTATTGCTGGTCTTGAAGACTGCAATTCTGGGGAAAATAAGTACTGAAGAGAGAGGGGAAAAAAGAAGGAAGAAAAAAAAAAAGAAACCAGCAGCTCTTACAATGCAATGAACAGTCTCATTAGGCAAGCCAAGGACAGGTGTCATTGCAACAGGTTGGGTATTCGCTTCAGATACAGCTAAAGCATGCTGACAAAGCAGGGAATATTTCAGTTGCCAAGGCTGATAACCTTGACTTTTTATTGCCATTATAACTGATTTTTTTTATAAGGTCCAGTTGAGAAGCTGGACATTTTTTCTAAGATCATGTTTTCATAGAAATGCATGTTTCTATGATCAGAGGTCCAACTGAGAAGCTTGCAGGGTCCTTCCCATTGCCGTGAGACAGGAACTCTGGCTGGATACCATGCAGGAGTAGTTTTCCTCAGCTGTTAGTTTTCCATCACTTTTTAATTCTACTAAAGCTGAAAAAAAAACCGCTTTCACTGGGAAATACGAGTTCAAAAGGAACTGTGAAAAAAAGGGGTATCCTCAAAGTCTCCTTGCCAGGAGAAGCTCCTCCTCACCTAACCCTGCCCTCCCAACACGGCACTGCTTGTTTTTCTTGCTGAGACTGACCCTTGACTTGTGAACCAGCAAGGAGGGAGGTGCTTTACGGAGAAGAGAGGAGCCAGCGAGTGGGTGTGGCGAGAGTGAAGAGATGGGATGCATAAAGCAGCGTAAGTATTAGTGCTGGAGAGGATGTTGAGCAACACGGGAACACAAATAGGACAGACAGGAGCCTTATGTAGAGGAGGAGAAGGATTTGGAGGAAGCATGTGCGTGTAGTATGATAGTCCCGTATGGGGTGAATTAAGGGCTGCAGAGTCCTGTAGTTTGTTCTGCTACTGGCAACATAGTGATTTTACTGAAAATTTCCACAGGGAAATGCTGTCTTTGAATGTGAAACTCTGGTTTCCTTTGAGGAAAAGCTACCTGAAGAATTTCAGGTTAAATAAGTATTTTGAAGAGAAGTGATGATTTTCATTTTGCTTTGTCTTAAAATGCTTTTCTCTTCCTTGTTTTTGAACAAAAAATATGAAATGCAATTCTGTTTTAAATTGAAACGGAACAAAAGTCATTGTTTTACATCAAACCACAAGTGTAAGCGTGAAATGGGTTTTTTCTTTTCTGTTCACAATTTCTTGGCTTAATAGTTGTGAATAAAGGGTTTTTTCACTTGAATTTAACCAGTGGAAAAAACATCTGGTTTTCCAGCTCATTTTTAACTGTTGCTAAGTTGCACAGTACCTTTTAGGCACATATAATGTTTATTGACAGTTAAGAAGATAAAATGTTTTGTTGGGAATGAATGGCTGCAGTGCTACGCACTTGCGACTCACTCCTCGGGTAATCGTGACTTGCATGGTCTCTCTGCTACTGAATTTGAAGGCATAAACGAGGTGCAGAAGGACCACCATACAAACACCACTGATAGGACACTGGGAAATGGGTGGCCTCCAAGCATTACTGAAATCCTTCTGCTTTATCGTCATCTGTCCTTAGCTGCAGGGCCAGCTGTAGGTATAAGAGAAGTAGGCGGCTGCCCAAGGTAAGTGGGCTGCTGTGGGCAGTAAGACGGCTGCCTGCCTGGCCTATGCCAAAGCCCTGCAAGGCCAGGCTGCTGCCGGAGAGGCGTGAGCGGGCGGCTGGCCCTTCCTGGGACCACAGCCTCCACCCACCCTGCCGTCGGCCACGCAGCAGCTCTTCATCCCAGGTCCTTTCCCATGGTTTCCACCTTTCCCCATGGCAGGAGCAGCTTGCCTCTGGTCTCTCATGTTGGGCATCCAAACTGACTCAGTGTATACGGACGAAAAGCCTTGAGCTGGCTCTGCCTGCCTGGCTGCACAACAGACTCCAAGAGTCTGCTTCTCACTGCATTGGGCAGTGCTGAGGCATTCATCACCTGCAGCTGCTGATCAAAGAGGGAGGGAGACTCTTCCTTGAAAATACCTCCCTGCAGATTAAACTGTGCACACTGCCTGAGTCAATCTGATTTTTAGCAGACTGCCATGAATCTATGCGTGTCTTTCTCTTTTTAGAACAGTATCTTCAGCTTTCCTTTTAAGATAAAAAGCTAGAAGAAAGTCAAGCTGGCAATAAATATAATTCCTTATATGTATATACAGTTTGCATAAAACACATTCCAGCAATGTTTGCTYTGTCAGCTGGAGAATAGAACTATTTTTTTCATTTACACTTTGGTTTTTGGGCTCTGACATACCAGATACTCTGGAAGAGAGTGTTAGCCTAGCTGTCTCTGGGTTGAAGCAATATATAAATGGTTCCATTTTTGGTGCAGAGCTAACATCAGAAAGGAATTAAACTTTGAGATGTCAGAAAAGAAACTAATTATGGTAATGGGTTTTGAACTGCTACCCTGTCTTGACAAATGGCGTCGGTAATTGGAAGCAGCAGCAGAACCCATGCACTCTCTAATGATGTTGGAAAAAAATGTCATCTATCGTCAAATAAATCTCTCCAAATGACTGTTGAAATGAGAGTTGTATGTTCTCTAGCATTTGCTGTAGACTGTATGGAAATAATAATCCAAAGCAAAATGAGTTACTGTGTTAGCATTATATATGTGCAGGAAGCTGTAAACCAAGTATCAAGGAAAAGAAATTAGAACTGGAAAAGTAGACTAGCATTTGGAACTCAGAGAGACACATGTGATATCTTGGTCTTCTGGCTGTTGGGAACAGAGGCCACGTCTCGTAACCTTAAAAACTATCTGGTGTGTGCTTGGATAGGAGCTCACATCCATACTTCCCTGGCAATGGCGGTGGTGATTTATTTTCTCTCTCAGCCAACCCCAGATTGATGCAAAAAGGGGCTTTTAGACTTCATGTCGCAGGAAATGCCATCCTTTAAGTGAGATCTGAAATTGAAGACTTAGCCTCGCTTTTTATCATTTAATTCCACTCATTCCCCCAAAGCTTTGTGTTTGCTGTAGTTCTGTTGCTTGTTTCTTGCTGTGGCAAGGTCTGATTTGTCTGATATTTCTTGTTTCCTCTTTTCACACTCTGTTTCAGACATGAGTTAAGCTTGAATCATTTTTACTTCAAGCTTCTCTCCTCAATGCTCTTGTTATCACTATATTAGGCTGAAGCTCGTCCACTTAGAGAAGCCCCTTTTGGAATTGAATGTAACAAGCGTTCTGGATGTCACAGTCCCTTTCTGTGCTTGGCACGGCTTTCTAGAAGATGGCTTAAGCCGGAGTGGAGTCCTAGTGAATTCAGTACATTTCTGTTCTTGTTCGTAGTTGTATAATAACAGTTGCCACGTGGAGATCTGAGCCTTACTGCACCAGAAGGTGCGTGTCCTGTGGAGAGACTCMATCTTCAGGAGTAGCTGGGAGAGAGTCCTTGCTCCCTGACACTTGCAAACAGTCATCTCCTCAATCTGATCTTGCTAACATGAATTTAAAGGCTGTCTTGAGGCAGTATTTTTTGTGATATATCATACTTTCTGGCCAAAAGCACTAGAAAGAATTGACTTTTGATGATGTTCCACTGAAGAAGTCCAAAAGGAAAATTTCTGACTCAGGATATTTTTTTTCAGTGAAAAAATGGTGTTTGTGACTGTTCACGTGGAATGGCTACTTCCTTCATAAATGTTTACTTTTCGTACAAATTACGTACGTGGTGCTGCTTSTATCGCTTGTTGCATTTGGAAAAATAGCCTTTAAAAAAACCAGTGAGTATTGAGCCAGAAGTCAGCTCTAGAAGTGTGCCCAGGAATAAAATTCACAGATTTCTTTTTTTTTCTTTTCACCCCTCATGGCTGTAACAAAGGGAGTTGGGGCAGCAGTTTCCCAACCTTGCTAATTTATTTCTGTCTCTCAGGGCTCGAGTAGATAAGCTCTGGTAAATCATACTGCAGCAATTTGAGATGTCTCCTTTCCCTTGCTGTTCATCATGCTGTCAGCTTGCTGGATTTCATGGCCATGTAACAGCCACTGGCAGATAGGTATATGTGTCTTTGTGTCTTGGTTACTCCAGCTTGGAGTCTGGCCTATTAATTTACATTTCTAATGAAAATGGGCCTGCACTGCTTTGCTGGGCTGGGAACTGGAGTCCCAATCAGGCAGATGCACCACGCTAAGCTGGAATAAAGTTGGTGGAATTACAGCAAAAACAGAACAGGCCAACTCTGTTGCTCCTGACTTGGGCTGGGTGGACTTGAGCAGGCTGAAGGTGGAAACACTGTCAGGTGCCGGGCAGAGTTGGCTTGAAACTTTGCCTGTGCAGTTTCACGTCAAAGGGGAGAAATTTCTGCTCAAGTGTTTGGTTCCAAACCCTTCACTTTTAATCTGAGTAGGGGGTAGAGATTTAAAAAAGAATCTTGGAAAATATTCGTAAGAAAATGAAAAAAAATTACTTTTAAAATACCAAAAAGTCCTATGGACTATACTTGCTATTTATTAAGCTTTCATGCTGTAGTCAGTCACTCATGCATTTTGCTGGGGCTGTTATAAAGCAGAAGACAGTTTGAAAAACTGTCTCTTTAACTTGTATCATTGTCCATATATCCCAGTTCTCCACAATACTTAAACCAGTATTGCTTAAGACTAAACTTAGTTCCCCCTGTACTGCTCCCCAGGTCCAAATTCTTTCTGACTTCGGGGAACCAAGCTTTGATTTGTTACTTAAACAGCAGTATTAAAGTACCCAGTCCTTGCCCACCAAAAAAAGGTAAGTCTTTTTTTTCTGAGAAGATTGTAATTTCCTAGTCTTCAGTCATGTTCATACTTCTCTTGAAATCAGAGGAGCATCCCTGGTGATTGAGGCCCAGAGCCTTCAAAGTTGTTTCTGGGATCTCTGTTCTATAACCACATCTCTGGAGGCTCATACATGCCCAGACATCCTTAAGTATATACCTAAATTTTGCACAGCCTCAAAAAAGAAAGGGAGCTGGAGAACAGTGTGCTGAAGTGGATTTGTTCTGGGGGGGTCCTGAGGGAGCACTGCTTTTTGTAGTCTCGGCTCACATAAACCTAAAGCTACCATGAACCACTGGCAAGCATGAAGGGGAGCGAACATATTTAAATTTACAATTGGCTAGTTGTATCCTCAGCCCTAGGCTTGTTTTTCACCAAGTCAAACGTGAAGAACAGAACAAAGGGTTATGGATAGGCCATGCTCTGCTGGTTTCTCATGCTGCTGCCTTTTTTTTTTCCTGCTTTTTTTTTCTTTTCTTTTTTTCCCCATTAACAATTGTGGAAGGGATCCTTCCAGCTTCTCTGGCCCACTCAGAATGGTTTCCTTAGAGATGTTTCATTAATGAAACGACAGCTGTTCGCATCTGGAGAATGTTTTRCTGGTTTTAATATTTAATATTTATTTTAATATTTTAAATATTTTACTGATTTTATCTGTTCTTTCTTCCCTCTGTAGGATTTCTCAAAGAAAGCAGCAAGCGTAGTGCTTATTTGGTGAAGCTGAATCCAATGTCTGCTTCAGGGATGTGCTCACCTGCTCAGTCTTGCTTCTGGCTCCACTGAGGTAGATGGGTTCATGTTTCATGTAGCTGACACACACCATGACTGCCCTTCCAAGAACCCTGCCCAGCCATCCTTTCCTCTGGGTGTTGTGTATGGGTACGTAGTTTCATTAAGAAATAACACTGGTACAGGACATGGGCTGCTGCAGGGTTCACTGCTTTAATACAGACAAACCAATTTACACATGGCTGAAGTCTGAGATCAGGGGTGCCCAACATCGGGGGTGACCAGCTTTTAGCCAGGTTCTTTTGAGGGCTGGGTTTGCCTTTGGCTTACACCTACTGCTCCTGGCAGTGTGGGTGTCCGTGCCCTTCCCAGCTCGCCGGGGGCCATGCGACCTTGCAGGGAGTTACGTTACCTAGTGTAACCTTGCCTTTCAGGACAAGTGTTCCTGCAGCACAGAAGGGTCTCTGCCTGTTGCTTAGACGAGAGGTGCAACAGGCCTGTCCTGATCTCTTAGAGGCAAGGGGGAAGGCGCATTGTACAGGGGTACATTGGCTGCTGGAGACAAACAGGACGTTGGGGCTGAATCGAGCTACAGGGTGGTTTGGAGACCGTGAGGGGAGCTAAGTGCCCCTTCCTGCCCTGTGCTTTGAGCATTGCTGGTGAGAGGACTCCAGCTCCCACTGTACTTCTTCCTCCTCCTCTTCCCTCATTATCTGTTCTCTAACGCCACACTGCCTCGCACAGGAAAGCCGGACTGACCTGTGAAGCAGAGGGATTCTGGTGAAAGGCTGAGCAGCAAAGACTAGGAAAGGAGCTCAGGGTTTGGCTGTAAGATTTGTTTATATGTTTGCTCTTGCCTTGGGCAAAACACAGTGTGGGAAGAGATGGGTCTAAAAATAAGAAAGATGGGAGCTTATATGAAATAGGAATAACTAAAAAGAGGGTGACAGGGAAAGCAGCAGAAATAAATGGGACAGCAGCACCAGCTTGAAACAGAAGGTGTGGTAGGAAAACTAAGGTGAAAGCAATCACTGAAGTCCCCTCTTCCTACATCATCTTACACGTAGTTCTACACGAGGCTCACCTTGTGTTCACACAAAACACAGCCTGTTTCCTGTGGGGTTTTGTGTAGGTGTGGAGATCCATCCTCAGAGCTGCTTGCCACTTAGCTAGCTCTGCTTGAGGAAAGGGACAGTTGCCAGGAGAGAACTAGGGACAGATAAAAAACTAATACTGGGATGTAGCCATACTTGCAGCATCTCAGCACCAGCAGAGGACAAGCTCAGCTCCTGCAAGGGAAAATGAGATCGCCTCTCAGGAGACTGAAGAGATACGCTGGGCTCCAGTATAAGCCAGAGGTCTGGCAAAGGGAAAGTACCAAGTCAGCACTGTGACCTGGTGCTATCTTTTTGATCCCATTAAAAGCTCTAAACCCCGTTTTAATAGTGGAAAAATATCTGCATTTTTTAACAGGCTTTTATCATCACAAGATTATAAAAGCTTTCAATGAACATCTGCTGCAGCTGGGAAGGTTGGAGGGACTAACCTGAGATTTCAGAGCCTGGGATGAGGAATCTGCTGACAGGGCTTTAAAATAAGTCACAGAACAGACTGTCTTGTGAACCTGAAATAGACTGTCAAGGGAAAACACCCTTGCCTACTCACTGGAAAAGCTCAGGATAAATAGCCTGATAATCACTGTGCAGCTGAGCGGCCCATTCAACTCCTTTGTGGAAAGTTAAGCTGGAATGTCAAAACGTGGGGGTCTTGGCTGGCTCAATCTGTATTTAATGGTAGACCTACTGTATAGGTACATACTGTGGGCTGGTTTACAGTTACCAGGAGGCTGCTATTCCCCTTTCTGGCAGTGCACAGTGGTAAGAATCTTACCCTGTATATATGAATGCGTGTTCAATGTATCTGTAGCTATTTATATAAAATGAGGAGGAGGTTGAAACAGTGCTGGTTATTTCGGAAAACTCTTCTGAAACAAATCATCTATGCTTCTGTCTAGATAGCGTGTATCTGCCTGCCTAATACACAATTTATTTCAAATTGTTTTTCAGAAATAGCTGTCATTCTAAAAACACTGCCCTCACTGAGGATGGAGCTGATGTCTTTTTTTTGGAGCCACCGTTTATCAGTGTTTTTAGTTGCAATTTGGTTATGTCATCTGAGACAGGATGTTCAGTTTCTGAAAGTACATATATAAGGACAGAGAAGGAGAGGTACTTCAGTGGTGTAAGCAATTTTGCATAAATACTTGGCAATATTTGTTTGAGTTTTCTACATAAACAATGAAGTAGGACTTGCTGTAACACTTTACAGCTTCTGAAAGCTCCCTTTAAGTCATGGATTTTCGTTAGGCTTAACACCTTAGAAACAAAAGTAAAAGAAAAAGTGGTTAGCCATCCTGGCTGGAGGTGATCTGCATGTTTGGTGAGCGCAACATTGACCTAATGAAAAAAGACAATTTATCACATTTTTGTGACTTTTTTCCTTCTGAATTTTGAAGCTGAAAAAAAAAATCATTGACATACAGGGTTAAAAACCGTTAGTGAACAGCTTTGAAAAAACTTTCCTTGCTTAAAGTCATGATGTCCCCCCCAAGTCAGTTCTAGTTCCAATTGAGTGTTAGAGACCACTGAATCAGGACAGTTTTATGACTGATTTACATGGAACCCCAATTCTACCTACAGCGTTCACTCTCTTTTCAGGAGTGTAATGAACCAAAGCACAGAACAATGCAGAATCAACTCCATTGTCAGTCTCATACAGTCAAACTAACTTTCTGCTTTCTTCCTAATGTTACAGGTATGTTTGTTCATCATCTGTTTTTTTCAGTTTAGAAAATATTTCTGTCCTCTGATGTGGATGTACATACAAAATTGTATGAAAAATACATAAAACTGAGGTACGGATGGACTGCAATAAGAAAGTTCTTGCATTACAGACAGATTAGAGGCCTCTCCTCAGCAGATCTCCTCTGGAGATGACTGAGACTTGACATATGTTTAGAGAATCCACTAAATAGTAGGTAAGCAACTGAAGATTTATACTACTTGAAATTCTTGTGTAGTACTTACGATATTTTTAATTAGATGGATTGTTATATAAAGCAATAATGAAGACAAGAGCCTGGCAGATTGGAGCATTTTCTAAGACTCAGGAATGACTTGGAACGAAGAATTTTGCTCTGTTCTTAGGTCTAACACTTACTAGTAGTTTAACAACAGATGTGCCACTCAACTTCTGTGTCATTTTACTCATTACATGATGATAGGTAAGATTTATCAATACCTAATCGCTGGAGTTGTCATAAAATCTTAATAGGTGTTCATTATGGAACAAGACACTCTCAGGTAGGAAGGGCTATCAAAATGTTAAGTTTTTACAGCTAGAGGTAGTGAAAACTCAAGATTATTGACCCTTGGGAAATTACAAAATTCAGGAAAAAAGGGGTTTTGTTTCCACTTGGAAACAGAAAAAAACCTAGAACTTTCTGTACAACTGAAAATGTTTTTTCCATTTTGAGGAAAAAAAAGTTGAGACATTTTATTTGTTTATTTGAAACACATCCCAGCTTCTCTGGGACTTCAGTTCTAGGGATTCTCCAGGCTACTGCCAAGAATTTAAGGATAACTGTTATGCCTTGGTATAGAGAGTGGATTTGGTAAACCATTATCATGCCGCCTTGAGCAAGGGTTCTTTGGGCTTTTGGGCTCCTAACAAAGTCTGCGTATCCAGCATGCATTTGCTTCGGAGCGATGCTATGATATCTCCTTCCCTGATGTCGGGGACCCCAAAGATTTCATTATCTGAAACTGTGGGTTTTCAAAGTGTGCTGCTCCAAGAGAATGACAGAACACATGGGCTGTCCTGGGGCCAGGCCACACGCAACTCATGCATGATCTGCTGAGCCAGAAACACAGATGCTTTGAAGAGTCACTGTCTTCCCTGCTGGCTCCATGGCAGGGGCGACGGAAGCTCTGAGAAACCAGATGTAAGCCACAGTTGTCAGCACTTCCCCTCTCCTTGCTGCAGCATGTCCCACCGAGCTCCTAGTGCTGCATGGTCGCCTGTTAAACTCTTGGGGCAGTCTGCACTTGAGAGAGTCTTGTGGAAGCTCCTGTCGGAGTCCTTGTGGAGTCTCTTGGGAGCCTGTTTGGCCAGTAGGAAGGAACCAGGCAATGAATCAAGAAAATCTCTTTGGAACTGCGACATTTCTGTATTGAATTTTTATCTTAGGGGATCGCAGTTTTCTTTGTTAGGGAAGATGTGTCAAGCTGTAAGTACAGTTTTGGAATAGTGCAGCTTCAAGTCAGTGTGCTGATCTCTGTTAGACTGACTTCAAGACAGCCCTGCCAGCGTTCCCCAGTTCAGCAGCAGGCCCTTAGCATTTATCTCTCCATCCTGAATTGTTGAAGAGTGTTGCTAGAGAACAGTTTCGCACAGCTACTGAATTTCAGTGCTCATTAATTCTTTGTGCATTTGTGTGGAAGAATTAAGCCACTGCATTTACTTCATAAGCATTTGTAAGGCTTCATTTGCTTGGAGGTGCTTTGGGTGAAAGATACTGTAGGTGCAAAATAACAGTAATAGAGGTCTATCGTACCAGAACTCATAGCAAAGGAATATTGTTATAACAAAATTCTTCGATTTATTGTACTCTGCTAAACAATGGGTAACATAAGGATATGAAGAAAAACACTGACTGACTTGAATGAAAATGAGAGAATAACAAGTCCATCTTAGCATTGATTACATAAATAAACATGGAGAAGAGGCTTATCTGCCTCTGGCAAATAGCTGAAATGAATATTTCAAAATAAGACCTCTCTTTCTGCTCAGCAGAAAGCATCCGATTTACGTTGTTAGCTTAGCCTCTCCCTGATGCTCATGATCTGGTTTGGAAGGGAGAGAGCATTATGTTTCCAGTCACCTGAGCTTAGCTGGGAAAGTGCATGACACTCACAAAGCAAGCACAGATTGAATTTCCAGCCTTGCATATACCATCCCACCTTCTCAGCTGTAAAAGGGATAAGGATTGTGAATATTGCTATAGAAACACTATTGGCATCTTTACTGTTACAGCCCTTGGCTGCTTTTCCTGTTAGTCACAAGCTGGTGACCACAGAGACTATCCCCCATGTGAAAAGTAATTTGGTTGTATAACTGAATATGGTGGTATTGAGATGATCTAGACTGAGAGGCCTAGAACCTGATGTCCTCTCTCCACAGGGTGGTTCCAGCCTGAACACCTTCAAAACTAGCCTTCCTTCTCAGGATTTACAGCAGTGTTTAACGGGTACCAGCAGAGGAAGCAAGACGGGAGATTAACCTATACAGTCTAGATCCACACTACCCGAAGTGTGGGCTATGAAAGTGCCCAGAGGGGTTTATGAAGCATAGAAAAAGCTGAGCCATCAGCATCTCAGTTCGTCCAGAGAATGATTGTGTAGCGAGGTCAGTTCTGGGCCTTGAGTTAGGGCTAGACCTTCCAGTGAGGTCCAAAAGTATTGGCATGGGTAGCTGTCCATCAGCTGGCCAAAAGCACTTCCTTCCTGGTGAACAGTCTGCCAGGTGTTTTCATGACTCCCTGTTGCTACTCATCTACAAAAGGTATGGTCATACCACTGATACGGGAGCAGTCTTTTTAGCCTATTATCAGTCCCTTGGCCATCAAATCCTATGTATCACAGCTTGCTAAACAGAATTCTTCATGATTCCAGGTGTATGTTGTATAGTTTCAGTTGTTAGGAAGGATTCTTTCTCATCACTAGCAGCAGTCCAAGATGTCTTAACGTCTGAATCATTCATTATCAGCATGCAATGCACTCAGATACATGCTGTGTTTTCCTCATCACATCGCATATGGGATCTACTGTTGTTTCAGTGGAAAACTCCCCTGCTGAATAGTTAACAAAAAGCAAAAACATGCTTTTGATGACACAAGGACCATTTGTGTTTGTGTAAGTAAGGAGAATTTTGCTTACACTCAGCTAAGCAAGTAAAGTTAGCAGAAAATTGTCTCTGGCATAATAATGGCTTTGTAGAGACCCTGATGAAAGGACTGTGCGACCCTGCACCCCAGAGGAAGCAGAGGAGACCCAGATAGTCACTGTGCCTCCCAAATGCACACCCCTTCTTCCCCTAGCAAGGCTGAGCTTCACTAGCTATTTCAAGTGATGGAGTATGCCAGCAGGTGTCTATTTGGGTGCTTGGACTTTCTTCTTGAAACCTGTTAACTTAAAATCTGTTCAACAAGTGTTTTCAGAATTAAGAACAGAAAGAGACTAAGCAGTTAAGGTTGTAATCTGCGAGTTTAAACTGCAGGAATACGTCCGTCAGCTAAGTTGAAAGTTAGTAGGGCATCCGTTTTACACCATCAAATCTGGCCTACAGTAAGGAGGGACATTCCTTTGCATGTCTGGAATAGGTTTATAACTGGGTTACAGTTAGCTCTGTAATTCTAGCTGATTTGATCTGAGGCCAGGAAAGAGAGATGGAGCAGCTCACATAAAAATGCAGTCTCATGCAGTATTATTTCATTCTTGGCAGTCCTTTTACCTTCTTGTCTTACCTAGCTGTATGCAGAGGATCACTGACTCCTCTCTGACTGTACCAGCTTGCATCTGGAGACTTGGAAGGATGGCTCTGGCTGAAGGACATATGAATCTTGCGTGGTTGTGGTTGCCCGTACCACCCAGGAGCAGAAGCAGAAAGGCAGTAATTCATACAGTGCTGAATAAATCCACAAGAGAACTTGGCAGAGAAAAGGAGCTAAAGGTTAGTTGATCTGAATAATCTCAAACTACCACCCCCCCCATCAGATCTGAATCAGCTTTTCTGAAGCATGGAAGCGCTTTCCAGTAACCCACTTGAGCAACAGTGAAAAGAATTCCCATGGGAATCATCAGCTAAAGCAACCATGATTTTGGCCAGTTAAAACTACTGGGCCAAATTCTGCAAGTCCTTCATCTGTATTTTGCTAACTTCCTGCTGGCACCAAAGGGAATAATTTTGCTTGAGTAAAAGGATAGTGATTGTATGGTGCTGCTGCTCTGAGTGAGTATTTCTGGATCTGTTTACCACTTGACTGCAAGAGCACCAGCAACACTTGTCTGCCGCAGGAATGAGCAGAAGCCATGACTGGTGTTTGCCAAGTAAAAAAAATCACACCAAGTGAATAGGCAGAAGGACTTTATTGTGCCCCAGAATCACAGCTGAACTGACAGATGAGAATTAGAGAAATAAATAGGACTGCATGATTCGTCCATAAGATCTATAGCTTAAAAAGAGGGTCTGGCAGCATTTTTAAGAATGTTAGGAGGCTTGTGTTTTTGCTCATGTTCACTGTACTCTAGAAAGCTTCCTCCAGGCTCCCTCCTTCTTCAATGCTGCCTGTGAGGACTGCTCTGATAGCAAGAACAAGCCCCAGATGATAGCAGATTGGTGGGTATAGCCAGACAGAAAGGGAGGCTTCATGAAGCCCTTAGAAATAGCCTTGCTTGCTCCAGCTGAAGTACAGGATAGGGCTTTTTTTGTTTATCATGAAACAGTGAGGGTAGATAGGGACTCTGTCCATGGGAAGTTTAATCTGAAATAATAGAAGGGAGAGGGCAAAGGCTCACTACACTACAGCGTAAGGCGGCACAAACTGTGGTAATGCTCTGCTCCAAGTGTCTTTATCTAGTGGTGGGCTTAGACTACAGTAGAACAGACTTCCCCTCCCTCCTTTGATGCTGTTCTGTATATGAAGGGGGTTCGTATTCCCCGGAGGATCTTAGTTCATTTAGCAGCTTCTTCAAAGTTCTAAGGAAAACATTGTAGGTTAGTTGATTTGTTAAAGATATTCTTTGAATGGACTCCTAGAATTGCAAGCTTCCTATGTTTAAGGGTATTCTTTCTTCTTTGTTTACTGAGTTCTCTAAGGGATAAGCTCGTTATATTACAGCAAGTTCAAAGCAGCCGTGTGTATGCCCTGGGCAGCTCTTAAACATTTGCTGAAAGGTATAACAGGTGGCTAGGTGGTAGGTGGTCATAAATAATCCTTTACTGTATTAAGTCAGGATTCAAACATGCAGCTAAGTTGTGTCCTCTGTCTCCTCTCCCTGCTCTTGTATGAAGACGGTGTCTGTGTTTTTTCCTGAGGGCAGTGCCTGGCAGGGATCAGGACACTGCACTGAACACTGAAGCAAGCAAGAGAATTTCCACAGTTGCTATCTTAGTAAAAGTGAGGTTTTGTTGGACCTTCCCCCAGCCACCCTCACGCAACAATTGCTTTGTTCATTGTTCATTCATCCCTATTTGATGTATTTTCCCCTCCATTAGCCCCCTTTCGCCAGCCCACCACTTTGTCATATGTGTAAATGTCAAGTGGCTTTAAAAATGAATCAGAACATGATTTCTGTCACCCTTAGGTATCTGATCACCTCCATCTCTGTACTTGCCCTCTAAAATGCTCTCTGTAATTACTCGGTATGGGCTAAGTGGGACTGATTTAGTAACAGATAAGCGTAAAGTGAATTACTGGAACTTATTCGGTTCCTCAGCCAGATTTCAGACTTCTCACGTCTCTTTCCTTAGCTGTAACAACTAATATGTTTCGTACCTCATCCCACACCATATTAGCATCAATGCCAGGATTTGGGACGGTTTGCAAGAGTATTCATTCCTCATTTGGTCTCAAATTAGGCCAAAATGCAAACTTTATAAAAACAAACTCAGTTAATTTTCCAGGAAATTAATCTTTGTGATTTATTTAATTTTCAAGCTTTTAAAGATATTTTTAAATTAAACATTGTATTATATATAAAATATATTATATTAAATTATAAAACTATAATTTAAAAAATTTAAATATAAATATAATTTTAAAATTTAAATTTAAATATGAAATACAAATATAGACAGTTGAAACAGTTAAACCTTTCAGGTTTTTGTGGGATTTACTATTTGTATTCTCAACCCAATAGTTTGCCAAGGTGAACATGAATTTGCAAAATGTTTTGGTCTACCTGAGACTTCTTTTTTTTAATTTCAGCAAAGTCTCAACCACCAAATGTCATCTTCAGCTGCATGAGCAGGATTCTTTACTGGAGTGAAATAATAGAATGCTGTGGCTTTAAGGAGCTTGTTTTGGCTTATTCAGTGAGCATGGATGTACTTGAAGGGCTCTGGAGGCCCAGAGAACTCAACCCCCATCTTTCCATCTAACTGGCAACGGCCAGTATGGTATATATATTCCCCTATCACATGATGTAGTTACAGCCGAATGGCTATTAACCTCACACAGTAGTTAATTCCCAGAAAACACAAGCAGAGATGTAGGGTTGAATGGAGCCCGTGTTTGTTCAAAGACTTTCTTGCTGCCTAGTGAGTAGCAGTTTCAGGTAATTCAAGGTGCAGGTGGTGAGTTTGCTGTTTCTTGCTATATTTGGTGCCACGTTTAGTCACCTGCCGTAGGTTTGCACTGTCACTTATGAATGGGTTTGAGAGCGACTGTGGCTCTGAGAGTGCATTTGGGAGAGACTATGTGGTTAGGAGTGGATATAACTTTAGGAATGGTCTTAGGAATGGACGTGGCCTTGGGAGTTGGTTTGGGAGAGATCATGGCCCTGAGGATACATTTGGGGAAGCATCTGGGGCTGGGAGAGAGAGTGGGCTTGGGAGTGAATGGAGCTTTATGAATGCATTTGGAAGATGATGTGGTCTTGGGAGGAGTATCAGGAGTGGGCATGGTCTTTGGAAAAAATGCAGTCCCTGGTGTGCTCTTGGAGGCAGTCTTTGGACTGACTTTGCCTGAGGGTTTGGGAACTTGTCTTGCCTTTTGTGTGTGTTAGGACTGGCACTTATGGCTCTGCTGGAAGGTCTTTTTTTGATCTGTCGTTCATCTGATATTTCCATGGCATCTTGTACCCACTGGAGGTCAGTCCTCACATAGATCTTGTGGTGTGCTGTAGTAAGGAACCTGCAGAAGAGAAGCAAAGCCAGGCAGCCATTACACTTCTGGTTTCTAACCCAAGATGTTACAATGAGACCTTTTAAATTCATTTGTCATCACATATTCCATACAAAACCAGACAGCAATACTAACTTTTCATACATTGCTCATGAGTATATATAGTATGAGTATATATGAGTACATATAATTATACTCATGCGCAATGCATGAACAGTTGGTGTTGCTGCCTGCAACTGTGAACCACTCTGGGGAGTCTCATATACAGCAAATAGCTGGTGAACAGCTGGTGAAAGAGTTACTAAGTTAAAGGATAAAAGTACCTGGCAAAAAGCATCATCTATGCTTAGAAAATATCTATGTTTGTGGAGCAGCACTAAGTACCACTAGTGGGAACATCTCAAAATGTTCTCCAAGGGTAGATCAATGGTTACATAGGATGAACACTGTGCTCCCTTTTTCTCCAAGTGTATAAACTGCAGTGGTTTTATTTTGGGTGCCAACTTCTCATACTGTACAGCACCTATGAATTCTGTATGCACAGCAGCTCCAAAAATGAAGGTTAATTTGTCTTAAGGTAGGCATCCAAAAATAGAAGCCACCCCCTCCTCCCCCTGGTATGCAGTTTTGAAAAGAATGAAGTGTAAGTGTCAAAAGGCCAACAGCTTTGTAGTGACTGCTAGTGAAGTGATGGTGATCCCAGTCATTCTTCCTCTCTTCCCCATGCAAGTGTGTTCTGCAGAGGGAACGCACTGAGGATTTACTATGATGGAGGTGACAGCCTAAAAGTCTTACCAAGAAGCTTGTAGTATCTATGAGCGTGTTCTCAACTCATGCTGCACGAACCAGCCTTCTAAGAGAAACCAGGAAATGCCATGAGCACCAAGGTCCACATCTGTAATTCCATTTATCTCCTTTTTTACCTCCTGTCATTCACTTTTCTGATCCTTTTTTGCCTTTTCTCCCTCTGTCTGCCTCCCACACTCCTTTGCCACTACTATTCTTGCCTGTCGTTCCCTCTCCATTTCTTCTTTTCATGACAGGACCAATCCATCTCCCCTCTTTTTACTCCTTGCAATTCTTTTCCCTCATAAAAGGTATGGCTGCCTGCTGTGCCTTTAACACCGGCTTTTTAGAAAAAAACAAACTCACCTTGCAMCCAACAGCAAATTCCTTGGAAAGTATCCTTACAACATGGTCTCCAAGCCATGGTCTGGTTTTTGTTTCTTTTTCACTTTGTTTTTGGCAAGATCTCTCTTCTTTAGCATGTTAGTCAACAGAACTATTAGCTACCTTGGTTACTCCTCTAAACCTTGCCACCTCTGCATATCCCTTGTACTTAACAACAAAAAATCCCAGGGTATTTTTCCACAGACTTTCTCCTGCATGTCTCTCTCCCCACATGGGAATGTTTTATAGCAAATTATCCCTCCCAGAAAAGYGAAGTACTTGGCTCTGAAAAGCTACTAACAATGCTGCGAACAAGGAGGATCAGATACAGAACTACTCCCCATGAAAACACTGAGAATAAGCAGCAGCAAAAACAGTGGCAGTAACCTTAGGGAGTGCATGGGTCACTTCACAAAAAAGTTAGAGGCGTCCTTGGTTTTGGCTTTCCCTTGTATTGTGAATGTGTATTTTTTGTGCTTTAATCTTTGCATTTTGATGGGTTTGCATGAGGCTACATGTGATCAGTTTGTGCCTGTGATTTTTGCACTCTCTAGTCTATGCAAAAGTTTTTCTTCCATTTGTGATTATGCACACCATGTGAGAGCTTCAGCAGCAGGCATGGTCTGTGGATTCGAGGATGTATCACATCACCACTGTAAATAATAGGCAACAGCGGTCTTAAGGTCTTAACTGTACAAAGTCAGGAATAAGACTTCATTATATAAATCACTTGTACCCCTTTGTCTTGAATGCTGTTTTTGTTTCTGCTATCCTCACATCTATAACACATTTATCAGCAAGATAAGAACCCAACAAAAAGGTAAGATACATTGTCAGAGGGCTGACAGACTGATAAACGAGGATACTAGAAGATTAGGTCTATATAGATTAGAGAAGGGCAAATAAGGGGTGAAATACAAGTATGCACAGCAAAAAGGGAAAGACTGTATCTGAAACTGACTCAGGAATCTTGATAAAATGTCATTAACCCATGCAGCTCATTGCCATAAGGCATCGGTGAGATTAAAAGACAGTATCTATATATATGGCTTCAAGATTTCATAGTTACAGGAGAGCAAATAAGAGATTTCTAGGGCACAGAAACTCTCCTTGCATTAAGGTGGAAGCCCACCACTAAATGAATCTCCCATGTAGGCAAGTTATGCTGTAACTGCCTTCAGCAGGATTTCTTGCTGGTTTGATTGCATGAATCAACTCTGGCTGAGAATGAATCCCGAACTCATCAGACTGCAGGTGCAATGTGGTTGGGAATTCCTGTCTTCCTGGTGGCTTGCAAATTTGTGTCTCACTTTGTGCACAGTGAAGATATCAAACCGAAAGATGACCAGAACAGCTGTGGTGTGGAGTTTCATTGCTGGTGGCTTCTGTGTCAAGGCAGAGAAGAAAGTCATTAACACGAGCCTCCTTTCATGGAGTTTATGTACTGTTGTTCAGTTGTCAGGTCCTGGTTTTGCCAAAAAAGGTAGTGGAGTAGTGGGAAAGGGGTACATATCTAGAAAATTTTAACTCTGGTGACAGAAAACCAGCTCTTTCCTGTCCACTATCTATTAGTAGCCCCCCTGCGAAGGCCTTTGCTGCTCAAATGCTGTTGTGGCTGAAGTTCTCTGAATTAAGTTTTATTTTAGCCTGTTTTAATTTAGCTACTTTTCTGCTGTACTGTGCTGTCTACGTTTTGAACATTGTACGTAAAGAGCCCCACAGAAGCACAGAATGACGCTCTCTGACCAACAGACCACTGACAAAGAGAACATGCGTCAAAGGAAAGCTAGTTTTGTTAATGGAAATGGGAACGAGGTGCCCCAATCATAGTGGCTGTGTAAGCCAGCGGTTACTTTCAAYGGTATCTTTAGAAGCATCTCTGGAAGGGGTACCACATGTCCCTTCTGTGGGCTGGGACTTGTCAAAAGTTTAATGCTTTCTTCTGACCTCCAGGGAGCCCAGGCTGGTACCACAAAGTGCTTGGGCTGGCTGAGGGAAAGCGCAGAAGACACGCTCTCACCTGCAGAACGTAACCATCGCCACAAGTCACCTTGTGCATCGCGCTTTTGAGTAGGGGCTTTTTTAGGCAGCCACAGGGAAGTTTGTTGGGCTTCAAAGCAAACCCCATGTTTTAGAGAGTTTGCAAATATGTTCATGTAATTCCAGACCATCAGCTGAAGTCCTGAGATCTCTTAAATGATTTTTGAGATGGAGAAAACCCACCCAGCTGTAGTTGTACTAAAATCTTTAGCTGTAACCACAAAGCTTCTTCCAAGATTTTCTCTGAGTGATAACTGTTTCTTACGGCTGTAGTTTTAAAGGCTGAATTTAGACATTCTTGAAACTTTCATTCACTGCAAGTAGTYACAATAGGGAGGAATCAACCAGTTTGAGTTGAAAAAGTGAAGTTTACCCCAGCTATTTTTCTCCAGTTGGATGATTTTTCATTTAAAAAGTTAAACCTGAGCACATAAAACATATGCCTTAGGTTAAGTTTTTTATAATCATATTACTAATTTTATCCAGTAAGTAATTACCACTTCACTTTTTTCTAGCATAATAAAAATCTAGAAATGGAGATCTGCAATATTTTGCTGATTTAGTTGCTTAACTCGATTGGTATCATTACAGCAGGTCCTTCTGAGCAGACAAGGTATCCCTCATGAGAGATGCTCATGCTAGAAGGCCTTAATAAATCAAACCTGAACCGGCCAGCGCCTCATGAAAAGCACCCCAAGGATAGTACCAGCTGAATCGGCAACTCATAGCATGGCAATTCCTGTTCAGGGTTTGTTTATAGGCAGGGTTAGGATGACGCTGGAGGTAGGCTGGAGCCTTAGCAGAACCATTTTCTTCTCACACTGCACAGAGAGGCACTAGGCGATTATCACTTGCGTTTTCTTGTGAGTCAATGTTGTCCCGATGGAGAATACCAGGGTAACTCTCTAACAGTCTCAGAGCAGTGGGCGTGTTGGAGCTGGCACCACGGTGGACATTAGGCAGCAGATAGTAGGAAACAAGCAGGTACTTTCCCCACTGAGAAGCCTACAGAAGCCTTGCCTTGCACATGTATTCACCTGCGTGCACAAACACATGAATGCACACAGATATATGCACCCTTACCGTCACTCTCTCCAGTGCCAATCTTTCAGGGAGACTCCAAGTCCTAGTGCTTACTCTTACAACAAACAATTCTTCACCTAATGGTTCTTGAGGAAACTGTAACCTCAGYGTGGAACACTTAGTTCCACACTAAAAGGCTCAGAAACCCAGAGGGAATGAAAAAGTTATCAGATTTGTTTCAGGTGTTAGAATTTCTAAATAGCTTTTGAGGTATTTTTTTTTTTCCTTTAGTTTTTAAGAGCTTAATGCAAGAAATATTCAGTCTGATACAAAATAATCAGCCCAAATCAAGTGACAGCCACTGCACAAAAATGAACAATTAAGTAGAGCAGGACATGGGCTTGTATGTTTGGAGTCCTTTTCTTGTGTCTTGTGACAGGACCAGCCTCTTTCTTTGCATAACAAACATGTAGTAATTTGGTCTAGACTCTTTTATTCTAAGCCACAGCCAGACAGGAAGGAAAAACAAAACTTCTCCAGGAAAGGGCCTGCTGCGCAACCCCATTTTCTGTGGCCTCTTTAAAGGGACAGAGTAGGGGCAATAAGCAGGCCTTGAACCAGCACATGCTCTGGAAATGTCTCAAATGAGCCTCACAAAGTTAGAAGGTTCATTTAAATTGCAATCCCACACTTGGTTTTGGGATAGTTATTTACTGTTCCATAGGACAGGGTTCTCAAACTCCCTGGAGATCAGGGGCTGGAAAGTGTGTCCATGGTTTGCTCCGGTYATTTTCTAGATGGGGTCTTTTATGGGCTGATGTATCCTATTTCTAATGATGGTGAAATTATTAGCAGAAGAGGGTTTTTTGCAGTACTTCCTTTCCTCTTGGGAATGTAGAAACACACAGGCAGATTGTACAAATATGGAAACACTAGTTTTTGTCAGTCTGAACCTGCTGGTTCAGTTGTTTTAATGTTTTCTAGGCTAGAGGGTGAGAAGGATCAGGTGAAATAGGTCGTCTTCTCTGCTTTGGCATTAGCTCTTTGTTGCACAATTTCCCCTCTCTSTGCTGCCTTTAACTGTCAGGTGAAATGGGGGGAAGGTAAACCATGACGTGACAGCAGAATATTTTTTAAATCTTCTGGGCAGCCTCTGTAGCAGTTGTCCTGGCAGGTCTGTTCCCTTCTTCTCAGATCTCCTAACCAAAATACAAGTTGTGGGTGGATAGCATGGGGTGGGAGATGGCAGACAGAAATAGCTCTCAGTAAGTGCAGAGGCATCGTGGTAGGCAGTAAGGGGAGGCAGAAGGGTGCCCTCAGAACAGGTCAGGTGTTGCTGCGGGAAGGGCCTTAGACGTACCTGGGGAGCGGCTGGGCTCACTGGGGCGTGCAGCAGTGGTGGTGCTGATCAGAGAGCGCGTTAYATACGGTTTTATCATGCTGTCCAGATCAAATGCCCAGCTAAAATTCGTATTCCAAATTACACKGACAACTACTTGCAGTGTAGTAATTTCAGATGTTTTCAATTTGTTGATTCCTAAAAATTTGCTAGTGGAAGAGTATAGCCTGGAGCTTCCAGGTTTATGGCACATCTTTTAAGCTTCTGTTTCTCCAAGGTGATGAGAAACTTGCCCTAGCACACATGCCACAGAGCAGAGGTGATCACTCAAGAGAGCAAGTGAGCTGCTAAAAGACTGTGACTTATTAAGGACTTAATGGCAGCTACCTCATCCCACTTTCTCCTGAAACAACTCCGTCACTCCTTTCCTATTTGTTACCCCCCTACCTTTCCCCTCACCTTCTCCTGTACTGGCTTGCTGTAAAATTTGAATTAGCGTCTTCTGTAGCAAACCCCAGTAATTTGGGTTAAGGAATCAATTAATTTTCAATTTAAAATGTAAGGTTTAGCTTTCCAAAATCCATGCGGTGCATTGGTCCACAGGGATGAGAGAAGAAAATATTTGTATTTGCTGAATTAACATGCCTTACTTCTCATGTCATGTACCAATATTTGGCAAAATAGCATCACTGATGCATTAATATTTGTACACAGGTACCCAGTCCTCCTCCCTTTTCTTCTTCCTATGTAGGGTCTTGAGAAATCTGTTAAAATAGGTGATCAGCTGATGAAAACCTCCAGTGTAAAGCAAAGGACAAATGATAGTCAGAAGGCATGTAAAAACCAATCAAGAAATATCCCAGCTCATCACTAGGGGTTAGGGATTGAATGTTGTAGTAGCAGTTTCCGGGAAAGCTGATTGTCATTGTAAACCCTTAACTTTCTAGTTCCTTAATTATAAATAAGCAGTGAAAAGAATACAGCTGCAGCTACGTAAAGTCATTGCCCAGGAAGTATACTTTTTTTATGCAAAAAGCCAGCATGCCCAAAGGGGTGGGTACTTGTCCTGCCTGCCTCTCTTGAAGTTAGTGAAGCTGTGAATACTTACACAGGTTGAGGGTTTGTCCGCTGTGCTCTCTGCTGTCTTTCCCCTCTGCTAAAGATCTGAACACAGTGCATCTCTTCAATCCCTTTGGAAACTCTGTGAGTGGTGTGCGACAGAAGAGAAGTGGTTGACTTGTTTCAAATATTGCTGCTCCCTGGTCTGCCATGGGGGGTCTTTCCTGGCAAAGTGGTGCACAGATCTTACAAAAGGAGCCTAAGGAAATCAGTGTTCATATTACAGGCTGCAATCTAGCAGAGGATGAGCAGGAAGGGAAGCAGTCACCGTGAGCCCCCTGCTCCCTACCTCACTTGGAGAAGAGATGGTGGGCAGCCAGGTGCAGGGAGGACATCGGTGCAACCACAGCCCCAGATCTTCAAACGTACCTTGGAGCCTAACTTCTTGTTTTTCTAAGCGAGATGTTTCCTAAGGATGTTGGAGAGACCGAGACTATGGTTCTTACTTGCCTCCAACACAGCAGCAGCACTCTAGTTCTTCATTTTGCGCTTTGCTTTTGTGTGTGTGTGTGAGTGTGAAAAGGAGGTTTAATCATATTTTCCATTCTTTCTAAAGCATTTTGAGAGCCTCAGGGAAAAGTGCTAGCAGGAGCAGTGCCGTTACAGATAAGCTTCCAGATTATACACAGCTAGAGATGACAAAAATAGCACAGAACTGGGACCACAGCAAGGACTGGGGTAAGGAATGGTCAGGGAAAGACAGGGAAGTCCCTGGGGTTTAATGGCTGAGTAGGAAGAGTTGTTGAGAGCACTGATCACCCATAGTAAATAACTCCCAAGACATGCACAAGGATCATTACAGGTCTTGCAAGGTATAACAAACAAGGAGTAATTATTAAGTAGGACGATTCCCTCTTAAAAATGATTATTAATCATGCTATGAACTGTGATGAGGATGAGCAGATATAAAGTATTAATTGCTATGTGATGGTTAATTAATATATCCTCAGGTTGTGATAGTCCTAATTAAAACAAAATTATATTCACTTCAGCAAGATTAATTCCAGGATAAGATACTACTGAGTATGAGCAAAGGCATTAAAATTCTGCCTGCCAAAAGCACGTTAGTTAGTTCTGGTCCTGGATGAATTTGATCAATGGAAGCTGATGGTATCCATCTGAGAGAGCTTACCATAAAAATGCTTTTATAGGTGACCTGGTTTTGTAGCCTGCTGATAGTCTGATGATGCTGAAGGGAGCAGAAGTGTTTCTGGTGTCTATAATATGAGGGACTGGGGCCTTGAGATCGGCGATTCAAAATGAATGAACACCAGTTTATATATTGCTGTACTTCAGAAACATCTTATCTCAACATTTCCTTCTACCTGTAAAGCTCTTCTTAAAAAGTTTGTAGCAACAACTATTTTTTTCTAGTGTAGTTGATATCGAAAACTTCAGTAAGGAAGCATCGCTCTGTATAATGGAGGCTCAGTAGCCTGCCTTGGCTCTGTTCTGCAGCGTGACACATACAGTCATCCTTCGTTTCCCTGCCTGCGCAGTAGCACTGCTTTAAAACCTGCCCTGGATAGTGAAAACTAAATGCATTTCCCTACACAGGACTGAGCTATGACAAAACATGAGCCACGGGAGACAAATTCTGTCTGCAGACTTGACCAGAGCAGGAAACTGTAAAGACTGGCTTTTAGAGTAACGTCATCTTATTTCTACAGTGTAGTTTGGAAATGCTGTAGTTTCATGTGTATCACTAAGAGGTTATTTGTGATGAAAAGCAGCAGTTTAGCAGCAGTGCAGGCTACATACCTGCGGTAGTATGAGAGGAAGTTTATTCCTGGAGCCCCTCTGCCTATACCTCTCCTCCATCCCTCAAGCTCCTCAAACACCAGTTTTTTCTCTCTCTGCCCAGAGCTCTTCCGTGCCTGCTTCTGATAATGTGGGGATCATCCTAGCGTTGTATGAAGTCTGACTTGTAAGTACCCAAACTTTTGAAGAGGTATGGTCTGAAATATGGGCTTTACAGCTGAAATATGGTGTAGAAAGCTCAGAATCAGATTGCTTTTGAACATATCTGAGTCACGAGTTGGTAGTAGTGTCAGCTCTAGCTGGCTTGCCCAAAAGCTCTCAGATTTGTGCTGTCATCTTGGTACCCGTTTCAACAGCCTCTATCTGCATTACATACAAGCAGACAAACGTACCATTTGATTCCAGSTTTATAGTAACTTTATTAAAATTCAAAACCTTCTGTTAGTAGAATTTAGCAATTTTAAAAATATAAGACATTTACATATACATAGCTCTCTAGGGCAGGGAGTTCCTATGAGTTTGTGAAATACAGATTCCAGACATGGTTTGTTCTTGCTTATTCAGAGAAAAGTAAAGGAAAAAGTAAAACAATTGTTTCAGGTTTGTCTCACATGAGGATGAAACTGAAGTAACTTCACAGAAGTCARTGGGTAAGATAAGTCTTCCCCAGTACAAGGCTGAATAGGGTTGCATTCATAGAGTTACACTGAATTACTCCAGGTCATCCCTTGGTGAGGGTATCCATACGTCATCGTGGACTGAGCTAATAGTGCAATACTGTGTATAAAAATAGAAGGCCCAAGGATCTTCTTCTGAATATTGCATTGATCAGGTGATAGCCTGAAGCATGAGATTAGTTTACTTATAGATCATATAGATAAGAGTAACCATTAAATTATATAGCACCTTCTCAAACCCAGCACTCAATGCAGAACATTCTGACCTCCATCAGGATGGAGGTCTACACTCATCCAGCTCTGTGGGAGGTCATCTTCTTCCCTACAGTATGTGAAACTATCTGCCATTCACCCTTAAATGCCATGCTGGTCAGGACAGCAAGGATGAGAAGATATCTACATTCAGTTGTAAATAAATATTAGCAAGCATTTCAGAAAATAAACAGTGTAACAGAGTCCAGCTATAAAACGAAGAAGTCAGCAGACATTCAACCAGTGATGAACAGATTCCGGTGAGTTCGTGTTTGTTCAGAGATTTTATTGCCAATTAATAAATAGGAGTTAAAAGCAGACACTAAGGCTTTCTTCCCTGTTACGTGCAGCACTGATGATGATTCCRTTTAGTTGGCCTTAGATGCTTGCCTAGGACAGGATTATTTGCCTTTGGTGGTACGTTTTTGGTCTATTTTCTTTATAGCAGCCTGCACCCATTTCTGATCAGGGCTTACGCAGATCTTGATACCTTTTGTGGTGATAAACCTATAGGAAGAAAGAAAACAAACCAGGYGGCCATTAAATTCCAGTCTCCAAACCCAGGTTTACTGTTCTTGTTTTTTATGCAGAACATGAGGAACAATGTGGTAAAACTATATCACATGCTGGAGTTTGTAGTTGTTAGTTGGAATAACAGCAGTTCGCAACATTTATGTTCCCTATTATGTTATGGCATAGGTAAGTATGTAACATACAAGGTCATATGCATATATACTGACATTTAAAAAAAGGAGCATACCTGATATTCTGAGATTTTATATGAAACCAGGATGCACATTTACCTCCCAGGAGTAGATCCCAGATTTGATAAAAATGCATGCTCGTGAGATCAAAAGACCAAACACAGCTCCTAGCAGGAGTCAGAGTTACTCCAAACTCTTCCACATCGTCTTTCCCCTTGGCTCAATTCAGTGCACTGGGCTTCTGACTGCTCCACCCTGACCCCTCGCTGCGATTTTTCCCCACTTTCCAGGCACAACAGATCTGGCTGTTCAGTGAGATTTCTGCCAGCGTTTGTGAGCAGCGTACATCTCCCAGCCCTCTGAGGCCCACCCCTCTCCCCTCACTCCCTCAGCTGCCAGGTGACTGCTTCATGGGGGAACTGGAAGGGTGACCTGAACTAGCCAGATTTAGTAATTTGGGCCATGAAGTGTCTTCTGATGCCCTTTCCCTTTTCGATGGTAGCACGTTTGCATAGACGAGTCTGAAGGTGAACTGTCCACTGGATACTTACATGATGGCGTTTACTGGAACTTTTTGCTTTTCATAGCTGACAAGATTTCGGATGTTCAGTTGCTGTGTAGACAGACTTATACAACTGAGCTTGCGCATGGGCTGACTTCCAATGCTCCCTGGAAGGGGAAAAATAGATAAATGACAAAGACAGTCAATACTATATTCATATTTAGCCATAATTACTTAATAAATTGTGACTTCCAGCAGATTTCCAGTTGTGGTTAGGACATGAGTGTCTCATGATGTACGGCCACAATACCAGTTATACAAGAGAGCTTAAGGTATTTTTTGTGATGCATTCTACCATCTCTGAAGTGTTCTCGCTATTTCAGTTAAGATACTAATCTTCACCCGTTCTCCTGAACAATTGTGTAATCATTCTGCCTCTAGGGAGTCACTGCTTCCATAGCAGAGAAGGTATTTGGCATCATTCATAATTAGGTCTGTATCATCTGCAAATAAGTGTCCATGTGGAGCAGCGCTTAGAACCGGCACCTTTACTGGGTGGATTTCCAAATGTCATCTGAATGTGGATCAGTAATTCCCCCTACTTTCCAAGTGAAGAAAAGGAAAGCAAGGCTACTTGTCTCACACCGGACATCCAAAACTAGCATTAAAAAAAAATTGTTGAAAGAAAGGGAGGTATATCTGCCAGAAGACTAAGTACTTCCACACTCTTGCTATAAGTCTGGTTTCATAGGCAATGGAGTGCCACTTAATCCTCTCTTTCCTCCAACATTTTCATACGTTTCGGGGAAATGCACTGGTGATTAATAAAGAGCATTGCGATATCAGGGTAAAATTCTCTGGGCAGTTGTTACCTTACATGATGATAACTAAAAATGGGAGCTCATTTAAGTGAGATGGAGTATACRTATATATTACTGGAAGCCTCCGCTTGCTAGTTTCTGGTTTTCTCCTACCCATCAAAGACAGGTTTGGGAAGGCATGAGGGGGACAAACAGAACACTGCTGTATTCTGAGGTGTCTTTTTAAAGAATTTCTAGAGAAACTGGCTTGAGAAAAGTCCAAGAGCTGTTCAGGTACAACTTGCTAAATATAAAAACCTGCTTCACATAATCTCATTATCTGTGAGCTTTTCTTTGTTTGAAATAATTGGAATAGCTGAGGCAAACACACATCAGCCTTTGGAGAAGCTGTAGCATAGCCAGTGCACGGGTACTGGCAGAGCTGCTAATTCTTGAGATTTTGTTTCCCTGAAGGAATATCTCTTCTGACCTTGCTTTAGTCACGAGTAACGCGATGTATTTTTTGATGACTCATTACAAACATGTATCTTACTGCCTCACTCAGACTGGTTTTCAAAATGTGGCATTAAAGAGCTCAAAGATAGTCAAGCAATCCTTACTAGTCCTGAAAATATTCTCTCTACTACTAAACTATCTCCAGGGAAGGCATGCAGGGAATACCAGCAGAGCTTCTCTAAGCCTGGGAACAAAACCAAACTGCTCTGCACCTATAACTACCCCTTTTTCTGGTGGTTTTTTTTTTCTTTATCATTCTTTCTAATCCTTTTTCTATCCCTTGCACACCAGCTCAGTGTGCTTTTTCAAACTCGGTGATAGTTATGGCGAACTATACAACCTGGAGAATGGCATTACGAACTGGCAGCCTGTGATACGAAGCCACATGTTGCCAAGATGAACAGCAGTAGCGTTAATCAACGTACGAGAAAGTAGTATGATGCAGCTCCAGGGGCACTATGTCAACATACTGAGTGTGTAGCTACATAATCTTGTGAATGCTTAGCAGGTCTAAGTTTGGTTTTGGTGTGGTTTTGTGAAGGTGCCTTTTCTGTGTGTTTCTCTTTGCATATTTTTGTGGGTTTGCATATGGCTTGCATATGGCTTGCATATGAGTGTTTTCTGTGATTTTTATGTGCTTGTTTGCGTGAATCTGATTGTGTATAAGAAGACATGTGCTTATGTGTGTATGTTCATGTTTTTGCATGATACATGTAGCCTAATCCAAAAGTCACGGACCTAAACATCACTGTAGACAAACTTATTTGAAGCATGGCTAATAAAGATGGCTCATCTCAGTGCTCATAAATGGTCTCAAACAAGATGTTAAATTGTATGAAATCAGAAAGAGAGAGAAGACATTGTGTAAATCCATTGCTCTCCTTTGCAGTTTTTGTTCATAGTCTGCCTCTCTGTGCCAAAATATTTGGCTCTAAACAAGCAAATAGGCAATATGTGATACAGAATTGGAAGAACTTTTTAAAATAAGGACATTAGAGGGATTAAGGCTATATAACTAAAGAAAGACAAATAAAAAATAATGTAATAAAAATACATATAAAAGTAGTATATCTGGAAAAAGAAAAAAGTACATCTTATTCAAGACATCTTTTTCATAAAATGTTATTAACCTATAGAACTCATTGCTATATGACATCAGTGAGATTAAAAGACATTGTGTCTTCAAGACTTCATTATTTTAAGAGATAGAATAATGCACAGAAACCCTTTAAGTGTTCTAAGGAACAGAAACTCTCCTTGCATTAAGGCAGAAGCCAACCACTAACTGACAGGACATCAGATGAAATCTCCCATAAAGCTGCCTTTCTTGCGGTTCTGATCTGGATTTCTTGCAAGCTTTATCTTATGAATCAGCTCTGGCTGAGAATGAATCCTGCTCATCAGACCACTGGTGCCATGTGGAGCAATTCCTGTCTTCCCCTTGGGGTGTAAACTTACCTTTCACCATGTGCACAGTGAAGACGCCAAGCCAGAAGATGACGAGGATAGCTGCAGCGTGGAGTTTCATTGCTGGTGGCTTCTTTGTCAAGGCAGAGAAGAAAGTGGCGATTGTCAGCCCTCTTTCACAGAGTTTTTATATTGTCGTTCAGTGGTCAGTTCTTGTGTTCACTTTTGGGGCGTCATGCGGGGGCTGAGTATAAGTGGAAAAAATTGAGTGGCAGTACTTTTTCTGGTGACAGAGAACCACCTCTTTTCCCCCACCCGTCCTTCGCTAGCCCCCCTGTGAAGGCTTTTCCTGCTCAAACCCTGCTGTGGTTGCACTTGCTTCTGTGTTGCGAGTAGGGTTTATTTCAAGCTGCAAAAAGTGAGAGCTCTTGTTCTGTAGTGGAAACCTTTAATAAATGTTCCTGTCCTTTCACACCTCAATTTAGAGAGCTGTAGCTAAGCCGCACCACAGAGGCACAGAGTAACATTCAGAGTTACCTCTTTGACCAATGGACCACTTAAAAGGGGAACTGTGAGCTAAAGGATGATGGAAACAGGAACGCCTTGGCTTTTTCCATAGTGGCTGTAGGTAGCTGGTCACTTTAACGCGTAGCTTTGGAGGGGTATCGCTCCTATTTCCTATGTGTGGTGGAGCTTGTCAAAACTCTTCTGTTTTCTCCGTGATTTGATATGGCCAAAGCTGGTATCCCTGTGTGCTGGGAGAAGGAAGAGTGAACACACTTTTACATACAGAGCCAGATCCGCTAGCCCTCATGCCAGTTGGGCATAACTAAAATACAATGCTTTCAAAGAGGAATAAGAGTTTATAAAGTTTGTGGTGGTTTTTTTTTTGTTTGGTTTGGTTTTTTGTTTGGTTTTGGTTGTTTTTTGTAGTGTGGTCTTTCCAGTATAAAGAATGGAGCCCAAGAAAGTAACCAGGCAATCAGAGGGGCACAATTTGTAGGAAAGAAGAAAAAAGTTCATTGCACTTCCATGTAAACATGGTGTTGATAACAGGTCCGTCAACTTGTTCCAACTGGACTTCTATCAAAAGTGTCCTTTTTTGCGGTCTGTGCTAGTCCTATTACCCAGTTTTAGGTGTCCCTTCTATGTTGTGGTAAGGTGGTCTGAGTTACTGGACAGCATTGCTACATGCCAGCAGTTTTGCACCTGCAAATATTTTTCAAGCAAGCTGTGGACCTCCAGGCCACACACGAAGCAGCACCTGAGCTGGCATCATCATCCAGTGCCTCTGAGCAGAAATCTCCTCTTGTGCTTTACGCTCTGGAGCACTTCTGTGCCCGGTAGAAAAAGCCATGCTTTGCTAGGCCCACGGAGACCCAGCCGGGCCCGGTGTGAATAGGTAAGCAGCCGGCCGCCTGATGCCTGAGACTATAGGGCAGTGGTGTAGAATAGCTGCCAGTGCAATGCCTGGAGCAAGCGTCCGTTCATGCGAGTCTGAAGTTTCCCCTGCTCTTACCTCCAGGCCTCGCCTCAGCTGGTTACTTCCAGTTTTCCAAATTCTCAATAACATCAGTGTAAATTGCTTTGTATGGGGAAACGCAGCATGTGGAAGTCAATTCCCTAAGATTCCTCAGGCAAATTAAGATCGAGCTAAGAACTGAGCTCAAATACTTGAGTCCTAGGCTGTAATGGCTGGTCTGTAACCTCAGGAACAGTCTGTAGGTCTTGCAGGTAGAGAACACGCTGCTTGGTTTACTTGTATATACATGCACATTCTTTGTTCCTTTTGGTTTGATTCTTTCATCTTACATATACCATGCAACCCAGGGAAAAGCAATGGCAAAAGTAGACAGTAAGCAGGTGTAAGGTACGTGCTGCTTTACTTGAATGCCTGCTAAACCCACTTGCAACACTAATGTAAGTTGCAACGAAATGGAAGAGAAAGCTTCAACCAAAGCCCCTAAAGGACATGCCTGATGCCACACAGGGAAGTAACCATACTGACCTCAGCAGCACTACTGGGAAATCTAATGTTAAGTTTGTGTCCAAGCAGTGTAGCAGCCTGGTGTGTTGCTGAACACTGCCTGAAATCACTCCTTGAATGAGATATTCTAACTTTTTGGTACTTGGCAGCTTTGAGATGCAAGATAGCAACTTTATCATTGATGGTAGAGAGAATTTTTCTCCCCATTAAGAGAGGAGATGCTCCCCCACTTCTGCTCACTGATATGGTATGTACATGTATGTATATACTCACTGCCTACAGCTTTGAGAGGAAGGGTCACCAGCTGTATTGAGCATGAGCCAGCTCAGAAGAAGTCAGTCCTTCCCACAAAAGCTTCTGCAGGTTGTACATTCATCCCTGAGCTGTTGGTAGAAAGCCTGTTGCTTCTTCAGTTTTCCACCATTCTTAAGGTGGGATGGAAAAATTGCCCTGTGGCAAATTTTTCCCCTCTGTAGTTCTCATTTTCTGTGGCCTCCTGGGCTGTTGTTCTGTGTAGCTGGTTTATGACCAGTGAAGTCTGTGTTTTAGAGAAGAGTTTTGTGGGCTGGAGTCCCACAGCCCTGTCTGTGGATATTTGGTGATCTCTGGTGTTCTAATGTTGTATAAGGCTCATTTTGCACGTACTCTTAACACCAGTGTGCGCTGCCTCTGTGCTGTGGCAAAAGCTTAGTGCAAGATAATCAGACGTATGGTCTTCCTGTTTTCTTGCTGGTAAGTCATATTAAAAAGACAGCTGATAAGTGCCCAAAGTACTTTTCCTATTAGTGCTTCTCAGCTCTGCATAAGTTGAATGCTAATGATACTTGTCCTGGGGCTTGACTGCCTCTTGTATGGCTCACTCATCACAGGCTGCTTTCAAAGCATTCTGGAGTAAAATGATCATTTGCAGCTTGTGATACAGCCACAGACGAAACGGATGGTATGATTATGGAGTTCTCTAATAGTTTGTAAAGTCTGAATTGTGGATAAAGATGACTAACTTTACCAGGCTGCTTCCCAAACCCTTGGCTACAGGTACGATGTGTGCGCCATGAGAGCTGCCCCTTCTCCTCCCCTCCACATCTCATGTTTAACACACGTGCTCTTTGCTGAGAGAAAGCAGGTGCAGACAGTGGATATTGCCGGTATGGATGTGTAGATGTATCAGTATTTAACCGTTGGAGCCTGCTCATGTGCAAAAAACCACAGGCTTTGAGTTAGTCTCCTAGGCTTCCTATGCAACGTGGGGAGAGGCTGGGACACACAGCCCTGTGAGAGGACAGCAACAGCAAGTTCCTGCTTGAGGAGTTCAGGGGCTCTCCTAAGCCCTTCAGCCCCCGTTCATGCAGAGCAGCCTGCCTCCACCTTACCGATAGAGCGTCTGGGGCCCAGAGAGGGAAAGGGACGCGTGAGACTGCTCACGCACCGCAGGAGGCAAAGTCAGGGCCTGCTCTAGCACAGCTCCTAACCAACTGCGGAATGCAATAGTTTTCTTAATTTTTAACAAGTTCAAGAAATTTTTACTGAAATAATTGTTGTATATACCCTGTTTCATGTCAGCAGCCCTGCTGAAGGAAAAGAAATATGCAGTGAGCAGTGTTGAGCCTGATATCAGAGTTTACTTACCAGGGTAAAGAGTCTGAAATATTGCATCTTCTCATACTGTAGTTAGCTTTCAAAAAAGAGAGGGCAAGATCTTCACAGATAAGTAAATTCTTATGTACTCCTAGAATCAGCATCTTTAGTGAATGTGCAGCAGCCCCTTGAACTTGAAGATGTGCCAGCAGGTCACTATCGCTTTTGAAGACTAAATCAGGGCATTCAGTGACTTTAAGAGGGAACCTAAGAACCTCAGCGTAGACACATCTGTATCTCAGACAACTGTTTTTAGGGTGGGAGATGTCACCCTCAGGAGATACATGTCTGTCTCTATTATCTACAGAAGCAATATATGCATGTATCTTATGCTGGACACGGTAAGTGAGCAAAGTTAGGTGGGATAAATCTGACCCTAATGTATTTTGATTTTGCATTGTTTCTTAACAGTTGGAGTACCGGTTTAAGAATTACCAGCAAGTGACATCCAGCTGTGATATTTACATGCCTTTCCTTCCCCTCTTCTTCCTTTGTTTTTCATCACTTTTGCTCTGTAGATTTCATGCTGATTTCATCGGTACTTCTGGCATTTAATTTCACTTTCTTACTGAAATTGCTGTTGTCTTGCTATTTGTGCCTTCCCGCCAGGCTTGTTAGGTGATGCTCCATAGTTCAGCATAGCTTAAACTATTTCCTTACTTTTAAACTCGCATCTGAATTCACGCCGGCTAAGCAGCACAAATCAGGTATATAATAAAGACTCACTGAAGTCAGTATCCCACTTTAGTACCTGCTTAGTTTTTTAGTTAGATCGGTGTGTTGAAGTATGGTCAGATAACAGCTGATGACAGAATTAGCGTGATTTAGGAAGTTTCTGTCCCTCACCTGGAAACAGCGGTTTATGTTCAGTCTTTTTCATTCATATTGTAATGGAGTAGAAACACACACACGCTCAGTGCTCACATCTCAGCTGAGARACAATGACTTTTAATCTAATTTGATCACTTAAATCACATTTTTAATAACTACTCTGTTTTGTGCTGGTTTTGTCAGAACTCCTCCTTTAGAAATGGAACCCTACTAACAATACTTTCTCTTAATCATAATAGAGTTTTTCCTTGTAGACCATCTGTTTCCACTACCATACTGCCTGCCAGCTTTTCCCTGGTCCTGCTAACTGCTCCTCCCTTGATGTATCATGTGCTTTTAAATAAGTTAGTTGTATCTTTCCTTCAGTCATCCAGCTTGAAGCATTCAGATACGTAAAATCAGATGGAGAATGATTTGGTTTGAAAGGGACCTTCAACCAAACATACAAAGGCTACTCTACACTCTACAGTCGAGTCTACAGTCAGCTGTATGCAGGCGTGCACTTGTTTTGCTGATGTTTTAAGCTGACTCAACATGAATGTGGCATTCTCCGTACAGCAGAGGTCTTTGGTCTTTCTTTCATTCAGTGTTGTTTTTCAATGAGCAGTTATACAGTCACCCAAGAGTTTACAAGAGGAGGACTCTGATCCTCATCTTTATAATCTTAGTTAGTCTTGTCTGGTTTGGTTCTTTGTGAGATGCATACCAGGAAGCTAACTAAACACCGTGCAATGCTATTGCTGCAGAGAATCACAGAGGTGACTATAGCCCAATTCTGTGAAGTATCTAAATATCGTACATGCTGAAACAGGAGCCAAATACCTTTGGGAATTTGTGGAATATTCTCAGTCCATCCCACTGCTTTTTTCTTCCTTGTTTTGTTTTGGATTTTTTGTTATTTCTTTTTCTGCTTTCTCTTCCTCAGCTCTCACATAAAACAGAGAATGCAGATTTTGTTTAGCACTTCTTTCTGTGCGTGCCGTATCTGTAGGATCAAGGATGTGGGAACCAAGTCTTATTCTGTTAGTCTTCAGAAGAAGAAGCAAGCCTATTGTGTGAAAAATAAATATACTTCTTGGTTAACCATGGATAGTCAGTGTCTGTAGACACTGGAGATGGATTTGAGCCAATATGTTGCTTCTGGGTAAACCTGAGCTTTCCTCAGAAAACTGAAGAAGCTCAGCTGCTTACGTTTTCTCAATGGGGACAGTTTCCTCAACTGTATCTCATGCTCTGGAGAGAGCCCCTTGGCCAATCCGTATGTGTTTGGATTCCTTTGCTCCATGACGGTCATCACAGGAAATACATTGAAGAGCTAAGATTGTTAGGGGAAAAGGGGAATTACAGGTGTAAGAACACACATCAGTGATGTTTGTATGCCTCACTCTCATCTGTGGTGCATGTGCTATTATTTACAACTACACAGACTTTTTCTTATCACTGCCATTAAATACTTGCAGTCATACCTATTTTAATGAACGTTTGGAGTGGGAGCTATGTAAAACAGAATCGCAAATAAAGCAGCAGGTTCCAGGCAGCGGAGCAATAAGCAGAACCAGTAAGCCTGGATTCAACTTTCAGTCCTTTATCTGCTAACTCTCTTGCCTCCACCCAAGAATTATTCTAACTCCTCAGCATGTGTTTTCGCCTGCCAAAGAAAACCGTGCACGCTCTCCACATGCTTGTGGCTGTCTCGTTCACATGTGCTGACAGACCTGCTAGCTAGTGCCAAGCATCGAATACCCCTATTCTGCTGGCTTTTCCCCACAGTAGAGGCACCATGTTGAGTCCTTCTCCTGTTCAGGCACTAGGTTTTGGAAAATTCGTAGGAATTTCTGCCTTTTGTTTAGCATTGGTTGAAATTGGCCAGTGGATTAAAAAAAAAAAAAAAAAAAAAAATTAAAGGAAGACAGAAGAATAATGCAAAGGTCTTTTTTTGAAAATGTCACCTTCTCTGAACTTCCGAAAAGGGAATCCTTGGGATTTATTTCTTCTGTTTTTTTCCCCCATAGCTGATTTCTAATAAATGCATTTGTTTAAAACAATAATTACACTTGTAAGAATTGTAACCTTCAAGAGGTCCTATGACGGAGTTTAACAAATTTGACAAATTTTAATTTGCAGTTATGGTGTTAACCCCTATGGCTTCCAGGAAGAAAAAAAAATAGAGAAGGTAGGAAGAGGTCATTCCAGAATCTTTGCAAAAGAAATCCATGGATTTTTTTTTCAATGAGGATATTTTTTTCTCCCTTCAAAGAGAGTTATAATAGCCTCTGGAATAGGTACTTTTCCACTTCATCTCTCAGATGAAGAACTGTCACACTTTCTAACCACGCCACTGGTGAGGTACATGGCCTTGCTTCACACTGGTTACTATAATCTGACAATTTTGGGCCACATCCTGTTCCACAAAGTGTTACAGAATTTCTTAAAACTGATCACAGCACTTGATCCTCATCTGCTCTACGAAATGAAACTTGGTGCTCATGCAGCTGTACCCTTAAACAGATACAGACTGAGAAGAAGCATTTTCCTTTCAGTTGGCTTTTATATTTCCTTAGCCATTTGCTCAGTRAGCCCGTAACAGCAGGAGAGTCACCGTGCAAATGAAGGATTAAATGAGAGGGGCAAGGAAAAAAGAGCTCAGCTCACAGGGGCCTGCAGCAAACACCCACTCTTGAAAATGTTCCACTCCTAACTTTCTAAAAGAGAGTCCTTGGGGTTTATTCGTTCGCTGGGTTTTTCCCCCTCATAATGACTATGAGTATGAAAGCATATGTTAGACAAATGCATCAGTCTGTATTATTCACCTGAGCTCACTGCAGTGAGTGATGCAATGTGGGAGACAAGAGGGGATGGGAAAATTCCCTCCCTCCCCCCTCAAGTTAGCATTCATTTTATTCTTTGCAATTTCAGAGATCAGGCCGTGACTGTTAAATGCTGTTTCACTTTTCCTTTGCRAACTACTTTTATCTCTCACTAAGGGCTGCAGAAACCCCCCACCGTGTCTAAGACAGCARTAAATTAAGAGCTCCCTCCCATGGCTACCATATTTCTTGCACTTAATTCAGCTGATTTCAGCATGGTCATGGGCCACTATATCCCTCCCCCATGGTTCAGCATGGCCCCATGTGCAGCACTCCAGCCAGTCTAGCGAAGCGTGCCAGACCTGGTGAATGCCCTCACTCTCTCTCATACAGAAAACCAGCCCAAATTAGCCACATGTCCCAGTGGCCAGTAAGGCTACCTGCTTGTGCCAGGTCTAGTTTCAGATTATCAGTTTGSTCTCTGTGCACTAGCTTATTTACTGACATAGGGCACTGTTTTTGTCCATCCCCTATACTACCTTCTTTGGGATAAACAATTATTTTCCCCGTTTTCTACACAGAATGCAAAGGAGGCTACTGGTATCGTAGTATCAAAGGCATACATGGGAATAGGTGACCTAATCTCTGCTTGATGGGGCACTTCATACTTCAGAGCTAAGCAGGTATTGATGCAGCCCCAAATTAAATGGGACCAGAGTCAGCTGATTGTTGCTAGTTAAAAAATTCGGGGACTGTCCTGCCAATTTATCCCAGTCCTTACCTTGCTCCAGCTCTTCTCTTTGTTGGTCCACCTGTGAGCTATTTTGCCTCCTGTCACCATATGCAACCAGCAGATTCATTGTAAGTAATGACACTGCTCTTGCATAGCGCTTCTCTCCTGAGGTTCTCAAAAGGTTGTAAGAGTATTGGAAAGTATAATCAGCTCTCCTATCACAAAAGAGAAAACAAGTCTGGCAAAATTGAGAAGTAGTGCTGTAGCAGTGCACTGTTCCTCAAATTGGCGGTGGAGAGGGCGTTGTAGCTCTTGGGCACCACTTGTCTTTGCTGAATTCCTGCACTCTGTCAGGGGATAGAGCTCTGTTGTTCAATTAGATGTAAAATAAACTGTATGGCATTAGGAAATAGCTACTGTGAAATAAGTAGGAGCTGGCCTCTCGCCTTGAGTTAGCAGTAACATTTTTCAGTTGCAATTTGCTATAGTTAGTAATGTTTAGGTAAGATTTGTATGTATGTTTTATTGTTTGGCAGTGAAGCCCACCGGGGGTGTGCAGATTTGGTGCTCCTTGCAGAACGGCAGGAGTTCTCTCATGGGGACCTGGAGCTGGGAAGTTTGCAAACTCTTTGGCTCTGTCTCCAAATTTGTGCCTCGATCCTTCCATCAGAGACTCGGCTGAGCCTCACAATTGTGATTTGTTCTTCAGCCCTGAAGCACACTCCCGCTCCCACCTGATCTCTCCATTCTTCTATGCCCTGTGACTAAATAGATCTCATTCCTGTGTTTTTTCTTTGTGAGGGAACACAGCTCTCATCATTGCAAATCAACTTGACAGCTCATCAGCTGGATCAGAGTCCAAAGCTCTGCCTAATTTCTCTAGGCTCTTGTGTGTCCATTTGCTTCTCCTCTGGGTGGGGTGAGACAGGTGGGTCATGGAGGCTGCTCCCCCTTCCTTCAGACCTAGGGGCTTGTAATGTAGGTAGCTTGTGCAGGGAATATGGGCCATGTTACAATGCCACTGTGCCATTCTGCTACAAGGTCTCACCACCTCGGTGTATGGCAGGTAAGTACAAAGAAAAGGGAGGGAACGTAGAGCTTTCAGGGAACATTGTAAAGGGGAAGTGGCTGAAGGTAGCTGCGATCTAGTCCAGGTAAGTCATAGTCTTCAGTGGCTTATCTACTCACTTATTACCTATTCTCTGGTGATTTAAGCTTTACCTTAGGGGAAGAAAAGGTTGAAAGGTGTGCCATGTGAACCCAGGGCCTTAAACCTGGGAGAACTAGCTAGCCTGAGGAACCAGGGGAAAAGAGAGATTGCAAAGAGAAGAAAGTCGCAGGCAAGTGTTAAGCCTCCTCTCCCTGGGCAGAAGTGTTGGAGGGAGGACAGAAGAGGAGGGAATTTTCAAGCATTTATAGGGTTGGTTGCCTTGGGGAAATGCAGCCTCATGAAATGGATTTCAAGGGCAACCTGAGCTGGCTTATTTTGTTGTGAGAAAGAAACTGAATGTCGTTGGCCATGCTGTGAACACCCCTCATTCTTCCCAGTCACAGACTGGAGAGACTGATCTTGGACCTGCCCTGGCCTGCCGATACTTCACTGCCAGGTTAGAAGGAGGTGCCTTTTCCCAGCAGCCTTTGTCATGCAGGAGGTCAGGCTAGGTGGTCTGCTGGTCCTTTCTGGCCCAAAAACTGCTGAAAACCATTTCCCCTCAGCAGAGCTTGCCTTGCAGCAATTCAGTTTCAGCTGACTTTGGGCATGACCTTGCTTAGGCATCTTCATAGTAGGGGGAAGGAGGATTGAGTTCAAACAGGTGAGAATCGGGTTTTGTGCCTTCATGATCCTGATGGCTGTTGTGCCTTGGAGGCTCCCTGCGCTCTGGTTGCTCTGTGTGGGTAGCTCTAGCTGGAGCCCAGCAAGGCTGGAAACTGGTGAGGCAGAACGGAGGTGGTTAAAAATCAGAGATACGTGCCATGCTCTCAGAAAGGGAGAGAAATGACTGTCAGGGCTGGTTTTTCAAGACCTTAATCTCATGTGACAATGCCTGGATATGAAACTCCCTCTTTTTAGCAGCTGTCTGTTGAGGAGCATCTACTTTTGAGTTTTATTTTCTAGGCTGTGTGTTAAGTCTGTTTACAGGCACAGTTGTGCAGTACAGAGAGACCTGTTCTCTTTTGCTTCTTACAACAGCAGGGCAGAATTGCAAGACTTTCCACAAGCTTGGGCTTGATAAGCTGCCAATACCTACTGAAGTGTAGTTCATTCCTGCTTGAAATTGGGCTGGACTGTACACCAGCACCAACACCAGCTTTGCCTGCCTGCGCTGCCATGGTCCCGCCGCCAGCAGCTGAACTCCCCAGCGCAGACGAGGTCTAAGTAACACACTGCAGAGCCGCAGGATCTGTCTGCACATCAGACCCTGCAGCGCTGGGAACTCTGAGCGGCAGAAAGGGGTTCTCTGGGCTGCTTCTAAGGGTTGTGCAAAATGGGACTAAGGAAAACCCAACAGTGTATTTGGTTTCATTGTGTGGAGTCTGTTTCCCAAGGGCAAGTTTTTTAGGGGTGAGCACACTGAAGGGGTTACAAATCGCTGCACTTGAATGATTCTAATTTCCAGGCCAGAGCATGGGCAACTAATTTGATTTGGACAGAATAATAAAAATAATACAGTATTTTCCTTGATCAGCTACATCATGATCTGATTTCTGAATGAACTGGATGACCTATACTGTCTTTCTAGATACTTCTAAAGCCCCTTTTACCATAGACTTGACCTGCTTCAGAGGAATTTTTTCTCATTCCCCTCAATATGACAATACGAGATCAGGCCTGCTTGGTGCAGTGTGAACAAGTGAACACATGAATAGCACTTACACGAAGTGGACAAAGGGTTGCATGTGTTTTGTCACATCTTGTATGTGATGTGTGGTATTGTCCCTATTTTACCTGACCACTAAAGGAATTGGAAAGAAAAAAAAGACGCTCAGCTGAAGCAGAGCAGGGCAGAAAAACGTAATTCTCCATATCTTCCACCTTCTGTGCTGTAATTGTTAAACAGTGACCCTTCCCCACACCATCTGGGTTAAATGATTGGGTTCAAACTAATAACCTGTCTATCCAAAGTTACCCATTCTCATACATCTTGGCACCTCAAAATCCTGATCGGGATCAAGAGGACTTCTTGGCTGGTAATTTTTGCAAGTTCAGAAACAAGAAATATTGGCTTGTGAAAGTGTTTAAGCACATCTAGACCTTGATTTGGATTAAGCTGAGGGAGCTTTCCAGAAGCCTGCTATAGTCTATGTGATGAAAGAGTAAATAATATTCCCTACCAGAAGTATGAAATGGTGAGGTAAATGAACCTCCTGACTTTGTGAGGATCACTTGGGACATTTCTAAAGGCCGCCTGTCTTTGTTCCCTGTGTTTCATCCCTGGGGATTCAGCTTGTGTGCAGAGATGACACCTCTCTGCCCTTCCAAATGGGGTTGCACAGCAGGTTCTTTCCAGGGCAGGTTTTGTTTTTCCTTCCTGTCTGGCAGTGGCTTCAATTAAGAGATTCCACACCAAGTCATCACAGTTGTTCTTTATGCAAAGGAAGAGGCTCATTTTTTCAGAAAGCACTACAAAAGTATTCTGAAAATCTGGGTTTGTGTTGTGTACTACTGATTTCCTCTTGTAACCTTTTGCATGCTGCTTATATTGRCTATGCCTGCCCAGTGAGGATATCGTTACTTTCTTCCTCTTCTTTATTTAAAATGTATGCTCCTAAGAGATTCGGGTATATGATAACCAACTTTTCCAATCCTGAACTCCTAGAAGCTGAAGGCCCCCAAAACATGAGGCTAGATTAAAAAAATCACAGCACTTTTTTTATCAAAGGAGGGATTTGCTTTTCTGTGCTGAAAATTTGGAATATTTAGGGATATGGTCATGTAATATTGTCAAGATGTTCCTCAAGATGTTGAGGGAAATATTTATTTCTCCTAGAAGGTAAAATACAACCAAAACCCCCTCTTAACTTCCATGAAGGAGCGTGTGCTCACCTCCTGAGTGAGTAGGGAGGCAAAGTTAGGAAAGGTAACTGTCCTCATTTTACCGGGAATTCTGGCAATGTTGAATGTCAGGTGACAAGTCCCTTGGGCGCTGCTCTAAAATAATGCTGGTTTTATGGTTTCCCTGTTTCTTCAGTTGGGCATATGGTTCCAAATAATGAAAAAAATGAGACGAGTGTTAGCCCGGCATGTGAAACCACACTTATATCTTCTCTTGCTGCTTGTGCCTCTGACTCACTTTGAAGTGACGCGCTGAGCATAGGTCTCATCCTTAAAAACAACTGGGTGGCTTGAAATGTATAAAGGCACCCCAGAGCAAAAATGTGCTCACGTGGCAAAAGCTGGCCAGGCTTCACGGTTTTTTCTTTCATCTTAGAGTATTCTGTTTGAGCTCAGGCTTCTCTGGGGCCGTTGGCAAGTAAGTGCGTGCTTGTACACACCGCTAGCTTAGCAGGGTGCCTCGGTGCTGGCTGGTTTTGCCTGCGCTTGTACTGCTGCAGAGTGGCAATTCCAGGAGGCACAGAAAGCTTGCTGCGGTTTTTCTGCTTTCTTTAAAAGCCTGGACTCCAGAGAGGCTTTGATCAAGGTGAGCTTTCCTTCCTGCCCCTGCCTGCATAGCTGTTTCCCACACAGTTGGCAGACAGGGAGCGAGGTGCCTCTCCAGGCCTGCCAGGTTGTAAGCTGACCCAGTGGGTGACAGCAGAGTCCCAAATGCTGTCAAAACTGTGCTCCGACCCCACCTGAAACTGGCTGTTTCTGTTTTCCCTGATAATAAACAGCGTGGTAGTTGGTGGGTGCGGTCCTGGGGCCATTTTTACCAGAGGGTGCAAACCTTGCCAGTGAATTTTGGGATCCTATTCTGAGAATGTGAAAGGCTGTCAGCTTATGTAAAGTCTTATGCAAGAAATTATTCTAGGGAGAATTCAAAGCTGATTTTTCCTCCCACCTGTGGCTATCCATTACATTTTGCCTACGTGTTCTTTCCATGCCTTTTTTATTCTTTAGTGAACTTAATACATAAGCTACTGAGCACATTAGTAATGCTTGATCGCAGCCCCTAGCCCCTGTGCTTCAGTGCCGTAGCTCTGTTACGACAGAAGCGGGAATGTCCTTGGCCTCTTACTCAGCTGCTCTGTGAGCAGGAAACAACACCTCATTAATATCTTTTACTGACCATGATTGCTAGGTGTTGCTTTGTGGAATGAGAGAAGGAAGAGGCTCTTTTATGGTGTTTGGCCTATCTCCTGGATATTTATAGGTCTACCCTGCCTATAAATAAACTCATAACAGGAATTGTCTCAGTGCAAGTTATTGATGGACCTAGTATTGTGCCAGCGCGGCCTCTACTCTGAGCCGTTGCAGGCTTGAGTGAATGAATGCGGTCCTTGGGCCTGCTGCACCACCGATATGGGATGCTGGGTGCTTTGGGGGCATTGGGAGTGGGCAGCTTAGGGGGAGCGGTGCTTCCACCCCATGAAGCGGGGGACCCCCATGGGAGCACACTGTCAGGGCCTTGGGTGCACCAGGGAGCACCTTATAGCAGATATAGGAGCACAAGAGACACCCATTACTGCTGACTTCTGAGCCTGCTTTCACTTAAATCAGGAGCAGCTTGATACTGATATGAACTAGTAGGACCTGTGCTCTACGAGTTCTCGCCTGTCTCATGTGCCATACATTAGGTTACATTGATCAAGCACAGTGATGGAAATTTCTGTCTTTCATGGTATGTTTTTATCTCTGTGGAGAAACTGAATGGTGCGGTACTGTAACAGTAAAGCAGAGAAGTATAGATAGCAGCTTTTGTGTACGAGGATAGTACATAGTCTAATTTACGTTTACTCTCCTGCATACTTCAAATCTCTGCAGGATGGATTTCATTGAATAATGAGTTTCTTTCATTGATTCATCTGTTTAGAAGGACCTTCCTTCTGGGGTGATTAGTGACAGGACACTGTATGCTGCTTCATCCTGCACTTTACTCTGAAAGAACTGCTGATGTTTCTGTACAAATTGTGCACAAATATTGTACCGCTGCTGGGGAAAGGCAGCTGCCTCTGGGTTCAGTATGTCCTAATGGTCAGAAGTGATCTGCACTTTAATTTTTCAATTTAGCATTAAAGCATTAGTCCYGATATATTCTGAAAGAAAGGGACCTTCGCTCAAGTTCCTACAATACTGTTTCTGCTTGCTTCTTAGAGATCTCCTGTGTGGCTATTTGCCAGAGTTCTGCGTAATAGGTATCGAAGCAAAGGTGGCTAATAGGTAGAGAACACAAGTGGAAAACAATTCACACGTGCAAGCATTTCTTCTGGAAAATTGAACGTAAGAATTGTGCTTATCTGATGTAGAAATGGAAGACTGCAGTATGACTTGCATAATGTATACAGTTGAGGCTGAGAAAATTCAACCCAAAATTTCAATTTTGGATTCTCGGAGAGAACGGAAAATGATCTACGGATAAGGCATTGCTGATCCACAGTTATTTGATAAATAATATTAATGATAACAGTTATGCTTAATACAATAATTTAGTTCAGCAGCTTTTTCACAAATGATTCTCAAATTAGGATGAAGGAAACTTCATCAGATTAAATAATTTTCTACCAGTCACTCAATAGGATCTACAAGGGACTGATTTTAAGTCACCTCAATTTTAAATCAACAAGCTTATAATTGTCTTTTAATTCGGTGACTTGAATTACATTTTGTTGTACTTGTATTTTCCCAAATCAAGAGTTGAGGCAGTAACTATAAAATACTGTTATTTGATTGTTGTAATCAAATAAAAATCTTTACACAAAATGGTTTTTTTTTTAGCTAATAAGGATATTCTGTAGCTGTGTATACTTAAGCCATTATATAAAAATATTATTTTGCATTTTAATATTCCCATTGTAGTAGATTTAGGAAAAGGTGAATGAAACATTTCATATTTTTGGCATAATTAACTTTCTACTTACCATTTGTATCAAGTTAATTTTGGAAGGAGACTGGAACACAAATTCATACATTGAAAACCAACATTCTAAATCATTTCTAATATGACTTAATAGGTTTTCCACACTGAACAAGTTTTGAAATCTTCAGTAAAAGTTGCACTCCACAGAATTCTGGATAACAGCAGTGAATATGCCAATATAGAAACTCTGTAGGTGCTGACATTTGAATGAATAGAAACTTTCTTAATTCAGGAAATGGTTTGTTGTACTTTATAAATAAAGTGGGATATGATAATTTAGTTAAAGGTATTTCACCCCATTCTTTCTATAAAAAGATGTAACTTGTTTAACTACCTAGAAAAGCTCACTGATTCAATAAATGACAGTTTTCAATTGCTTAATTTATAGTATTGTAGTTAATTATTAACATTTGTTGTTTTAAGTTCATTTGAGATATAAAAAAGGTTCATTTTTTAAAGTATAATAATATAATCAGAGAAAGACTTGACTAAAATGAAAACCTCTATTCTAATACTTTGAATAATTGATTTTTCTCTACCTTGTTTACTTATAACAAATTGAAGTTTCAAAAAAGATAAAGCTACCTCATTAAATATAAAGATTGCTGAAATCAAAGAAAATAACAAGTAGTCAGCAGTGATTACAGCAAATTGCTGTGGGTGGTTTGGAGTAAGAGCTCAGGTTTCTAATGGCCATAGAAATCTAGTTTTCCCTTGTGTTGAAACTAATTTAAGAGGTTTATTTATTGCCTGCCTATACTTTGAATTACCAGAATGTATTTAAACTCTGTGCAGGAGATGGGTGTTTAACTGGTGTTGGATGTAAGCCTGTTCTGGATGGGGACTTCACATGGCAGTAGGTTCTCTCCCTCCCCACGTGGCCTAGAGCGTATTTGCGGCATGGGGCAGTACCAATGGGATGCGCATTGCTGGTGGCAAATCCACCTCTGCTTACTTTCTTGCAAGCAGTTGTCCTGTGAAGTTCAAAGTTATGCTTCGTGTATGTCGAGTCAGTTAGATATGTAAACTTCTTAAAAACTGGAGAACTGTAACTCATAACTCTGATTTTTAAAAAAATGTATTTAAGAAGTTAGTCTATATTCTGCTCTATTTTTGGCATTGGGAGGTTGAATTGGCAGGCAGAAGTTTTGGGATATTGCTTTGTTTGCTTCATTTTATTCTTTCCCCTGCTGTTTCTAATGTTGTCACTCTTTGCAGCTTTGATCAAAGAAAGCTTTGAAACCTTTCTTCTTCAGCTCTTAAGAAACTATAACTTTAGATCAACTAACTTCATATAAATGTAGAGCCCAACTCCCTCCTGTTTAAAGAAAATCAGCCCTTCTCAGTGTGGAAACATGTACCTCTTCAATGAGGAATCCAAACCAGAGAATTAGCAGGTTTGGTTCATCCAAAAGGATTCTGTGAAGTAACTTTGTAAAACAATGTAAATACAAACATGGGTTTTAAAAAACTATTTCATGTATGTTTAACAGAAATGAAACGAGGCTTTCTTTGCCTGCTCTTATTAATGTAGACTTAGTGGAAATGTGAAGCTACATTGTGAAAAGACAGGAGATAAACAGAAGGACAAAACTGGAAATAAACATATTGACTGAGCCCATCTCAGGCTGACTGAAGTGCAGAAAGTAAGCAAACAGATTCACTAATGGATCCATTTTACTGCCTTAGCTCTAGTAATTTATCCTGAATCAGGCTCTGCTATTTTACCAGTTGCCTTCATTTTATCCCTTGCAGCAAAATAATGTGCATCTAACAGCTATGACAGTGATATGATCCAAACATGTTTGTCCGTCTTTATGGTTTGTTACAAGATGATAGCATTTGTACTTTCTTTGCTTTCTTCTTTCCTTCTCCAAATTATGGTCAATTGGCCTCACTCTCTACTGTTTTCTTCTACTGTTAATGCTTAAGGTTGGAGTGATATGACAAACTGGACAAAAACACAGAAAGTTTCTACAGGATAAAAAGAAAACTTGAATATATGTGTGGAGTATTTGGTTGTACATCTTTTGCCTTTATTATTCTAATCGTGAACTCCTATTTTAATAGAATTATCATTGCATAGCGTACGCTGATCATTGACATGCTATATGAATTCACTATTTTATCTTAATCTTGGGCTCAGCAAGATCATTGGGTCAGGATGCTGTCAGATTATGTAAATTACCTTTAAAGTAAAAGATTGAATACTGGCAGAAATATTCAAGCTAGGTCATGTATTAAGTTCCTTCTTTTCCATGTTGTTCCTAATGTTGTGAAGAATTTATATCTGAAGATTGTTTACACTTTTTGTCTAGCAATTAATCACCTCATGGACAAGGAATTACAAGGCATTTTGGCAAGTCCTTCTAAATGTTTGATTTGTTGGCTGCTATCCAAGGTAGAGTCAACTGATCACTCCTGATTCCAAAGGAGATGGCATTGGTGATGTAAGCTTGAACATGGCTTGCATCTTTTCTTATATACAATTTGCATCAACATAGATGATCCTTTAATTGCATTGAACATCTTGTTTCTGTCTGTGGTTTCATCAATTATTCAGAGATATTGGCCTCATGTAAGTGTAACAACCACTTCAGTTGATAGCTTTAGGAAGGATATTTTTGGCCTAAGGAATAATTTTCTTTGTCATCACAATAAGACCCAGGAACTTTAGTCTCGCACCACGAACCATTGTGGCAGATAATAAACAAATATTTAACAGAAAAACACTCCGTGAAGGACAAGCCTACAACCTAAGTAGATAAACTGAAAGGTCTATACCAAACAGGTACCCAAAGCCATGTTCGAAGGAAGAGCCCTCAGTATGACAATGAAGTTGTCACTATGCCAAATGATTTCATGATATGCTGTAGGTCCACCTAATCACATAAACATTTATTTATATACGTTACAGACATTACATATGTTTCATATGAGATTTTTAGAGAAGGACGATAAGTCCTCTATGTGTCTATTTAGATATACAATATTAATAGCTCATTGTAATAGCACCAACTAGATTGTTTACAGGCTGGAAGGCCTCCTAGCCCCTTTCTCCTTCACTCTGCCTGTCAGATACATAGGCAGGTGGTGAAATGTTTTCTTTTCAGGGAAATTCTGTTACAAAAGCTTCTGTGGACAATGCTGACCTGAGCAAGAGTTCATTGGACTTCCCCTGTGTTTCCTTCTGTGTGCCTTTACTGCTCACATGCACAGAGAAGGGAATAGGGAAATAGGAAAGTAACTCTGAATCTACTAATACAGAATTGAAACTGAGAAGAACTCAAAGACGTTCTTGGAGAAGGCAAAGCTCAGCTAAACAATCTGTTTTGCACAGCAAAAGAACTGGGGGTTCTCAGTTACATTCATAAAACTTCTCTCCCAGCTGACATTGATTTAAAGATTAAATTAGTACGTTCATCTACATGACAGCTAAAAGAGAGTACATACTCATGTTGGTAAGGATGGGAAGTGTTAAGCTAAAAAGGGGAAGTGTCATTATTAAGAATTAAATCCAATAAGATGAAAATTTAGAATAAGTACCAAAAGTATGATTAATAATCAAATGTCTAAAAATGCATAGTAGTATAGAGTGCAAGGGAAATGTTATCCTTTTTTTACAGCTGAAATACCAACAGATACAACCCACTGAAAGGCTACCTACTGAATGTCTTGCAGGGCTGGGGATGTGTTGTGGGTTAGCCCCAGCAGGCAGCTCCACCCCACCCAGCTGCTCGCTACCCTCCCAGTGGGATGGGGGAGAGAATTGGAAGGGCAAAATTGGGTAAGCTTGTGGGTTGACATAAAGACAGTGTAATAGGTAAAACAAAAGTTCCATGTGCAAGCAAAGCAAAATAAGGAATTCATTTCCTACTTCGCATTGGCAGGCAGGTGTCCATTGCTTTCCACCTGCTGGGAAAGCAGGGCTTTATCATGCGTAATGTTTCCTTGGGAAGACAAATGGCATAACTCTGAACATTCCCCCTTCCTCCTTCTTCCCCCAGCTTTTACTGCTAAGCACAATGTTACTTGGTGTGGGATATCCCTTTGGTCAGCTGGGGTCAGCTGTCCCAGTTGTGTCCCCTCCCAGCGTCTTGTGCACCCCCAGCCTGCTTGCTGGCAGGGCCGGGTGAGAAACAGAAAAGGCCTTGACTCTGTGTAAGCACTGCTCAGCAACAGCTAAAACATCCCTGTGTTATCAACACTGGTTTGGTCACAAATCCCAAACATAGCACCATACAAGCTATTACACAGAAAATCAACAGCCAAAACCAGTAGAGGATAAAATATCCCTTGCCTTTTGAAAGTACAGAGGACTGAGAATTATGGCCTGTAGCGTTAGAAGTGGCTGGAATTGTTACACGAGACTAAAAAAATTCTTGATACGAGTCTATGAACAAGGGAACTCCTGAGGACCTGCCTCCATTTGCCTAATTTTCTCTTTCTTTTTCTTTCTCTACATAATCATGTGCTTTCTTTGTTTGGCTTTTTTTTTTGTTTTGTTAATGTTGGTCTATGGTATAATGAGTCTATATTGCATGTTTCATTAGGCTTATTTCCAGCTGTGCTGCCACTGGCCATGTTGTATAGCTGTGAATAATTAGTATCCGAAGTCTCCACTGGCACGTGTGAGAAGCGTGAGAAAAGGATCCCAAGAAGCCGGTGTAGAAGCGGGATATCRCCTCTAATGTTTTACTCGTCGGATTTGTGCTCATGACCCTTTGGTATCAGAGAAGGCAGAGGTTTTGAAGGAAGTGGTAATATCTTTYGTTAGACCAGTTGAAATATTCAGAATATGGAAAGAACATCAGGGTCATAGAGGCTTAACTGAAGGAGGAGTGGAGTTAACCTACCTTCAGCCTCTCAGGGACAGAAATGAAAAACACAAACATATTCAAATTAGAGGTGGTCCTCTATGGAGTCCCTTCCTTTCCACATGCTTTCTAGTTTTGTTGCAAGGAGTTTTTATCTGGAAATGGTTTCTCCTTTTCTATCTGTCAATAGCTACTTCATGAACATGCAGTCATAAGGTGTTTTTGTAAGGCCTTCTGAAGGTCCAAGGCTGCCTGTGCATGAGTCCAAGGGAGCATGGTTTGCACACCAAGAGGCAAAACAAAGCGTCAACTGATGGATAGGATTAATATCCTGAATTTTAAAATTCTGATTGTTGCCTTTCTGAAAGGACTCGTCTACTCCAACGCCTCAGTGTGTCAGTTACACCATCRTCGTCTCCCAGGACCAAAACTTGAAGTGATGGAGTTAATTGCTGGCAAGAGTGCTGGTAGATGTGTGTAGCCTGTAAGTCAGGCCAAACAGTATTTAATTTAACATTATTTACTGGATGTATTGAGCGGAAAGACAGACAGTTTTGGTTTCCTCAGTTTAAACTCAGTGACTATATCTATGCTAATAAATTAAACAGCCCCAGAGGTTGTTCCCAGATGCTGAGTATGATTTTGTTTATAATGCTCAGCTATTGTCACTGACCTGTTTTGGCCTCAGCCAAATAACACTCTCCCAGACATTTCACATGCACAGCTTGAAAGTTAACAAGGACCAAAATGTTTTGGGCTATAAGAGAGTTGGGCTATAAGAGTAGGTGAAAAAGGGCCAGTCTGTACTAGAGAACAAGTATTGGGCGCATTTACCTTCCCGGTATATAGATATTAGGTATCYAGTGAATAACATACTTTTGTCAGCAGTCCACGGTAAAACGGTTGTGCAGCTGTCACTTGTCATGAATTAACCAGAGCTGAATCTAATGTGGACTTGGAAAAGGGTATTTTTGGCCATTATATTTGGTTCTGACAAGAACATTTGGTGGATCCCAATGTTATTTTCTTTTCAGAACAGGTCATCTTTTCCATCATGTAGTTTGCGTATCATCATCATCATCTGTATGAAGATGAAATAATTATGTTAGTGGAGTTTTGATTTGGTTTCCTATAACATAATAGTTCTCCACCTGGAAGCTGATCAGGCTCGTTGCCTTGTTTCATACTGGAGAACACTGCAGGTACATGAGAACGGTAGTGGAGAAATGGGAGTCTCTGTAAAATTTTGAAAAGAACCTAACCCTTACACTTCTGAAATGCCATCATAATTCCCGAAAAGAGTTCTACATCAGCTGCTCCCACTCCTCTAGTCAGCGGCTCAGTGTGGGGCCACCTCCTTGAACTACATCTCCCATGACACACCCGCACCCTTGGCCGTCCCCTCCCTGCAGGCGTGGGGTGTCTGGTGCCTCCGGGCAGTCACCTGCCTCTGCTGATTCATGTGTGATGATACCTGCTAGGAAACCTGTTTTCAAGCAGTCAGACATTTTTCTGCATAGTATTTTGGTCAAAATCCTGTCTTTCCAATCTTTCCAGCCCTTTGTGGTTCCTAAAGAGAAGACAGCCAGCCCAAGTTAATGGCTTTAACTCTTCACTCGGCTCTGAAAATGCTCTGCAGCACAGGAGAAATTCTGCTACCCGCAGCTGATAGGCAGGGAAACTGGGGCATGTTGTCTAATCCACGGTGAATAGCACAGCTTGGGAACACAGTCCAGGTTGTGTGCCCCCCTGCCAAGTATGCTAGAATAGGTGACTTAGAGGTGAAAGGCTGCAGCTGTGAGACGGCCAGTCCTCCTTGTTTAGCAGCGATTAACATTCCTGAAAAGCCTGCCCAGGCTTATGTCAGGTAGTCATGATTTACTGCGTTAGGGTCTTTATATAAGGCTTTACATGCCAGCTGTAGCAAGCTCAGATGCCTTCAACCCTGAATTTTAATTTGTATTCTTTTTAAGTCTGTCCTTGATTTAAAYAAGGAATATTCCTAAATGTTTTTACAGGAATAACATGGAGATATGTAATTTCTTCTGGAAGAGGTGAACTACTGTAAAACCTCACAAGGGCATTGAACAGATTTGTTTAAAAAGAGAAAATCGAACCCAGAACTGAACTTTCTAATTCAATTCCTTCCTGTGCTGGCACAATAGAGCAGTAGCTGCTACTGTATCACCCAAGCTTCCCTGCCTGCAGTGGTTTTGCTTTCCTGCCTCCAGTAACGAGGTACCTCCCCTTCTAACGCAGCAAAGCTAAATTTAGCCCCTGCAGAGTGCACATTTCCTATATTTAGTGTTGTGAAAGTCAGACTTCAGCAAGGAACTGGCTAAACTATGAAGTGTTCTGCAGTCTACGAGACAGAAATAGAAACATAGCAAAGTGCCTCCTTGGGTTTTCCCCCTCTGGCCAGGCAGCAATGACAATGAAGGGGCCAGTGCAGGGCCATGCTTTTTTTAAAAATATATATCATGGCAGTTATCATGGGATTTCTGAACGTGAGCAGACAGAGAGCTGCGGAGCCCAGTGCCGCTGGGAGGATGCAGAGCATAGCTGCTGGCTTTGTGACGGAGGGTGGCTGCTAGCAGCTCACCCAGCCCTGGCAGCCTGGTGGGGATGCAGTGGTGGTGGCTCTGTCAGGCTGATGCAGCATCCCCAGGTGCCAGGTGCGCTGCAGGGGTGATTTAGGCTGCGTTTTACTCCTCTGCCCGACAGTTGTGTATCTTCATATGTATGATATATGCAGAAATATGCATGTGCTCATATATACAGAAAGGGCCCAATTCTTATTTACCCAAAGCTTGCCTAGTATCAGCTTGGCAAGATTTGTAAGGCAATATAATACCGTTTGTTAAACCAGGTGATGTATTTGGGAGAGAAATGGGAAATTTGGGGCCACTCTCCTTTGGGTCTTGCATCAGAGCAGGTGATGCAGGCCACAGGTACAGCAGTGGGGGTGGAAATATGTTGTGGCTTTTACTCACGTGGCACCTGACCGGATGGATGAGTGGGGTGGTCACGGCAGCACCCCAATGGCAGTGCACACGCCCTCTGCGCAACTCTGCTCCGGCCCCCAGGCCCCCGAGCATGGTGAGCAGCGCTAGAGGGCTCGCAGGCTGGGACTTACTGCGTCTGAAAGCAAACTCTAATTCAAATTGTAAGATGTGCTGGCATTGAACCCCTTTTGTACTACTGGCGGAGGTTAACAGAGTTAATATAAATGGGTATTCAGTGATCACTTCAGACTGCCTCTTGGGTACTGCAAGCCATGTGATTTAATTCCTGTGTGAATCAGAAAGCATCTTTTGGACAAACATCAGATCAATTTGGTCAAGCAAATCACTGTTGTTTTTTTCATTCAAGTCTGCAGAGTCTGCACCTTAAACAAGATTGGATTAAAATTTGATCAAAAAGGCTGGTACATTACAGAGACAAGCCTCCRTCAGGGTATTCTAAGAGCCTTGTGGGAGCCTGTTTGCAGAAGAAATGTAAATGCTCTAGAAAGAGAAGTATATAGGGCTAGAAGACTCCTGAAATGATCCCCTGCTATCATAGCCATCAGGCCATACAATGGTAAAATTTTCCTAAACTGATCTTGTTATTTCCTAAAAATAGCCATGTTTTTTTGTTCCCTGTACTCCTCCTGGGAGGCTCTTCCAGAACAGCACAGGTAGAACCATTTTCTAATTTCCAGCCTAATTTTATTGTGGCTCATTTATTCCCATTTGTTCTCGTGCCATTTGTTCTTCATTAGCTCTTCTTCCTCCCCGATGTATCTCCTCTATAAATATACCTGGGATAATCATATTTTCTGCCAGCCTTCACTTGGCTGGGCTAAACAAGCAGAGCTCTTCAAATTGCAGATTCTAAAATAGGCTATCAAGCTTCAGGACTGTTGCCACAAGGCATAAATACTTCCTTTCTTTCCTTCTTTTACCCCTTTGTCCCTTAGAGAACATTGCACAAGTGGGGTTACTATGGCATGGGGAAAATTTGCCATTATCTCTTATTATGAAGTGTGGCATCAGAGTAGTTTTCTGAGACAGAGCATTGCACTGAGATGCAAATCGCCAGGTACTGGTCTAGATGGGCCATTTGCCCTTTCTAACACCCTGATTTCTAATTTTTTAATTCAGAATAGCTTAGTTGCTATAGAGAAAATCATTGTTATAAGCCAAGGAGCATGACCTCAGAAAAGGATTGAAAACAAAGCAGCAAGAGCAGAGAAAAAAAGAGCAGAGCCTTCAAAACCTCTCAAATTTTCCTAAATTTTCTGTGAGATGCAGGAGCATATTAAAAGCATTCAGGACAGCATTCACATACTAGTTGCTTCTCACATACGTGCTGGTCCTTGGAAAGGGGAAAATGTTTCTAGCCTTGTGACAGTATCCCAGACTGGAGTGAGTCCTCTGTTCCTTTTGCCTCCGTCTCCTGGCTGAGTTTCCATGCGTGTAATGAGTTGCCATTGATGGCTTTTGACCACTCCTTTCAGCTGGGTGCCAGCAGCATGGAGCTGGCAGGCAGTGAAAACTGCATCTGTAGGAATGAGAAGAGGGAAGCATCTCTGAAGAGCAAGGCTGAGTCCGTGCAGCGCTGAGTCCATGCAGCAAAGCAGAGCTCGTGGCTGAGAACAAACAGATAGTCAGTCAGTAACCACTGCTGTCTATGGAATCACGAAACCCGAACTGTCCTGAGGCGGGAGGTTTGCTGCACGCTGCGGCCACGAATGACAGGCACAAAGACAATCCCACACTGCTCAAGTTCTGATTTAACTTGTCTGTTACCCATAAAGCACAAACTGACTTGAGTATTCATTTACACAAGCATTAAGTGTATCTGCAAAAGTATATCTATCTTGACATCCTTTGGCCCCAGGTTCAGGGCAATGCTTTGATAAAAAAGGGGAGTGAAAGGGCATTATTTTAGCTGGAGGCCAAAAGCTACTAGAAAGGAATGGAAAGAGAAGGGGATTCCATGCTGAAGGTAATGAGAGAATTTGAAGTATTTAAATGAAGTGAATGCTTCACTGCGCTTAGAGTTAATGCTGAATTTCACTGGTCTGGGAAAAAAAGCTGAAATGTTGCTGCTCAGATTTGTGTTAATAATTTTTTTACATGCTACTAAATAACCCAACTCACTTTGTCATGGGAACAGAATAGTAATGATCCAAACAGTGTCCTGAAGACACCAGGAAAAGACTCAGAACAAAGAAAGCCGGCTCTGTGCGATGTGACAAGACAGCGTGTGAATGATTTAATATTATCTCACTGGTAGATCCAAGAGCCAAAGGAAATGGAGGCCCTGTTGGGCAAACAGTGCCCAAGAGCTAGAGTCACAGCTCCAGTAACTCGTAGTCTGAACAAATACAATGGAGAAACAAGGGAGGATGTGGCATTGAATGGGAGGTGAGAAGTGATAGCAGCGTGGTACGATGTGGGAGCATGTGCCGCTCCAGCAAGCATTAATGGCTCACAAGCAACCTTACCCCCTCCTCCCAATCAATCTGCACTTAAAGGTGATGGAAATTAAGTGCAATACAGCTGCTTCTGTAGCAGACAGTCTAGCAGCAGAGTGATTGCAGGCAGCTTCCTACAGCCTGGCTGTGTGGCAATTGCCAAGGTGATGTCTAAAAGCTCAGCTCCCAGGGCCTGTATAGCCCTGTCAGTGCATTGCCTTGCCTCAGTGGCAGGGCCCAGGCGCAGCCTCGGCTGGAGCCGGGCTGCCTGGCGCTGGGGCACCTTCAGAGCGGTGCCATCTGCCCGGGGCYGGCTGGGAGCTCCCTGTGGCACAGAGCAGAGGTGCTCAGGGAGATCTGGCTGGGATGCAGCCACCTAGACAGTAACGCAGCTTGGCCTTTGCCTGGGCCTTAAGCCTTTGCTGTTTCTCTGTATCACGTGGCACTAAAGCCGTGGCGAAAACCAGCTCTGCTCAGGTCTGTTGCCAAATTCCCAGTGACTCTAATGAGGCCAGGATTTCAGCCTGGCAAGCTATTCAGTAGTGCCATCCTCACAGCCGTAGCCCAATTAGCCAAGAGATGCAAAACCCTTTGTGATTTTCCCCTTCATGTTCCTAGTTCACCTGCTAACTAGCTACTGAGTACCAGTTGCCCTTTTTCTGTCTCTCAGGTACTTATTTCTGTTGCCAAAACGTCTCCCTCCCTGGCAGGCAACATGAGGGAGGATGGCACCCCTCTCTCCTTCCCCAGATGGTCACTGCTGTCTCCTCCTCAGCCACCAACTGCTGAATGTGAAAAGATTCATGACATGAGTGTTGACATAGTGAGAGGCTGAGAAATTCCCTGGCTTGTAGTACTGTCCTCAGCCCAACCTTCCTCTTCATCTATATTTTCGTTTGCTGCTCAGGGTGGAGGAGTGCAGCCGTGAGTCATCCTGGGGGCTGATGACTCATATTTTCAGGCAGAGCCGTCAGCGTGGTGAGGGTTTCTTGAGGCTCTGCCCAAGCTTTCATGCCCGGAAGCTCAGCAGAGGGAGGAGACTCTCTCTATAGGGGGTATGCGCGCGGGTTTTCCTCACTGCGATTTCTAGCCCCCAGTTGTCTTTTCTCTCTATTTCATTGTTTCCTCCCTTGCCAGTAGCTTTTCCCTCCCCCACGATCCACCTCTGTGCTTTCCAGTTCCAGACTGAATCTGCCTGTTTTCCATATATGCTAAGATTTTCCTCTAACATCCCGTAYTCTTCTGCTGCTCGGAGACAGCCTACTAGTATTTACTGTCTATATGAGATGCCACTCCGTCATGGCTTGAACAGCCTGTGTCGCTGTGCTTTAGGTTGTGCTAAGAAATACCACGTTCTTTTGAGCGCTCAGTTGCTGAAGTGTACATGTTGCTGTATGTCATCCCTCACAGCTGGTATCAGCATGGGTTAAACGGGCTGCTTTCCAACTGTGCATCTGTGGTTCTTAAAATACCCATCCAGTCCCCAATTGAGGTTTGCATATCATCCATGGTGACTGGCTGAAGCAGCTGCTAGGCCCAAGCATTACTTGTCTCCTTCTCTTGTTTGAGATTCACCTTCGCATCAGACTACATCAGTATCAAGAAGCAGCACGTGGGAGATCTCAGGGAGCAATGGCAGCTAGGAGGTTGTCCACAGCTGAGGGGGTCTGCTCCGAAAGGAGGTGATGAGAGACAATCTTGAGATGGTTGGTGAGAAGTTGCAGGAAGAATTCTGCTTGAAGTGTAAGCCAGTGGTGATATTGGAAGGGGATCTGAATGAGAAGGGCATATGAAAGATGCGGTATGATGGGGAAACTGGAAAAGAGGACAGTGTTGGAAGGCAGTGAAAAAGTAATCAAAGTAACCCTTCCCAACTCCTTTCAACCGAGGAATATTGTGACATTCAAAGGCACAAAAACATAAACACACAAAAAAAGAACTTATTTTTATCGTAGAGTGCATGACTGATGTGTTGGCAATGTTTTGTTGTCACTTTGCATGGCTCTTAATTGAGGTTACCTAGAAACAGTAARGGACAAAAATGTTTCACCATGACTGAGTTCATAGGAAATGCAAAAAGTATCATGGAGAAGAATGGAAAGCCAGATTATGTTTTCCTCAGTCTTTTCGGTTTCTCCTTTATTTGCAGACTTTTTAAGTAAAACACACACAGGGAAGTGATGCAAACAGGTCACGGTTTAGTTCAGTCATATTTTTTGTCCAATTTCTTTCCTTTTGCCAAATTGAAAAGAAAGAGAAAGGAGAGAGGGAAGCGAAAAATAATTMAGTTTGGGGCTCCCAATTGGAAAAAAAAAAGTTAAATTTAAAAATTTTTAATCTTACTACTAATTTTCTTCGTAATTTTCATTTTATGAAAAGAAGAAAGCCAAAGTTTCTGTGTTTGTTGGAGAAGCAAACAAAACCAATGTGAATTGAAACTTTAAACCACTCTGTGCTTGACAGAATGAACAAATGGCTCCTGCTCTCTGCATACGTCTTTGCTTCAGTAGATCTAAACATGCAGGATACATTAAAAAAAAAACATCATAACTACACCATTTACCAAACTGCAGTGCATCTCACATCTTGTGTGATAGGTTAAAAAACTTGTGTTTCAGCTCAGCCAGCTCATGCATGGATAATAAATAAATGAGCTGCTAGCAGGCTCTCAAGGAAGTGAGGCCATTCTGCGTCTTTTTCTAATCATGAAGTTTAAAAAAATTAGTATCAGGCCAGGAAGCACATATACATAGAAGTTCTCAGATCAAAGTGTCCCCAGAAAAAAAGATTTGCTGGAATAAAGTAGCTTCCAAAAAACTCTGGATAGTTGCAGTGTTAGTGGAGCCAAGCCCCCTGGAAGCTGCCAGCCGTGTTGTGTGTCTTTTGGCACCTCTGCAACATATGTAAATAGCTGGAGACCTTTCTACAGCCAGGAACAAGTGAGATGAGAAAAGGCTCTGTTTCTAAATTTGAAAAGAAAGCTGTAAACAACAGGCATGCTGATTGTACGTATGCCAGGGGACTTCAGGAGTCTGCCCTTTGGTCCTCTCTGCAGGCAAGGTCAACTTCCCTTCTGTTTTTTTGTAAACACAGACAGTGCATGAGTGCAGTCTGGGACTGCTCTTTCCTTAGGACCAAATCCCAAAGCGGGAAGAGGAAATTTATCCCGGTGCGATCAGAAGCCCCACACTCACACCTTTGCTTTAATAAGGCGTTGCTTACCAATTGTCCAGAGTGGCTGCCTTAACAATATGTGGTCCTGCTGTGCAGTTCCTCTACTTAATCTAGCCTTTGAAGAGGTCAGGCAGGATTATTTTTAGGGGAAATCAGAGCAATAAATAAAGATCTTAGGCTGTGGGTAAGTTAAGTAAATGGCAATTCACTACAAAATGAGTGGTGAAAGAATCCRCATCCTACCCCTGTCCAGGACCACCATGTATTTGGCATCTGGCCACAGGAATTTGTACCATATATTAGATGTCTTTGCTGTTCCCTAGTCCTATTCAAATGCCAGCCATATTTCCAACTTCCATGAACTCTGCACACTCCACACAGTGGGCCGTAGATTCTGTTGATGGTACAGTTTTAACCACTTCTGATCCRGTCAGGAGAGAGGAATGTGGTCTACTCAGAGAAGCAAAGCCATATGTTAAGCTATCTTTTCCCAGATTTCCATTATTTAAAGAGTCGAGGTCTCATTTTAAAGTGTTTTAGTTTGTTCTTCACTGAAAATTTTGCTACATTATTTTGCAGATGTGTTTGTATAATTTTGTAGAATCATAGAATCATTCAGGTTGGAAAAGGCCCTAAGCACCACATCTACACATTCATGTATCCGAAGAGAAACATAATCCAACAAGATAACTGAGGACTTTTCTGGCCACAGTGTTATGTCAATGGCATTTTAGTTCCTTGAGAAAAAAGGGAGCACAACTGAAGGCAGTGGCTACCTAGGTGGTATTGTGCGTCAGTGAAAACTGGAGCTGAGTAGGCAGCTGCACGTGGTGCATTTCACACCTCACCAGCTCATAACCACTAGAAAGCTTGTCAATTATTCCTTCCTGCAGGCAAGGTTGTGAACTCCAGAGAAAACATAAACCAATGCCTAATCCTGCAAATTGCTCAAGGTACTTCAGTTTATTAAGCCTTTTAGCCGCTTTTTGCATGCTTTTCTAGTTCACTGAAGTGACCCTTCAAAGTTTTCAGCACTTTACAGGGGAGCTCTGGCTACAGGCACTCTTTGTTAGCTTTTTTTACTAATATGTTTCAAATACTATTCTTTAGTCATTGTTTCATCGATTTTCTACTTCTGTCTTTGTAAAGCTAAGTAGCAGATGATCAATTTTTATACCCTTTTTTTCTTTTTGGGTCTAGACTTGACGTAGGAGAGAAGGGTTAGTTCTGTGGGCCACCAGAATGTTCGTGGTGACACTTTCTGTTCTGCTATTTGAGAGGATGCTCCTTCCCCCATCTCGCCAGTCACATTTATCCAACTGCTTTTTCCAGAAACCACAGCCCATTTATCACAAATGGTCCAGGAGTATTCAACCGTATGTGCAAAGCATGTTTTCCTCAAGAGATGTCCCGTCTGTTATAGGTTTTGCTTTTTCTTATCTTTTCCACGGCTTTCTTGGAAATGTCATAACACTGTTCATTGATTGCACCTGTCACCAGAATAAACTCAGCTTTATTAGTAGTATGTAATAATGTGTAATAACATAAACGGCAGAGTCTGGACACTACAAATGAGATCAGTTTCTCTGTTTCACAAGGGAGCACTGTTCTTCCTGTTTTATAGACAGAGAACAGGGCCTTGAAGAGACTAACAAGGAAACCATGGCAAAACCCAGTTTGTTTTCTGAATCCTTTTTTGTTATCCTAATCAGAGGACAATCCTGCCTTGCTGGCATTCCTCTGGTGCCGTGAATTACAACGTGCTTAATTACCAAGTAGYGGTGTTCTTCCATGCAAGAATATTGTGTTCCCAAGTCTTCATCACTTCACGACACAAGAAATAACTGCAGATGAAAGAGCTGTTATTTTAGAACAGCTGTTCAAATGCACATAAACACCCTGCTGAAATTGCTCTGGCTATTTTGCATATGATTTACATTAGTAAGAGGCCTTAATAACCGTTTCTAGTATGAAATTTCAGCTCGTACTTACAGCAAATGCAGGTACAAGTTGCAGTTGATTAGAGTGGTGCCAGAACGCTGTTCTGCTGAGTTATGTGCTGAGAGTGGAGGTGGCTGGGGGAAAGCTGCCTCAGGGACACGTAATGGAGGACACTTCTTCTCACCTGTTGCATAATGTTTTTTATCCATTTCATCCCCAAAGTTCCTACTTCTAATAGATTCCTAATGTCCTCTGTGCTGGGCATTAGGATGGCTTCAATTACATTCCTGGTGAAGAGTTTCTGTATTAGCATAGCTGGTGCCTTGGCTTTTTTTTCATTACCATAACAAGGAAAGTATCAGGGCAGTGGGGAGACAAAGCTGTTCCCTGAGTGCGGGGCTAGGCTAAAAGCTCATTGTGGCGTGATGGAAACATATCTGAGGTCTGGAAAAAGAGAGGGCTGCCATCGACATGACACTGCTGCTCTTTTTAAAGGAGGATACTTTCTTTTTCTTCTCACATAATGAGTCGCTAAGTGACTGATGTGAAAATACAGACATATATCAAAATGAGATTTAGCTGCATTTTGGACTTTTAATACAACTGCAGGGAAAAGTGTATGGGATGATGTGTTACCGGTAGACGTGGATATGTGCATACACATGTTGATCAGATCTTGAGTGGGTATAAATTTGCTCAGTGTGTTGACCTTTGTGGAGGTACATCAGTTAGCAGTAGAGGATGGTTTTGCCAGAGGTTCTTAGGTTTCTAACATAAAACGCTCAATTAAGTATATGTTTGATATCTGCTGTTTGCTCCAYGTTATCTTTTGTTTCTAAAGCAATTTAATTTCCTAGGTCTAGTAGTGCAAGGCAGAGCATTTTGCTATCAGCAGTAGAAATCTAAAAATCTCCTTAGTAGTGTTACTGTAGCAGCACAGCTCTACAGTTGTCAACCTGCATCATAGGTACAGGGTGAGAATTTAAAAATGTCTCATTTGCTAATGGTGGTTTGTTTTTTGTCTTTTCTCCCCCCACCCCGCCCACCCCCCCCACCCCAAGCTGGAAGGTTTTGGTGATGATTTCCTGAACAAATAACTGCAGGTTGAAGACTGACCTCAACTTGCAGGGAATATGACGGCAATTTAAAGTGTTGTGGTTTTGCCCTGAGCGTCCTGTAAGACCAGGATGAAGCCATCTCCTGCTGCACTGGGGCTTCCCACTTGCGAAACAGAGGACAAGTGCCCTGCCTTGTCCCTGACAGGGCTGAGCGGATATACCTGTTCGGTGGTGATGAAGACCAGCAGAGATGCAGCCATGCAAGTAAATAGTGAGTGTTGTCAATATGTATAGGTTGTTTATATATTTACCTTATTAGTGTGTCCATGCCTCCTGTCACTTCCTTTATAAGTATTTATTGTGGGAGTTGGTCATTTTCCTTCCAATATGCCAATTCATGCTTTTTAGCTCTCAGTCATGGACCAGTCCCCACTGAAAAATGTGTTACCGTCTGTGCTGGGTGCTGGTGTCAGGGTTTTGGCAGCGGGGGCTGCAGGGAGGCCTCTGTCAGGAGCGGCCGGGACTGCCCCGAGCCGGACACAGCCAGTTCCAGCCGGCTCCAACAGCCCCACCGCAGGGCACGGCTGAGCCCCTCAGCCACGGGTGGGTGCCTCGGGGAAAGCCTGTGTAAGAAAGGGCAAAAAGCCGCCCTTCAGTGAGGAGTGAGGGAAAAAAGTGTGAGAAACAGCCCTGCGAGTCCCGAGGTGAGGGTGGGAGGAGGGGGGGGAGGCGCCCCAGCGGTCTGCAGGCCTCAGCACCGCACCCAGGGGGAAGGGGTTTCCATTGGGAAGGTTTTCTCCATGATCCTAAGAGGTTGCGTTTCGAGATGAAATGTTACAATCTAAAAGTGTAGACTGCCGCCAGGCTGTGTCTGGGGCTCATTCTTCCACCCCAAAACTGCTGTTAGCATCTTGAATTGAAGATTGTCCCAGTTTAGAAACTGGGAGTTTGTGAGGCTGAAGAGGGATATAAATGTAGGGGCTAATGAGTGGGAAACTGTATTTTATGTGTTTTTTGAGTAGTGACATGGCTGTGTAAGTGAATAGTCCCTTCTGATTGACGCAAAGTAATGAAATAATGGTCTTTGCCCATCTCTGTGGTTATGCTGCTTTTATTCTACTTGCAGACTGATAGGTAAGACTGTCTATTACACAGAATGAGAAAGACATATTTTCAGTTCGTTTTCTGAATGTGTAAGTCAGTTTGGGAGCCGAGGCCCTCAGGGGAAGGACAATCTAATGCCCTTCTTGCATCAGGACAGTACAGCCATCTAAACACAACTTCTGCGTTCTGGAACTTGCAGCTGTTGTTTTACCAGAGGTGCCAAAGTTTTTTCAGTGGTTTAAATGATGCTCAGTTTTTCTTAGGCTCCTGGCTTTCTGGAGAGACGCAGGCTTCTGAGCAATCTAGGTGGCTTCCTTCAAAAGTTGCCCTGGAGAGTTAGTCACTCGGAAAACTGCATTTCTCAGGGTGCTGTGCTTTTCCAAGCGGTAACAGGATTTGTGATAATGAGAGAAGTGCAGGGAAGTGGAGAGTGAGGGGAATTAGATTATCACCCTACGGGGTCAGGCTGTCTGGCTGGGAATGTGTCCAACGCAACAGAGGACCAGCAAGACACTGCAGACCTCTTCCTGATTGCAGTCTGAGCGTTTTATGGCATGTAAAATCCTTGTTCCTTCAGTGAAGTGGTTGCTGATGCTGAGACTCCACCCAGGTCCAGGTAGAGCCCACGGAGCAACTCCGTGGAGTCGCAAGATTTTGGAATGGGCATCCTACATTTTAGTAAGTCAAAAAAAGGAAAGCCAGAGTCACACCCAAAGGGTCTGCTTGGGCAGGCTGAGCATGATAAATGACAATGTGGCAGAATTGGGTAGAGGTTAGGAGAAACAAGCATTTTGTGGAGAGAGGAGAAGGGATATCATCTGGGTCAAAAGGAGAAGGTAATGGGAGGATAAATTTGAAGGATGGAGGACAAAGGTTTACCAGGCAAAGATTGTCAAAAAAGAATATGCTTGTGCAATTTTGTTTTGATGAGCTCTTACAGATTGGCACCAAGGTATCTATCTAGTTTAGTTTAGCAATCTAGATGAGCTCAACAGTTAATCTTCACCTAGCAATCAGCCACTGACACTGTGATACATTACAGAGAGAGCCCGTGTTTTAAAAAAAGAAAATGATTTATTGAGAGCAAAACATCACAAGCCTGTGTCAAGATAGAAGCGGAACAAAGAGATTGATACATTTGCAACTTCACATTCCCAGCAACCTGATTACAGAACCTGCCTCTTTTAAGTGAGGGATGTCACGTTTTTAAACACAATTAGATCCCTAAGGATGCAGAGAGGCACCTTATGGCATTCTCAAAAGTATCTACACATCCTACTTAAGGGCAATAAGTGAAATAACTTTCATTTCCTTACTTGCATTTTGGATGCTTAAAGTTTTTTTAAGAAGCTAATGCTGGAAGGTCAGATATGTCACAGCTTATGTTAATTTCCTGACTAATGTGTACCTATGGCCATGAGTATTGTTTAAACATTTCACCATATTTATAGCCATCCTACAGCATGCATGCCACAAGATTATTTTAAAATTGACTATATGTTTTTTTAAGGAATTTATAAAGATTATTTTCTCCCTGCTTTCCAGTTCTCATATAAAAGGCATAAACAATACAGGGTATTGTAATGGTGGGATGTAAATTGTTAATTGATCTGAATCTGGAATGACTTCTCCCATGGGCCCTATTGTGATTTCCTTTCTAAAGAATTATCCGTCTCTTCCAGAGAGATTTGATTTCCCAGTGATTGCTTAATCATGCTTCTTATTATAAATACTGCGTTAGACTAGGCATGGAAATGAAACCTCACCTTTAACAGAGGTGAGCAATCAAACAAACCAAGTACACGTTGCAGAATGCACAGATTGAAATACATATCAAATACAACAAAATTATTAACCAAACAGTTGGGTTTTTTCCTCATTGCTACTTCCTTTCCTTTTTCTATCTCCTTCCTTCTCCTCCTTTATATTTCCTCTTCTTTCTCTTTGCCTTCTCCCTCCCTGCTTTCCTTTCCTTTCTTTAGGCCTGCTTGACCTCAGGTGGAGAACTACATTTTTAGACCTCAATTCAGCACAGGACTTAAACACAAAACTTACACCTATTGCTAGGTCAAGGTGGTAGGTCTTAACCTCCCCTTAGACACGCAATTTAGTGAAAGGAAATGAAAAGAATATGGGTTACATCATTGTCACTAGAGGAAGAACCATCGCTTTTTGTAGGCAACCATCAGAATTTCAGGATGTTTTCTGTACGTAAGCACAAGATGAAATGCATTCTGTTACCAAAGGCAAGGAAGAAATCTAGTAAAAATCTCTGCTGACAATCTATAGTACAGGATCAAATAAGTAAGAACTACCATTGGTGCAACTATTGCAGATATTAGTGTGAGTTTAATGAAGAGAAAAATGAATGGTTTAGGGTGCTGGAAAAATACTCTTTTTAATTATTAATCTGCAGGCTAGTTTGGTTTGTCAGAGAAGAAAATCCATCTGTCTGAGTTTGCTAGCTGTGGTCCCATTTTTTCAGCAAATTTAAAACAAAATACGGTATCACCATGCTTGTTTAAAGGCTGTTCTTGCATTCCATGTGTTTTGTTCCGAGTTGATGATTTGAGGATTTTTCATTCTCCTGCCTCCAGCCAAGGTTTCTCATATTGCCAGTCTGGATCATACTTATGCATAGACATGCATATTTAAGTTCTAGTTCTGTTGAAGGTAAGTTGAAATGCTTATTGGTGTCCCTTTCTGGCAATGGTAAGGTGCCTAATGATGAATGCAAAAATATAAATCCTATTGGCTAGAAGGAATAAAATTTGGAAGATGTCCCTTAAGTTTGCAGGTTAGGTGTGGATGTTTTCCCGTGATTTATATGGTCCCCCAGTGCAAAACCATCTCATATGGAGCTATGCAACCTCCACCAAGTCTCCAGAGTGGATTACTATTATTATAGTAACAGCTAGGCTGTAAGAGCCTAACAGGGAACAAAATAAATGAAAAGGGCGGAATAGGTATATGAAGAGTTGTGGTGGCTGCTAAGTGGTCTGCAGCACTTGGTCACTAATAGCTGTGTACAGCTGTAACTCAAAAAGCAGCAAACAAGCTGCTGCCACAAGAAAATGCCAAGCTCACAAGTAGAATTTTGGTTTTCTTACTGGATGTATTTGGATGTTAGTTTGAACTATGTATTACCCTGTAGAATTAGCTCTCTCATCTGATCTTAAAAACAGTGTTCAGACTTAATAATTTCAGAGAGGAACAAAGGAAAATTTCCAGGAAACCAAGCAGGCCACTTACTTTCCTTGTGGGACACAGGGTGGTAGGTTCTGCAGGTAACTCTGGTTCATGAGCCTGCCTGCAGTGGGGAGACAAACCTCTGCAGCCACTTCTTGTGCTGGAGCTATGCCTGGCGTCACTTCGTCGTCCTCCATCCACAGAGTTGGTTCCAAGAGCACAGCAAGGCAGCCAGGTTAGCAGCCACTCTGGGAACTGCATTCCTGCTACAAAACCCTAGAGATTGTCCTTTCTAAGTTGCCAGAGGCACTAATAAAATCAATAGCTCTTGACATGCCAACAGGCTTGAAAGACTGTCCTGCTGGTGATATCTCCAGTGTCTGTCAAATTACTACTCGGTCCCCAGTGGTGAAGAAGAGTGGGAATTTGTGGTGAAGTGCGAGTCAGGCGCCAGTACGAGCCTGGGAGGAGGCAAATGAGCCTGAGAAAAAGATTTGTATTATAATTAATGCTATTGAATAGTGCTGGATAATACTTGTTCTTTCTGTGAAGTCACTGCGGTTGATGGCTTGAAAATGCAAATGCTCTCTGGCTAGCTGGCAAAAAGATGCAAATTAAGCCAGCTGCATTCCAGATAGGGCACAGCAGTACCTGCCTGTGTTACTGCTGCTTCAGTTCTTGGAGGAGAAACATGGGAAAACCGGGGGGGGGGCGGACAGAAATCTGAGTGAAGGCAGAGAATGGTAGGCACCAGGTGCTAAGCTCTGTGTGGAGGCTGTAGGCTTCCCCTTCCTGCCGCAGGGATGGTGCTCGCTGCTCTGACCAGCTTCCTCTCTAGTGGAGCACAGAGCTGGCACAGTCCATCCTTTCCCAGGGGAAGGCACCTACAAATAGATGAGGGGCAACAGCCAACCTAAGAACATGAGCTTGTTGAGAAGCTTGGAAACCTGTGATACACAAACAGTGCTCCTGTGCTTATTCCATTAAAACTTCCTGAAGGTATCTTTTGATCAGAATCATGTAAAATGGATCATAAGGAGGGATATGAAAGGTCTGAGAAGCAAAGAAGGTTGCTGAATGATATGGGTTGGATTTTACTTGTCGTTAAGTATTAGAAGACTTCAGTTTTTTAATCCACATTTCTGATGCAAATCAGTTACAGCAACAAGTTTTAACATTAGTTTCTCAGTAGAAGATCAGTCTGAATGGGGGATGTTGGTGGTAAGTCAACAGGCTGTAGGAACATTTGGGGCCTTCTTCCACCCTTGCTGCAAATTTTCACTTGGAAAGGTCTTGACTGTGGTGCATATGCTTTTATGCTTTTCCTGACTGCTGTTTTTGTAGCCTTACAGTACTGTAAGAGGAAAATCCTAGAAACAGCAGTTCACAGTAGTGGCTGTGGTTGACCTGCACCTTGCAGCACATTGTCAGTGCTTTGTTATCAGCTGCTTTTGTGTGCGTTCCCCTCTAGAATTCCAATATGTAATTCTCCGAAATTGATACCTACAGAAGACATTTTTTGCCATGCTTCTAGCTTTCCGTGGGCTGAGGTTTTCATAGCTGTTTGAGTGTTGTATGCAAAGTCTATGTTTCACTTCTGTCTTTTTTCCCTTGGCACTCTTATATTTGAGGCATGATGGGTACTGAAGTATGAAGTAAGAGACATGGTTGCTTTTCATTTCAGTTTTGTTATGCAGGGAGGTACAATTATGAAACTAAACTGGCTGCCTACACTTTGTATATTAGCCAAGATAGGGTAAGTCAGGACATTGTTAAAAGGTCCTAGATGTGATTGTTGGGGCAGGTAATTTTCAGGTGAAGATACCCACCTTCCCAAGGCCTGACACAACCTTTACTGACCTACGTTTGCTAGGTAGTAAGGCTGGTTCTCTGACTGGCTTCTTCAGCAGGTTTTGGCTGGGTGGAGGAGGGGTGTGAAGGAGCTGTTCTTCTATGGCAAGTGAATGTGGTGCTATTGTAGTTTGCAGATGGCTTGTAGGATGCGTTCTGAGTCCTGTGTGCATTGTAGTTTTGACAAACAGTATAAATATTTACAGATTGTGCTTCCTTCTAACTCCCCAAATGGACTTCTTCACAAGAGAGAGAACTGGATATTATGTGCTTCCCATGCAATCAGCAGGATATGAACTGGGTTTTGACCCTGTGATGATTGAGCCCGTCAGATTCAGAGGTTTATGGACAGCCATGACATGACCTTCATCTAAAGAGAGAGCTGTGGAGCTATGACTGTGTCACATAATGCGGGACTGCAGACTGCACTGAATGGTGCTGGTAGAAAGGGTTAATTTGCTGGTAAATGTGTGCTTGAGTTTGCAAAGCCAGCATTTGGGGAATGAAGGGAACATTATTTTTGTTTTTAGAGACTTCATATTTCATCTGGAGTTAATGAAAGGCAATAAACGTTGAATGAGGAAGTACCATATTTAGTGAATCTCTTCTCAGGGACAGAAATAATGGCTTCTGAGTTGATTAGAAATGTTGTATGTGTATTCTCAGTGGTTGTATTCTTATTGCCAAACGGTGGGGTTTACTACAGTTTCAGTATATAAATAAATAGGCAGGTGTGGCTGTGCAGCATTCAGTAGTTTGGTCAGGCTTCCCCTTAAGCTAGATGATGAGCACAAATGAGCAGGAAAAGTTTTGCTTGGGCAAATAACCCTTGGCCTTCTGAGCTTCCTGGGCAGCATCCTTACAATACCAACTTCTGCCCTCTGAGAGGAATTAGATTTAAATCATCAGCTGATTTCTACAGCCACCAAGCATCACATCAGATTGTACCAGCTTTTGGCCACTGTGAAACTGGACCAGATTTAGATTGGTCATGTGGACCTGAAACATTATCAGTCATATTACAACCCCCGTGAATCGCTTGTTGCCGCAGATAGGTTTACCCAGTTCTCTCCTCATCTTTGCAAGTGCTTTCCCTCAGTTTAATTTTAGTTTGTATACTAATAGTAGCTGTTACTAGTTTCTGTTTTATTTATTTTTCATGCCATCTTTTTTTTGTTTCTTCATCTCTACTATAGCTGCCTTTTTGTCATTATAAAATGATCAAGCAGGTTGACACTTTTACGATAAACTAGAAGATACAAGGGAAAAAATGAGTGCACAGGTACCACCAAAATTTTGACCCAAGGGTAATTTTGCTAACAGTTAGCAGTTTCCAGTTTCATGAGATCAGTTCTTAACCTGAAAATCATTCCGACCTATCAATTTATACAAAGATTTATTATGAATAGGGAACAAACTGGGTGACTATTCCCTTGTGTAACCACACACACCTACACACTTTTATAACTTATTTCTTCTTCCTTTTTTTAACCTATAACAATGAGAGAAAAGCCCAAGTGAGACTTATGGCTTGGCAGATATTTAGATCTATTTATGCTGAAAGGATTTGATGTTGTTATGATGTAAAAACAGTTCTTTGCTCCTGCGTCAGAAAGGGCCATATAAATCATCATCTTTTACCCAATTACTTCCCTAATTTTCTTCCTTGATGAAAGGATGTGACTGATTGTCATAAGCTAGTTAAATTTATTTCAGTGTGCTGAGAGAATGTAACAGGATGCATGGGCAAGTGACAAGGTTTAGTGGCTGACTATGCCATTAGCTATTTTTAATGACCTGCTTGGCCTGTAGCGGTACCTGAGGTAAGTGTAATTGCTTTTCCCCACAGCAGAAGGCTAGGGGCGGCTTCCCCTGGCAAGACCCTGTAGAGCAAGGTATTTTGAAAGTCCATGTGATTTTGAGAGGCCATGTGACTGCAACACAATTTTTCCAGACAGTGATTTTCTCAGTGTGATTAGGCTGAAGCTCACCCTCCTCAGCAAGCATTATGGGAAGGTGTTTTCACAAACTAGATTGCAGGTTTGGCTCCCAAAATGCGGGAGTGTCAAAATGTGGGAGTTCAACATGTAAAAATAAGAAAGTATCAGAAAGCTACACATTCTCTATCTTCATTATCAATACCTGTAGCTAGATAGCTTTCTTGGCCACCCAAGAAAGGAAGAAGAGAGGATCTCGGTGATATGTACTGCCAGGTGACTGACCTACTACTGTCTGGAAGATCCCTGCTGATGAAAAATCTGTACAAATACCTTCTCTGTTGGCTACTTTTTGCAATTGAAGTAAAAATCCTGCAAGGTTCAGAAAAGAAGGTAACAGATCAAAAGTAGGCCATAATTTCTGTATTCTAAGGATGTTGCTTTTCCTGTTCTCCTTTCTTTTTATTTTGAAGGAAAATGTTTCTGGTGGCAGCATGTGTGTGTTTGCATGCCGACACATATTTGTGAAAAGACTGCCTTGACATTGGCCCTGGTAACGCTCCCCTGTCTTTAAAACCTAAATCTGCAGTTCATCTATTCCACGTATTGCTTCATTTAAGAAAGTTATCTGAAACTGTTACCTTGTAAGGTGTCAGCTTTGTTTAGTAAAGCTACTCTGATCTGAAATAAGTAGGTAAACTGTTCTGTAGGTGATTGGATTAAGAGGAGGATACATGATAAGAAGAAAATTATTCTTTCTGTTGCTAGCTGCGTGATCTGTTCTGGCTGTTGATAACTAAACCAGATAGCTGTAATGTCACTGTCAACCAATCTGGTGATCTGCGAGGTCAGGTTCAGTTGTGAGCAAGATTTTGTCATTCAATGCTAATGAAACTGGCGAAATGTTAACAGTTTTCACCTGTATGGTGGGTTTCTTTTAAATTAATGTCATCTTGCTTATTTATTTTATTCAGGCCTGCGAAAATTAGAGAGTGCTGATTTATTCCTTCCGAAAGCCTCATGGGCTGGAAATGTGTAATGAGGTGAAGCAGTTGAGTTTATAGGAGTCTACACTAAGTTTACATATTATTTTCTACACACTTTAAAGTGTTATTCTTGCAACCTTTCAAGAAACAAGTATCATCAATGTTAAATGTTACATTTTGGAAATAAATCATCCTTGCAATTGAATATGATGACACCAAATGTGCTAAGCAAAACTATATGCTGGTTGTTTCTAAATGGACTGTGGTCGCCCCTTGCAGACCCAAGAGGAATTAGTCATGGATTGGACTAGACACAAGTAAATAAATGAAAGACAAGAATACGAAAAGGTAGTTCCTGTGTTGGAGAGCTTGTAGCATTCACATGTGAACAAATGCAAAAAGGTAGAGGCTCTGGTACAGTTTAGACACATAGGTCTATTAGGTTCTGCAGAATGAGAGCTGCTCTTTCCCAGAGCTTTGCATTGGGTGCTAGATGGGCTTGTAACTTAAATTTAAATTCAGGAGTTGTAGCCAACTTTCAAATCACCCATGTGCTGCCTTTCTCTAAATCCCAGACTTCCTGTAAACTAGAATAGAGTTAGCAGCAGTTTGACTGTTTGGTGTATCATTTGTCTTTGAAAGTGCAAGAGAGACCATCCATTGAAACAGCTGCAAGATATCATGTCACATAGCTTCTCTAAGAGATGCCCCACAGACAATCCAATGCCTGTCCTCCCCTTTTTGCCACTCCTTTTCTGGGAAATAATATACTGGATCAGTTAGATCCAATATCTCATGAGAAACTGGAGCACATTGCAAATTGATGAGTAATGAGATTTCTTTTTGTATAAACTCACCTTTAGTAGAGACAGGGAATAAATTTTAATTGCAGGCCAGAGCTTTATAATCCATTGGGAGGTATCAGGCTTTTCTTGAAGGATTTTTTTTTATCCCAGTAAAGATTTGTAACAGGTGACATTAGCTTTCATTTGGTCTACATTTGTCATAATTTCCTGATGTTTGTTGAAAATGACAAAAAAAAAAAAAAAAAAAAAAAGAAAGGAAGAAAAATTCCTTCTTTGGNAAAAAAAAAAAAAAAAAAAAAAAAAAGAAAGGAAGAAAAATTCCTTCTTTGGTGGCCAAAACCAAATGGGTGAGTTCTCCTCTGGAAGATCTGCCAGCCCATGGTGCACAGGATAACGGTGTATAGGTTTGTGGAATACATAATCTCTAAACAAGCGCTGTTCCTGGTTGTGTGAATACAGCACCAATGCAGCTCTATACTCTGTTCATAGCTACTATTATACATCTCCTTTTTTTGTGTGAATTAATGGACAATTATGCTTGAAAGATCTATAGCTGGGGGACAAGTGCCTCTTGGGGGATCAACATATGGCCTGCTGGCATTACTGTCAGCCTTGCCCAGGTGCTCTTTCTGAAAATTGGACAACATGCTCTGATAGTGTGTTAGAAGGCAACGTGTGAGAACCACCCTCAGGAATATGCCATGAGAAACAGGGATGGCGTTCATTGCATGTTGCCTTCACAGTCTTTTTGAAATAAATCCAGTATGCAAATAGAGGAAACGTGCCTTAGGGTAGGGTGAGCGGGATTCCTGTTGCAGTCGTGGCACTAACTCAGTGTGATCCTGGATAAATCCCTTCCCTCACTTAGATTCATTTTCAGGAGCCATAGAATCAGCCATTGAATAATATTTGCTTCTGTTATCATGAGCTGTTAATGGCTGGAAAATGCTTTGAGGTCTGTAGGCAAATGGCACCAGATTTATTGAATACAATGTGCTGCATAAAATGCTAGGCGTGTTTGAAAGGGATAGATGAAAAAGGGCTGATTATAGAGCCCTTTGAAGTCTGTGTTAAAGTTTTCACAGATTTCTATGGGCTCTGGATCAGATAATCAGTGTGGAGGGAGGGGTGGGAGAGAAAATCTTATGCAAGGTCATCATCTACTTGTTTTTAAACAAGGAAGCAAGCTGGTGAACTTGTGATTGATTGCCCTTTATACTGGTCCTCAGAAAAAAGGAAGGTGAGGGAAACATTATTGAGATCCCATTGATGTGCAGCCAGTTTTGGAATGGATCATGGAAACTCTCTGCATCAATGCTGTCTGAATTTCACTGTCTTGAATTTCTCTGTCTGCAAATGATGATCCACTGATGAACGCACTCATAAAAATGGAAAGAACACTCTATGCTGCAGCCCTGCTCGGCAAATCCTCTCACAAATAGACCCTCCAGCTACTCAGAGTCACGTTGCCTGGATTATTTCAAGAGTCAGGGCCCGGGTGAGGAATGTGACATCTTGGGCCATTTATGTAACCACCTAATCGTGTAACAGGTGAGAGGAAGCCCGTGTACAGTGTAAACAAATCCCTTTGCCATTTTTCCCTGCATTGTCAGGCTAATTCTGATGAAGAAAACATGCAAAGCTGAAGCCAGGGGATCAAGGCTTGGAGCCTGCTCGGATCTTCAAGAGGAAGTGCTTCAGTGAGGGCACTTTCCGGCGTGTTTCAGGTGAAGACTAAAATATTTCCCCCACCTCCTCTGTCTCATTCGTTAGTTCACTTCTGCGCCACCTTGGCTGGGTGCCAGAGATACTTGTGCTCTGAGGAGAGAGGGTGGTTGACTCTGCAGCGTGTGGCCTGGTGCCAGGAGCTGTGGTCTGCATGCAAATCATTATTTGGTCCCTGATCAAGTTACGGTGTCTTGGTTTCTTATCTGTGAGCGATGCATTATGGAAGAGGCTGTGTTCATTTGGTGCTTCCCGAAGGAGGAGCTGGGTGTCTTCATTTTCTCTGCTTACAGACTTCTCCTCACCTGGGAGCCAGTTAAGCACTGGCTGCAGACCCAGGAAAGGTGCCCCTGACTGCACTTAGTCCCTGGTGAGTGTGCACAGCAGCTGATAATCAACAGCTTTTCTCCTCCAATGAATTTGTGCAAAAGAAGAGCTCCTGCATCTACTTCCCATCATCAAAAAAGAACATTTATAATGGGCACCTCTTAATTGTTCAAGACCATCAATTTACTCAGCTGGTACACACCGTAGATTCTGGCATGTGTACATCTTTTGTAGCTTCCTCTCCATTTAAGTGCAGCATACTGTTTTACCTAGAAAACTCAACCTGATCTTTAAAAAAGAAAGACATTCTTCCAGGTTTACCAGGGCTCTACTGTAGTTATCATCAATAAGAATATTTAATAACTAGTTGCACTTTCTTGAGGGAAATACGTATGTGTGTGGAGAGGCATTGCTTGATGCCAGGTGAATAGTTTTTAGCCAAGTTTCATAAGTTGCTTGATTTTTTTTACGTGTGCTTTCTCTGGCAAGCACACAGTTAAAGGCAGCGTTGTACATATTTTATGGTACATAGTAAATATTTTATTAGCATTATTAGTCGGGTTAAAGGGAAGGAATAGAGAATTAATTGCTTAGGTTAAGCGGCTCTCAGAAGGCATATAACTCTTATAGCTAATATATTTGCCACATTTCCTAGTTGGTGACCAAATTGTCTTGTATCTGCTCAGCACTTTGCCACGCTGCTGGGCTGTTTCCCTCTGTGCATGTAGTATTTGTCATTAATGTGTCCATTAAATCAGCATCCTTTAACGGATCTTCATGTTGCTTGGGTTTTCCCTGTGCATGTCTTGTCTATCTGGGTGTTATTTTTATATTGGAGCAARATAAAGAACAAAAGAAGCAGCAGTGCTCTGATGCTGAGTCACAGTGAGCAGGAGGTCTTGCTCTGTGTGTGTGTGTGTCTGCGAGTGCATCCTCACACTGCCTCCCTAAGTCAAGCAAGAACTCATCTTACGTTCCGTACATGTATACATCAGAATCATAGCAACTCCCTTAAATTAACACAGCTTCATATTCTGTCCCCATGTGGACACCAATCTAAAGCCTGCTGAATTCCTGGGGAGTTGGTTTGTCAGCTGAGATAGTCTTTATTATCTAGGAGAGAGACAGGAGAAGGAGAGTATCAGAAGCAAGTAGATGTGTAGGAGGAGTTTCTCCCAGCTAGTCACAAGCAGGCAGTACTCCTGGAGGCTACACAGGACCAAGGCAGAGGGAGAGAGAGAGACAGAAGTCTTCTGGACCTCTTTAGCAGATCCGGAGGTGGATCATCTTTATGTAACACTTACTGAAAATGTCCATGAAAGTACAGAAATCTCAGAAGGAGAGATACTCCACTGAGAATCAGGGACAAACATAGAGAATTGTGAAAGTTTTCTCTTCTCTGGTCCTGTTTGAAACACTCCAAGTACAGGCCTTCAGCACTCAAGCACTCAAAACATCCAAGCTGTTTGCAGAATCTGTCCATATATTTTACTGCTAAGCAACTGAGATTTTCTTTTTTGCTTCCTTTAGTCTGTGCTAACCTGTCTTTACTGGAAACACAGTGGTGAGAGAGTGGAAACAATTTAACAGGATTTGCAAAAAAGGGAATGATGCGATGCTAAACCTGACTCATGGTAAACCCACTAAGCCCCATGGAAAGCCGTAGGAATGGCTTTGGGACCTTAGCTTTCGTGTTGAAAGATATGCCCATAATAGCTCAAAAATGAGGCAATTTCTACCTTACCGAGGATTTTCCATTGAGAATTCCTGTGCAAGGTCTGCCAGTGCCTGATGTGCTTAGCCTACTGTATGAAGGCTGCCTGGATCACCATTCTCTGTGCTATGCTTTTCATTCGCTCACTTCTGGACACAGTCCAGTGTCCCTGACGTCCCTCCATTGATTTCAACTTGCACTGGATTAAGCCCAGCAGTCGCTTAAGCATATTAATTTCATGGTTTGTGGGTTATGTTTTGGAGGTTATAAGGGTACTGACTGTTATAAATATCTTTATAGTTTGGCCTTATAAAAATGCAGTGCCTTTACCATGTTCTCATGCCTTTATTATTATCGTTATTGAGTTACCCCTTTTAACCACTCCATGGTTTAAAAGTGGAAAAACCTTCCATTACAAAAACATAGCAACCTCCTCCATAGAAGAATATGATTTAATGTCAAGTCATTAGCTGTGGAGCATTTTGACTTGGTTTGTGAGCATTCACCCTAATCCACTAGCCAATGCCAGTTCCAGCAGGTGGGTCTTAGTTCACACTACTCCACACCCAAAGTTTCTTTAAGCTCTGTGAAAAGCTGTGCTAACTAGAACAGTGACTATGCCCATATGTCACTAGCTATCTATGGAGGCAAGTTTTGAGAACACAGAGCTAAAAAGGGTTCACATTTTCTTGGCTACTGTATCAAGCAGCTTTATGTCAACATCTTCGAGTTACATCTAGCCTTGACCTTCAGTGTCTGGCTTGGGACTTTCCAGAGTGAGTTCTTTAAATGAACAGTACCAAGAGCTTGGAGCCCAGAGTCTGGTCTCTTTTGTATGGGCTACCACAGGAGATGCACATACAATTGCACTATGTTTTTAAAAAGCCAGTTCCACAAAGAAGTGGAAGTGCCCAGTTAGGTGCCTCGGCACTTCCTTTCAAACCCCACCCAGCAGCTGTTTCAGTCAGACATACCCAATTTCTGTATGTGTATGAATCTTCCAGGAAAATCCTGCCTAATTTATGCTGCTGGGCACAAACTCAGCTGCTCAGTTTCAATTGGCTCCAACCTTAAAACCCAACAGGGTTCTCAGGCATCTTTCACCTGCAGGACCCAATTTTGTAGGCATTTCCAGGGCTAATTGTCTGGTTCAGGCTGTGCACGAGACAGCAGTGGTTAAGCTTACCTAGGGTGTAGGTGAACCAGCTTAAGGTCCCTCCACTGCCTGATTTAGAGTAAGAATTTGCCTTCAGATTTTCCACTTGCTGGAAACTATTAGGCTGCCTTGTCTTCTGGCCTGCATTGCTTGTTTTGCTGAAGCCCCTCTCCTCTGCATGAAAAACTTAATATTTGTTAAAGCAAATTGCTTTTTACAGTTGAAAATGTGAGTTGATCAAGTTACTCTCTCCTTCTTTGGGGGGGTCAGTGCATGGTAACAGTGTATATGCTGTTGTGAGCTTGCACAAGAAGTTATTTTCTTCTGAGATGAGTAGAGGCAATAGGCAAAACAGTCCTAGGTCTCAGAGGAGGTTAAGGTGTGGTTAACCTCGCCCAGTATCATAACCATGGAAGTCTCTCTGGGTTGAACGGGGCAAAACCACGTACAGACACGCGCATGTGAAGTTTGCTACTTCCTGATAGCCCTCCCCACCTGGGAGACCTTTATTCCTTTATGGGAAGAGCCACATAGTTTGAGGGACTGTATATGAGTGTGTAAGAAACAGTTTTTCTTCCACCAAATCAGCACTAGTAAGAAACTGTAGTTAAGCAACTGCATACCATAGCATCTTTCCGTGATGGAAGGACTTGGTTTTCCTCTTCTGAGTAAAAACAATATCTCATTGACTGTTTAAAGCATGCATATGCCAACTTCAGCCACTCTTACTCCCTGGAATGAAAGGTGCGAGGTAAGACAGAATAGAAGAACAAAGGAAAATAACAATGATTTATTATGGTGTTTTTGAGTTAGAGAAATCTATTCTTACACCCTGTGAAGAGTGTAAAATGAAGTACATGGAATTACTTGGGTTGGTAGTAACACAGCAATGCAAGTGGATCACAGCTTGCACTCTTCCTAAATACAAAGTATATGTCATATTCTAATATAAAACTGGTAGATCTGGTCAGGGGGGATATGCCTGGCAGCTCCTTAGATCAGTGTCTGTAAAGCATTTTAATCCAAGTCTCACTTTGATCCTTTAAGAACCTTTTCCCTCCTTGCTGCAGTGGAGGTATGTGGTGATGGCTGGGGAAGGGGTCCTTTGTACCATGTGTGTTGCCTGCAGCACTTTAACAGTTGTATCCTATGGATGAGAAGTGCAGCAGAGTAGCTCCGCAGCTCTGTCCTGAAAGACCCTAGCCCAGAAAATAGGTAACTGGCATGGCTGAAAAAGATGGCGCTTGCCTAGACCACTGGTGCACCTTATCTCTTCAGCAAGTGATTCCTGAAGGGTGTAGACAGCTAAGTCCAATTCACAACTGGCTCATTGACACCATCTGCATGTGGTAGCTGGCCTAGCAGCAAAAGGCGAAGTAGGTAGGGTGTTGGTTGCTGGCCGTATGAGTTGTTACACACTGCCACTCCCAGAAGAAGTAGCCATATTTGATGGGTTAGAACAGGGAACTTAGCGCTGTTTGGTGCATTGTGATGACTGTGCTGACTGGGAAGCTGCCACGCTGCTGTGTTAGCTCTGGAGGGACCTGCAGGGCAGCAGAGCCCTGAGGAGCTGGGCACGATGATGCTCTTGGCATTGGTAGTCTAGGCAAGCACAAAATGCCAGAGTGTGGAGCCAGCTCTATCACACTGTGATTCATCTGATCTGTCATATTTAGAGGTATCTCCCTGCCTTCTCCTCATCATAGTATCTTAAAGCCTCACTGTTGTCATCGCATTTATTTGTGCACAATGCCAGTGATGATTACTATCCCTGATTTACGGAAAGAGAGATGAGATGCAGAGAGACACAGGGCATGTTTCATATGTCTAAGTTACACATGAAACAAAGCACAGTCTTAGTGTTAACCGAGCTATCCTGGAATCAGGCAAGCCGTGTTAGCTGAAGTGTGTGCTTGGATGAATTATCAGCCTGGGCACAATGAAAGTATTGCTTTGAAAATGTGTGTTAGCATCTTTGTGTGGGACTTTTAGGAGTATCATCCTGCTCAAAGCTTACAGAGTGATCTTTAGCCTTGTTCTGCAATGTGGCATGGGAGCATAACCCAAGTGACCTACTCCACTCCAATGGAGAGTGGATGGCCAAGCAGGAGCCTCTCAAGTCCCTGGCTAGCACTTTGACCACTGGGCAGTCTTTCCACGGAGACTATTCACAGTGGGACTGTTCACGGTGACTTATAAGAGGGTTTTTCATGGGACTAATCACATCTCAGTCCTGCTGTGGATGCTTATTCCCCAGGACTCCCTTATTTTGTGGAGGTTTCTTTTCTTACATCCATTCTTTCCCCTCTTTCTTTTCGCTGTGAAACAGTCTCTGGCATGACTCAGACATCTTTTTGCCTTGCACAGCATTCAAGACACAAACTGCAGCTTGAACAGCTCGTTGCAGCATGGTCCTCTAAACAGAATAATGGATTTGTTCCCTCAATTGAAGGACTTAGCAGGTATCAATTAAAGGCCTTTGCCCAGGTGAAGCCTGGAAGATGACACAGGTGTTTCTGCACTGCACTTCCAACCTGAAAGCCCCCTAAGAAACAGGCAGTTGTAATTATTTTTGCTGGAATTATATTCAGGTTTATTATCCTGTGCCCACACAAGCACTCTTCAGTTTTTAAGATTTCAGACAATTGACTGCCTCACTAGCAAAGCTTCATGATGAATATTCCTTCTTAATTTGTTTTTAATTGGAGTTTTCACACTTCATCAGTGTAACATTTAAAGAAAACATTAGCTCTCTTCCTACTGTCAGGTTGACTGCAAATGGTTTTAGGGTATATATTTCTTCTGTCCTTGTCCCTGTCAGAGCTTATGCTATTTTAGGCATGTGTCTGGTTCTGGCATTCAAACCTATGGCTGAGCTTGGCATGGGGTATGGGGGACCATGTCCAGCGTACCAAGCTGATTCTTATAGTGAGGCAGATGTCACCTTCTTATGCTTTCCCATCCCCTATCAATCTCAATTTCTAACAGAGTTTTTTTCATTGTCCATGCAGAAATCAGGAAAGTACAGTATCTCATTACAGGTGAGGAGTGAAGAACATTGGGGGTTTGTCTGCGTTGTACACTGCGCGGAGCACCATCTAGCAACGCCCAAGCAAATGCTAAGCAAACTAGCTGGGATACAGAAATATATCTCATCATGACAGAATGGGCCATAGTGGGCTAATTTACCTTTCTCCTCTAGAAGAGTGTCAAACAGCATTAGGCTTTGTATCTAGATCTAGGTCTCAGCAGAAAGGAAGACCCAATAGTAGAAAATAGTCTGTTTTCTGATGACGGCTATCTGTGAAGCACTAGCCATTTTTTATAGCTCTTAATTAACTCAACAGGAGAAGCGTAATAAAATTCTTAATGCTAAGCTCTGGCCAACTGGAATTAGACTGCTCTAGCAAGTTCATTACAAGGTGCTCCAGTGTGTCAGCACCACACTGCAGTCTGCTCTCTGTTTTGGCCAAAACCCTTGGTGACAAAGGGAGACAAAGGAAAATTCAGAACCAGCATGGGAATTGAGGCATATCTTCCATGGCCCATCTTTTTCACTCAGGGTGTTTGGCTCTGAAAGCATTTATATCTTGATTTTCTCTAGTTCTGCTCATCCCACACTACATCATTACCCTCTTTGCTTATTTGGCATGGTCCTCCAAGCAACAGACTGAAGGCTGAGTCAATTTTTTAATAAAGAAGGCAGGAGAATAATATATATTAGTCACTTGCTCTTTCTTTCTTTTTGCTTGATCAAAAGAGTTAATTCATTGCTGCTGTAAACTGTCAGCTCACAAAGATGTAACAACAGCTCATTATCTTTGCAGGTTATACAGCACATTATGGAAATATGTTATTAGCTTTATTGAATATGTATATAGAATTTGAGTGTTGTGGTACAGGTGAATGTATCTGACTTTGCACAACCAGAGTTGTTTAAATCTAACTCAAGTAATGAGATCAACAGGCACAATGAATGGAGAACAAGTGTACACATATACTGTTTAAGTAATTTGATATCCTTCTATGATAAGGTCACCTGCCTAGTGGATGAAGGGAAGGTGGTGGATGTAGTTTTTCTGGATTTTAGTAAGGCTTTTGATACTGTCCCTCACAGCATCCTTCTGGACAAGTTGTCCAACTGTGGGACGAGCGGGTTCATGGTGCACTGGGTGAAGATCTGGCTGAAGGGCAGACCTCAAAGGGTTGTAGTGAATGGGGTACATCTGGCTGGTGACCGGTCACCAGTGGTGTTCCTCAGGGTTCAATTCTAGGGTCAGTTCTGTTCAATATATTTATCAACGATCTCAATGCAGGAGTTGAATGCACAATTAGCAAGTTTGCTGATGATACCAAACTGGGAGGTGCTGTTGACTCTCTTGAGGGCCTTGCAGAGGGATCTAGATAGATTGGAGCATTGGACTATGATTAATGGGATGAAATTTAACAAGTTGAAATGCCGTATTCTGCACCTAGGACAGAGTAACGCTGGGCACAAGTATAAATTGGGAGACAAGTGGCTGGAGAGCAGCCCTGCAGAAAGGAATCTGAGGGTGCTGGCTGACAGCAGGCTTAATATGAGTCAGCAGTGTGTCCTGGCAGCCAAGAGGGCAAACTGCATCCTGGGGTGCATTAAAGCATAACAGTGGTTAAAAGAGGTGATTATCCCACTGTATTCAGTGTTGGTGCAGCCTCACCTTGAGTACTGTGTGCAGTTCTGGGCCCTACAATTTAAGAAGGATGTGAAGGTCCTTGAATGCATCTGGAGGAGGGCAACAAAGCTGGTGGCAGGGCTGGAAGGCATGTCCTATGAGGAACGGCTAAGGACTTTGGGCTTGTCTAGTTTGGAGAGAAGGAGGCTGAGGGGCAACCTCATTGCTCTCTACAGCTTCCTGAGGAGGGGAAGGGGAGAGGGAGGTGCTGAGCTCTTCTCCCTGGTATCCAGTGATAGGACGCGTGGGGATGGTTCAAAGCTGCGCCAGGGGAGGTTCAGACTGGACATTAGGAAGCATTTCTTTACTGAGAGGGTGGTCAAACACTGGAACAGGCTTCCTAGAGAGGTGGTTGATGCCCCAAGCCTGTCAGTGTTTAAGAGGCATTTGGACAATGCCCTTAATAACATGCTTTAACTTTTGGTYRGCCCTGAAGTGGTCAGGCAGTTGGACTAGATGATCATTGTAGGTCCCTTCCAACTGAAAATATCCTATCCTATCCTATCCTATCCTATCCTATCCTATCCTCCATCCCTGAATAGATTCAGCTAAGTCTGAGAAATCTCTGCCAACCTATTAAGCTGGCCACTGGGTGTAGATGGCTGCTAGTATAAGGAAGATACGATAGAAGTAGAGTCAACCCAAATGTCAATTTAGAGGAGAACTCTTGATATTAGGGAAAGGTTTGTTCAAAGGCACCAGAATAGTGGTTCCTAATGTGTTAAGGTTATTTTGTTTTTCAACAACACGTGGAGGTCCCACTGGATTGTGTTTAAATATCTGAAATTCCATATGGTGTCAATGATTTCACTGTTGATGCTAATGATTTTTGTTGTTTAGTCATTACAATTGTTACTCTGGTGTGAGGGGAAAGAGGGTGAAATGGGCATCTCAGAGGGCTTGACAGGAGCCAGGTCAAACCAGTTACGTTGTGGAGCGGCTCATGGCATGCAGCGCTGTTCGGGCACAGCACAGAGGCTGGATGGAGATGTTGGCAGTGAGATTCCTTGGCCCTGAGCGAGCAGTGGGGCCACATGCTCAGCTCACACCGAGCAGGAGAAGTTCCATTATTGCTGAGGAATCCAGCCCATTTGTACTAGCCAGGGGACCAGGAGACAAATTCAATTTAACAGAGGAAAGTAATGACCTGAAGTCATGTCCTGGTTCTGGCTGGGACAGAGTTAACTTTCTTCCCAGTAGCTGGGGGTGTGTGCTGTGTTTTGGGTTTGGTATAATAGGAACGTTGATGGCCCATTGATGTTTTGGGTGGTGCTGGGTGGTGCTTGCACCGGGCACTTTTCGGCCTCCCATGCCCTGCCAGGTGCATGGGAAGCTGGTGGGGGGAGCATAGCCGGGGTGGTTGACCCAGCTGGCCAATGAGGTATTCCATAGCATGCGACGTCATGCTCAGTATAAAAACTAAGGGCGGGGGGGGGGGCTCGGGGGTCCCAGGACGGGCGCTCGTATCGGGCACACGTCAGTTCGGCAACGCGTCGGTTCGGTGGGTGGTGAGCAGTTGCATTGTGCATCGCCTGCTTTGTATATTCTATTGTTGTTGTTGTTACCACTGTTATTATTACTGTTCTACTTTGTTTTATTTCAAATATTAAACTGTTTTTATCTCAACCCATGAGTTTTCGTACTCGTGCCGATTCTCTCCCCCATCCCACCGGAGCAGGGGGGTGAGCGAGCAGCTGTGTGGTGTTTAGGTGCTGCCAGGGTTAAACCACGACAGTCCWTTTTGGCGCCCAATGTGGGGCAAAGGGTTTGAGATAACAACAGATTAACTAGAGCATATTAAGGAATTTATATCTGTTAACAGTTGTTGGTCACCATATTAGTTTATCTGACCTGCATCATGCTCTTGTTTTTGCTGTACATGTTAAAGACTGGTGCTGGTTTCTGCGGTCTGCTGTGCTCTGCAGTGATTAGGAATGTTTTGCCTGGGAGATTTGTTATTAAAACGCTGGCATTGGGCATTATTTGGTATCTGGGTGTTGTACTGAAGCCGTTCCTGTACTTTGGGTACCA